>CM038679.1:144481755-144807462 GCA_021605205.1 Aegilops longissima
CTTGTTGAAGAGCACCGAGGAATAGAAGTTGGCTTGGCGGCAGTCCGTAAACGCCTCTTCCTAATGCGAGCGAATCATATGGATTATAGTCGATGAAGAACACGTGCTCGACAAAGAAATCTTCAGCCTTGAACTTTTGCTTGCTTGAAAACGGATTCTTTTGCTTGGGCGTAGGGGTGTCGTGAGTTGCATCACCACCTCGTGAATCGCAAGTTCAGGTTCTTCAGTGAGGAATTTCTTGTTCCTCCACAGATGCGCCCGAGGATCAGCAGCAGCAGTTTCATCAAGACTAGTGGCTGGAATTTCTTCATGCATGTAACCAGTGGGTTGAGTTTCTTCGAGTCCATTTGGACTGTTTGTGTAGGGGACTGAGGAATCTGTTGGAGCGGGTGAAGAGAGGAGTATTGGGATGCGACTTTCCAAAAGTCATCATTTATCACCGTGTGGTGCATCCAATATCCACATCTTCATCTTCACTTCTCAACACCACCTCTTCACCGTGAACCGAGGCATAGGTGAGGAATGATCGGGTTGAAGGGATTGCATCCACTTCAATTTCTTCATCGATCTGCTCGACGAAGCAGCGAATGATGTTCTTCATCAAATCCGATTGGGATCTCATAGTCTTCCAAAAGGAACAACGCCCTTTGATGGTATGGAGGAAATTGGAACATCATCAATTGGATTTTCATATGAGCTGGTCATAGGCCTCATTTTCTTCGCAATCAAGAATCGACGCAGCTGATGCTTTCCTTTTTTTCATAGCAGCTCGCTTCGCAGCCTTGGTTTTCTTCACATCGAGGCGATGGAAGAATTGGAGTTGGAGTTGGCGCAGGAGGAGCCGAGGAATGTGGTTCGCTTTTCAGCGCAATCGATGCAGCTTGCCTGCCTTGAGCAGTTTCTTCAGCGCACCACTAGTGGGCGCCCGGCAATTTCTTCACGGGCCGGAATGGGATCATCAGCCCTCGAACTAGCATTTTCATCAGCAGGCTGAACGTCATCACGGTGCTGGCATGTTCTTCATCGGTTGGGCTGAGGCTTCACCGAGGAATTTCATGTTGCAATCGGGCTGCAACATTTGTGAATTTCTTCGTCGTTCACAAATCTGACCTTGGCTCTTGCCAATCAGCATAATATGAATCAAGTTTTTGCTTTGAGGTCTTGAATTTCAGTCTGGACCTTGAGAAGCTCCTCGTGTCATCTTGACAACGTTTTCTTCGTGATTCTCCTTCCCGTATTGAGCCTTTTGATTTCCCTTGCCTTCTCAAACTTCCATTTTCTTCAGCGATGAAGTGAGTCAACATATGACTTTGTCCAGTGTCGATGAAGGTCGCATAGGGGTATTGGGATCCTTGTGCCGAGATCAATATAGTCGAGGACTTTCTTCGATCCAACAGCAAGGGCACAGATGTACCTTTGGCTCTAGCGGCCTTTTCTTGACGGTCTCGATGATTTCCGCAAGTTCATCATCGATGCTTCATCATCGAAGGCACATGGAATGCAACCTGTTTCTTCTTTGGCTAGGCCGAGGACCTCGCCCACTGTTGCTTTGGTCTTCAACCGAGTCGGGCCGATGAAGAAATGGGAGCGGCCGAGGAACTTGCGTAAACGCCGAGGCAATTGAGAAGCCAGCAGTCCTTTGACATGTAGCCAGTGCACAGGGATCAAGATTTTGACGGAGCTGTTGAGGACTTTGGTGAGCAGCAGCGGTGTGAGGAATTTGCTTGGAGGGTGTTGCCGAGGAACTTGGCCGTGAGGGCGCAGATGGGAAGCACTTGGCTTATGAGCAGGCTTCTTTGCATGGATTTCCTCGGTTTGACCGAGGCCTCGATGGCGAGAGCAGCGCAGAATCCTCATTGAATTTCTTCACCGCCTCCTTGGCTTGTTTTGCCAATTTTGCTTGGCGCTTAGCCCATTCATCGTGAAAGTCCTCACCTCGCTTGATGCTTGTGGGATCAGCTACTTGGCCAAGTGCCAAAGGAGCTCTTGGGCATGGAGGATTAAGAGCGAATTTCTTCATGTACTTAGGAGTTACATATCTATATTCCTCCATTCCCGTGCCCATCTCCGCTCAATCTTCCGAATACGCACCTTGCGCTGATTTTTGTTTTCTTCATCCGGTGTGCGATAGTCAGATAGATTTCCTCGTGGATTTCAAGCGCAGTCATAACCTCGTGTTTCTTTCCTCCTTTCGTGGCTTCTTACCGCCGCCATGTTCTTCAGCTTGAGGAATTTGAACAATTGAGTTCTCTCAAGAAGTATGCAGTTTTTCTTCGAGGAACGCTGCAAATGAGTTAAGTTGATGAGAACCTAGGGATTCAGCAGAATGACATGTGTACCGTGAACAGAGTATAGTTGCGTGGAATTTGGAGAGGTCATATGCTTCTCGTAAGGTTTTTCAAAAGAACAAGTTTTGAGGATTTTGACCAGATGAGCCTTGAAGAATTTCACTAAGTGTTCTTTGTCTTAGGTTCCAGAGTTGTATAGATCGAGGATCCACACAATTGAGGAATCTTGAAGAAAATCATTGCTTAGAGAAACGAATCAAGAGATTTGAGGTGTTCATATGTGTGAAGATTTGAAGAATAAACACCTTTAAAGATTTTCAAGAAGGTTTGAGAATCAAAGCGAGTAATAAAAGTAATTTTTAATTACCCGAAGTGAAGAACACGACGAACTGAGAAGAACAGTTTGAAGTTCGTCTGCTCAGATCTTCCACGCCCTAACTTGGCAGAGGAAGACAGCTACGGCGCAAATGAGTGAGGATTTCCGTGGTCGCGAGTACGTCGGCGACGAGGTCGAGGCAATGAAGCTTTTCCTCACCGCGATTTATGGAGTAGTGGCGGCGCTTAGGGTTTGAGGAGCTCGAAAGGGAGAGAGATGTCGAGCGAGTAAAAGAGGAAGGAAGAGGGTATTTATAGGCACGGTGAAAAAAACGGATCGCCCGAAGATTTAGGACGAACATGCCCTTGACCATTTCCCTTCTCACTACATGTGTCACCCACGTACTGTGTAGTGGAGATCGTGTACGATCGTGGGTGAATAGAATATGCATCGTGGGATGCGGAACGATTTGACCGGCAAAACCGAAAGTTTGGATAAGATCAGTTTTAAAGTTCCGTTCACAATTTCTTCAGCTGCCAAGGACACAGTGAAGATTTTGAACGAGTTTCAAAATAGAACGCACATGAAGAATTTGTGAATGGATTGGGTTGAGTATAGCATAGAGGGGAAGGGTCCATCACATTCACTTAGCGTAAAAAGCGACTTGAAGAAATAGCCATAAGTGAATGTCAGAGAGGACATAAACCCATATATATATATATATATATATATATATATATATATATATATATATATATATATATATATATATATATATATATATATATATATATATATATATAGCCAATGAAGAAAGACGATGGAAACAGTGAAGATTTTGCAAAGTTGAAGAATTTGAAAATCAAGAATTTCAAAAGCGAGGAAAACTCAAATTGAAGATTTTCAACTTTGGTGGTGGCGTGACTCATCAGATAAGAATGATGATTTCAGACACGCGCATAAATTGTCGAGGGTTCTCGAGAATCAAATTCTTCATTAATTTCTTCACATTTAGAGTGTTATTCTTCATTGATTGAAGAAAAACGTTTCTTCATGTGTTGCACATCTAAGTCATCAATTTTGCATAAGTGTTAGGATGTGTGTCCTTTTTAAAGAACGTCCGAAGATTCTAAGATATTTAGCTCACACCGCAACTTGCTAAATCTCTTCTCATCCAAGGACTTAGTGAAGATATCAGTTAGTTGTTCTTCAGTCTTCACGTGCTCGATGGAGATGTCGCCTTCAACACATGATCACGAAGAAAATGATGACGAATTTGAATGTGCTTTGTCTTCGAGTGCTGAACTGGTTGTGAGCAATCTTGATGGCACTCTCATTGTCACAATAGAGAGGCACATTCTTCACGTTGATGCCGTAGTCCTTGAGAGTTTGCTTCATCCATAGCAATTGAGCACAACACGAGCCAGCAGCAATGTATTCAGCTTCCGCAGAGACAAAGTGATACGCAGATTCTGCTTCTTCGAGGACCAACGCACCAAAGATCGTCCGAGGAAATGACAAGTACCAGATGTTGACTTGCGGTCCACACGATCACCAAAGATAGTCGAGTCGAATATCCAATGAGATCAAAAGTAGATCCCTTGGGGTACCATAATCCTAGTGTTGGTGTGTGAGCTAGATATCAAGAATATGCTTCACAGCCTTATGGTGTGATTCCTTCGGTGTAGCTTGAAATCGGGCACACATGCAAACACTAAGCATTATATCTGTCCTAGATGCACATAAGTATAATAAAGAACCAATCATGGAGCGGTATACCTTGTGATTGAAGTCAATACCATTTTCATCAGTGCATAGATGGCCATTTGTGGGCATAGGAATTTTGACACCTTTGCAATCTTGCATGCCGAATTTCTTCAGACATCTTTGAGGTATTTCTCCGAGATATGAATATGCCATTGTGTTGTTGATTTAATTTGAAGACCTAAGAAGAATTTCAACTCTCCCATCATAGACATTTGATATTCTTCACTCATCATGTAGGCAAATTCATCACTATAACGTTGGTCAAGACAGCCAAAGATAATATCATCAACATATATTTGGCACACAAAAGTTCACCATCATAAGATTTAGTAAAGAGAGTAGGATCGAGTGAACCGGGTGTGAAGCCATTCTTCACAAAGAATTCCTTCAATGTATCGTACCACGCCCGAGGGGCTTGCTTGAGGCCATAGAGGGCTTTATTGAGTCTGAAGACTTTGTCAGGATTCTTTGGATCTTCAAAACCTGGGGGTTGAGCAACATATACTTCTTCCTCAAGCTTACCATTGAGGAATGCACTTTTCACATCCATTTGATATAAAGTGATATTGTGATGGTTAGCATAGGCGAGTAATATGCGAATTGACTCAAGTCTAGCAACAGTGCAAAAGTTTCATCGAAATCAATTCCTTCAACTCGTGTAGCCTTGAGCTACTAGTCGTGCCTTATTCCTCACCACAAGACCATTTTCATCTTGCTTGTTGCGATAGATCCACTTTGTGCCAATGATATTATGCTTGCGAGGATCTGGACGTTTGACCAGTTCCTGACATTGTTGAGCTCGAACTGATGTAATTCTTCTTGCATGGCCTGAATCCACTCGGCTCCGTAAATGCTTCATCTACCTTAGTGGGCTCTGTGATAGAGACAAAAGCATAGTGCCCACAAAAGTTAGATAAATGTGAAGCTTTTGAGCGTGTGAGAGGACCCGCGCTTTAATGTCATCGAGGATCTTCTCCACTTGCACTTCTTTTGCAACGCGAGGATGAGCTGGTTGTCGCCGAGGAATTTGATCATTTTCCTCAAAGACCATTTTCTTCAAGATTATCTTCAGTGCATCAGCTCTATGTTCTTCACAGACAGGAATGAATTCTTCAGCAGTTTCTTCAAGAGGAATGACATCCTCGGTTGCCTTGAACCTGATAGAATCCTCGGTGCTGGTTCGCCTAACACGTAGGTAGGTGCTCTCTTTGCGAGCCATTAGTTTCATCGAACCGCACATCTACAGTGTCAACAATCTTGTGTAGAGTGATGTTGAAGACTCAGAGGGTGTGCGAGTCCTTTCCGTAACCAAGCATAAACCTTCATGTGCTTTGCAAATTTAGAGTTGTGATGAGGATCTCTAATCCAGCATTTAGCACCGAAGACTTTGAAATAACTTACATTAGGTTTCTTGTCAGTGAGGAGTTCATAGGCAGTCTTCTTGAAGAATTTGTGAAGATATACTCTGTTGATGATGTGGCACGCGGTGTCAATTGCTTCAATCCAGAAACGACTAGGCATTTTGTATTCATCAAGCATAGTGCGAGCCATCTCAACAAGAGTTCTGTTCTTGCGCTCCACGACGCCATTTTGCTGAGGAGTATAAGGAGCAGATAACTCATGAGTAATACCAAGTTCATCAAGATAGTCATCAAGACCAGAATTCTTGAACTCAGTTCCATTGTCACTCCTGATGTGCTTGATCTTCACACCAAAGTTAGTTGAAGCCCTCGAGGAAAATCATTTGAAGACTTCCTGCACTTGATTTTTGTAAGTAACAATGTGTACCCATGTGTAAAGAGAGTAATCATCAACAATAACAAATCCATATAGAGATGCATCATTAACGACGGCTGAATAATGATTGGGACCAAAGAGGTCCATGTGAAGCAATTCGAAGGGACGAGTAGTGGTCATGATAGTCTTCGCTGGATGCTTGGCCTTGGTCATTTTTCCAGCTTCACAGGCTCCGCATAAGTGATCCTTGGGGAATTTGACATTCTCAATGCCAATGACATGCTTCTTCTTTGCAAGCGTGTGCAAATTCCTCATGCCTGCGTGACCAAGTCGCCGATGCCATAGCCAGCCTTCTGAAGCTTTTGCAAGTAGACACACGGCTGGTTGTGGTCCTGTGGAGAAGTCAACAATATACAAGTCTCCTCTCCTAAAGCCTTCGAAGACTTTGGAATTGCCAGCTTCCATAATCACAACACAACGATACTTGCCAAAGATAACAACCATATCAAGATCACAAAGCATTGAGACTGACATGAGGTTGTATCCTAAGGACTCAACAAGCATGACTTTGTCCATGTGCATGTCCTTAGAGATAGCAACCTTACCAAGACCCAATACCGACTTTTGCCTTTGTCAAGAAGATGATATGCTTCAGATGTGACGGTGATAAGGAGCATCCATCAATAGATTCTTATCACCACATGTGATTTGTACATCCACTATCGAGAACCCACTCATTGGCTTTGGGTTGATCATCCTGCAGATGAATTAGTATAACTTACGATCTCATATACTTCATCGATGAAGAATATGATATCAATTTCATCGAAGAATTTCATCAATCAAGATTAACAGATAAGCAAGATGAGGACGTGTGAAATGAAGGTTCATTTCATCATGATTAGCTCAAGGCCCTTTCGTGCATTTTTGTCGTGCCCCAAAGAAATTCTTCAGACGTTAAGGCACGCCCGAGACCTGACCTCGCAGAAGAGATTAGTTCTTTTCTTCACCACCCACATTTGAAGGGGTGGCAAAGAGTTCATCACTCATGAAAGCACCATACGAGAATGGTGGCATGGAAGCCAAGCCATTTCGCTTCACATAAGAGAGGTTAGGGTAAGCATATGAATAAGCAGAGAAATTCTTCGAGGACATATGAACATATTGGTTTGAGGAGTAATGCACATATTCATAGCCCTTAGCTCTACCCTGCGAAACAGAGTTGTTAGCACGATGATAATCATATGAGGACTTTGATCCTTTTGAGGAATTTGATCCACGTGAGGAATTTGGTCCGTATGAGGACTTGAATCCATATGAAGAATTTGGTCCATATGAAGAATTTGATCTGGGGTTCCTATTCTTCACTGGTGGTGTCATGAGGACATTCACCAAGACTTTCAAGGCACTTCTTGGGAACCCAGATTTTCTTCATAGGGGAACCGCTCTGCAGCTAGTGCCAACGTATCTAGCAAATACTTCACCATTCTGATTTTTGAACAGTTTATAGTTGAGTCAAATGACTCATCGCAGAATGAGGAAATTCGCATGTAAAGCCAGATAAGGTAGATGGATCAATCGGAGGTCCCTTTGCAGCAACCCATGAGGTTTTGGGATACCGCCGGGCTTCCAAAGATGTTCCATCAAGATTTAGTTTCCTCTCAAAGGCGATACCCTCTTTCCTAGGGTTCCTGTTGAGGATCTGCTTTTAAGCACATCACAAAGAGTCTGATGCCCTTTGAGGCTTTTGTACATGCTCACATGTACAATTCCTTCAGCCCTGCATCGTCAAGTGATACTAGCAATGTCCTCGATGAGGAATTAGTGATAGCAGAGGCAGGTGAAGAATTTGTAACAGTTGAAGCATTTGAACATTCAGTGAAGAATTAGCGAGCTTCACGCTCAATGCACTTTAAGCATGGAGGAACAAATTCTTCTTGAGAAGCGCTGATTTGTTGAGCAAGTAATGAATCGCGCTCCTTCTGAAGATCTTCATAACTCACTCTTAGCTTCTCAAGATCTTGCTTTCTTTGAAGAAATTCATAAGAAAGTTTATCATGATCAGATAGGAGAGTGTTATGATGACCTTGAAGGCTGTCAAGCCTAGATCAAGTCTCTGAAGATTTTCAATGTGGCTTTAGTGCGATCCATTTCTTCACCCAACATATCATCACTTTTGTCTAGCATGTTTTGAACCTTTTCAAAAGCCCTTTGTTGTTTTATAGCAATCTTAGCAAGTTTAGAGTAGCTAGGCTTGAGATCCTCATCAGATTCATTTTCACTAGATTCAGAGGAGGTGAAATTCAGTACCTTGGCACCTTTTGCCATGAAGCAATAGGTGGGAGCGTAGTCATCATTATCCTCATCAGGCTTGTCGGCGGAGTCAGTTTCTTCAGTGTTGAAGATGGACTTGCTAACAAAAGCAGTAGCGAGAGCCAAACTAGCCACAACAGATTCGGATTCTTCAGACTCCTCCTCTTCCTCATGTTCCTCAGATTCAGCTTCAGAGTCCATTTCCTTGCCAATGAATGCCCGAGCCTTTTTGGAGCTGCTCTTCTTGTGAGAAGAAGGCTTTGAGGATTTTGATGATGAAGATTTCGATGATTTCTTTTTCTTCTTCGCGTCATCAGAACTGTAATCCTTGTGTTTTTCTTCTTTAATTCCTTTTCCCATCGAGGACAATCTTGGATATAGTGACCAGGTTTCTTGCATTTGTGACAAAGTCTTCTTATAGTCACTAGATGAGGAATCACCGCTTCTTGAGGATTTTCCAAAGCGACCATGTCTTGAGAATTTTGGAATTTCTTCACGAGCGATGCTAGGTCTGGCCTAATTCTTGTGATCTCCAAGGCTACTACCGAGTCTTCACACTCAGATTCGGACACGCCTTGGCCTTCGTGGCACGTGTTTTTCCATAGCCGTAACCATAGAGATCTCTCTTTTGAGCAAGTCGAACTCGTGAGTATTTAGCCTTCGAGGATATCGGCAGGATCAAGAGACTTGTAGTCAGCTCGTTCTTGTATCATCGCTGCGAGTATCAAATGAGGAATCAAGCGATCTTAATAATTTCTTCACCACCTCATGGTCGGTGATGTCAGTGGCACCAAGTGCTTGAAGCTCATTTGAGATGTCAGTGAGGCGATCGAAGGTTTGTTGAACATTTTCGTTATCGAGTCTTTTGAAGCGGTTGAAGAGATTTCGAAGAACATCAACTCGAGAGTCACGCTGAGTTGAGACACCTTCATTTACTTTGGACAGCCTGTCCCGGATGAGCTTGGCAGATTCCAAAGCACTCACTCTTCCATATTGACCTTTGCTCGAGAAGGCCACATATGATATTCTTCGCTTGAGAATCGAGTTGCTTGAATCTCTTCACATTAGCAGATTCGTGAGAAGGTGTGACCGAGGGAACACCATTTTCCACAACATACCGTAGATCGTTGTCAATTGCTTCAAGATGCATTCGCATCTTGTTCTTCCAAGAGTGGTAGTCCGTCCCATCAAGGTAGGACACCCTGCTGAGACCTTGATCATACCGCGGTCGACATAACTAAAACTCCGTGGTTAAACCAAAATCACACTGAACAAGGGAGTACCTTGCTCTGATACCAATTGAAAGTGCGTTATATCGACTAGAGGGGGGTGAATAGGCGATTTTTCTGAATTCTTCACTGAGGAATTTGCAGGTGAGGAAATTCCTTAGCAAAGAACTACGTGCAGTGGAATAAGTACTCAGAAGTAAACATAACAGAATACACGCATAGCCTTCATGATGAAATGAAGACAATCACAGAGTACAGAAAGCGTAATCACAGGATAGCACAAGATGAAGACAAACAGACTGAAGAAATTGAACTGAGGAAATTGAGGAAGTCTTCAGTCAAAGTCTTCAAACACAGATATGAACAAACACTCAACACAGTAATGAGGAAATGAAAGGGTTGAGGAAATAGAACCAGTTAGGTTGGTGAAGACAATGATTTGGTAGACCAGTTCCAACTGCTGTCTCGGTTGTACGCCTGTTGGAGCGGCCGAGTATTTAAACTCGAGGACACACAGTCCCGACACCCATCCATCGAGCACGCAGCTCAGACACCAAGTCCTCACCGATTCTCCTTGAACCAAGGTCACATGACTCGTCCAATCACTGTGGTAAGTCTTCAGCGACTTCCAAACCTTCACAGACTTGGTCACTCGGCGATCCACAATTCCTCTTGGATGCTCTAGACCATGACGCCTAACCGTCTGGAAGAAGCACAGTCTTCAAAGGTAATAAGCGCCGGATCCACGCAGATCAATTTCTTCAGTGATGCTCAATCACTTTGGGTTTGTAGGGTTTGGTTTTGGGTTTTCCTTACTCGATGATTTTCTCTCAAAGTCCTCGGAGGATGGGTTGCTCTCAAATGACAAGTGTCAAGTTCTTCGGAGCAGCCAACCAGCTAGTGGTTGTAGGGGCGGCTATTTATAGCCTAGGGAGCAGCCCGACATGATAAGACATAAGTGCCCTTCAATGATATGACCGTTAGGTGGATAAGATATTTTGGGACAGCCATGCCAAGAAGACAAAGAACGGTCGGAAATTTGAATATCAAATTCCTCGTGGCTATCATGTTCCTCATCGTGTATGCAATCCAAGACCGGCGAATTCCTAACTCCTCGGTCCGAATAAATTCTCAACACTGTAAGATCTTCGCCTCTCACATCAAGAAATTGACTGAATCTGTATGAGATTTCCAAAGGCTTCACTCAAGGGATTGGTAGGTGTAGGATTTTGAGTTGAGCATCACATGGAAATTTTTCCTTAGTATTTCCTCGACCCCTTTAACAATGACGGTGTTTCCTATGACTCAAGATGAGAAAATGAAACTACGAAAACAAAAGTCTTCACGCTTCATGTTCCTGAAATGAATACCAAGTCTTCAAGGTCACACCAATTTCTTCATCACAAAGTCTTCGAAAAGTCTTCGAATATCAAAGTCTTCATCGAAGAACTTCATTTTTAGGGTCGACTTTCTCTGTAAATATCAAACTCCTCATAGACTTATACACCTGTGTACACTCACAAACGCATTAGTTACTTAACCTATAAGTCCTCAATACACCAAAATCACTAAGGGGCACTAGATGCACTTACAGTTTTCCTCTCCCCCACTTCACCCTTGCCGTTTTATTCGCCCTCTCTTTCCCAATCTCTTCTCTCTTTTCCGTTTGCCTTTCCCGTTGCCATGGCCGAATCAAAAAGAACTATGGGTTTTCTCCCTAGTTCTAGTACCTTGGATAACCCCTGTATCCTCTGTAAGCTCATAAATAATGATGCTATAGAAAGACCCACCCGGGTCTCCAATGAGAGCTTGAATAATTTTGATGAGGATGACTCTGGAATTTTTCGTTATTTACTTGATGAGTCTTTAAGGGATGCTTGGGATAGGTTACTTGGGATTCGGGCTAGCTACGTGCCACAATATTAAATTGAAATTTACTTAAAAAAATTTTATGTTAGCTTGCCCGCTTCCTTCAAACAAGTTTTAGACTCTATCTTTGAAGAAGGTTTTCTTGAAGGGGATGCCATAGATACCTATGAAAAAATGAAAACCATATTTGGGCATCCTATGAATGATAAGGTTGAATCAACCACTCTCTTGTGCTTTTATCAGAATGAAATTATTAAAGAGATGAAATCTAGTTTAGAAGCAAACTTCCGTAACGTGCTTAATCTTGCTTCTTCCATTAATGGCCATGTGCTCAACTTAAATAGAAGAATAAATGCCATAGAAAGAAGATACTCCTCTCCTAGTGCCAAAGATGACACTACTTAGATCTATCCTCGCTTTTAATGCCTAGCTAGGGGCGTTAAACGATAGCGCTAGTTGGGAGGCAACCCAATTTTCTTTATGTTTTTTGTTTTTGTTTCTGTTTAGGAATAAATAATCCATCTACCCTCTGTTTAGATGCGGTTTTATCTTTTAATTAGTGTTTGTGCCAAGTTAAACCTATTGGATCTTCTTGGATGATAGTTATTTGATCTTGCTTTAATTTCCAGAAACTTTGCGCTCAGTGACCGAATTGTTAAAAATCACCAGAACGTGATAAAATAGTTATTCAAATTTCTGCTGATCAATAAACAAATTGTCTAGGTCTTCTAATTTTGGTATATTTTTTCGAGTTCCAGAAGTTTGCGTTAGTTACAGATTACTACAGACTGTTCTGTTTTTGACAGATTCTGTTTTTCGTGTGTTGTTTGCTTATTTTGATGAATCTATGGCTAGTAAAATAGTTTATAATCCATATAGAAGTTGGAATACAGTAGGTTTAACACCAATATAAATAAATAATGAGTTCATTACAGTACCTTAAAGTAGTCTTTTGTTTTCTTTCTCTAACGGAGCTCACGAGATTTCTATTGAGTTTTGTGTTGTGAAGTTTTCAAGTTTTGGGTAAAGCTTTTATGGACTATGGAATAAAGGGTGGCGAGAGCCTAAGTTTGGGGATGCCCATGGGACCCCAATATATTCAAGAATAGCCAAAAGCCTAAGCTTGGGGATGCCCCGGGAAGGCATCACCTCTTTCGTCTTCGTTCATTGGTAACTTTACTTGGGGCTATATTTTTATTCACCACATGATAAGTGTTTTGCTTGGAGCGTCGTGTGTTATATTAGTTTTTGCTTTTTAGTTTACTACAATCATCCTTGCTGTACACACCTTTTGAGAGAGCCATACATAAATTGGAATTTGATAGAATACTCTATGTGCTTCACTTATATCTTTTGAGCTTGATAGTTTTGCTCATAGTGCTTCACTTATATCTTTTGAGCGTGATAATTTTTTGCTCTAGTGCTTCACTTAGATCTTTTAGAGAACGGTGGTATATTTGTTTTAAAGAAACTATTGATCTCTCATGATTCACTTAGATTATTTTGAGAGTCGTTAATAGCATGATAATTTGCTTAAATATAAATATACCTGGTATTCAAGATATGTGAAACTTTCTTTTGAGTGCGTTGAATACTAAGAAAAGTTTGATGCTTGATAATTATTTTTGAGATATGAAGATGGTGATATTAGAGTCATGCTAGTTGAGTAGTTGTGAATTTAAAAGATACTTGTGTTGATGTTTGTGATTCCCGTAGCATGCACGTATGGTGAACCGTTATGTGATGAGCTCGTAGCATGATTTATTTATTGATTGTCTTCCTTATGAGTGGCGGTCGGGGACACGCGATGGTCTTTTCCTGTCAATCTATCCCCCTAGGAGCATGCGTGTAATACTTTGCTTTGATAACTTCTAGATTTTTGCAATAAGTATATGAGTTCTTTATGACTAATGTTGAGTCCATGGATTATATGCACTTTTTCCCATCCTTCCACCATTGCTAGCCTCTCTAATACCGCACACTTTTTGCCGGTATCATACACCCACCATATATCTTCCTCAAAACAGCCACCATACCTACCTATTATGGCATTTCCATAGCCATTCCGAGATATATTGCCATGCAACTTTCCACCGTTCCGTTTATTATGACACGCTCCATCATTGTCATATTGCTAGCATGATCATGTAGTTGACATCGTATTTGTGGCAAAGCCACCGCTCATAATTCTTTCATACATATCACTCTTGATTCATTGCATATCCCGTACATCACGGAGGCATTCATATAGAGTCATATTTTGTTCTAAGTATCGAGTTGTAATTCTTGAGTTGTAAGTAAATAAAAGTGTGATGATCATCATTATTAGAGCATTGTCCCAGTGAGGAAAGGATGATGGAGACTATGATTCCCCCACAAGTCGGGATGAGACTCCAGACGAAAAAAAAAGAAAAAAAAAGAGGCCATAAAAAAAAGAGAAAAGGCCCAAAGAAAAAAAGAAAGAAAAAAGAGAGAGAGAATAAGAGAGAAGGGGCAATGTTACTACCACACTTGTGCTTCAAAGTAGCACCAAGATCTTCATGATAGAGAGTCTCTCATTTTGTCACTTTCATATACTAGTGGGAATTTTTCATTATAGAACTTGGCTTGTATATTCCAATGATGGGCTTCCTCAAATGCCCTAGGTCTTCGTGAGCAAGCGAGTTGGATGCATACCCACTTAGTTTCTTTTGTTGAGCTTTCATATACTTATAGCTCTAGTGCATCCGTTGCATGGCAATCCCTACTCACTCACATTGATATCTATTGATGGGCATCTCCATAGCCCGTTGATACGCCTAGTTGATGTGAGACTATCTTCTCCCTTTTTGTCTTCTCCACGACCACCATTCTATTCCACATATAGTGCTATATCCATGGCTCACGCTCATGTATTGCATGAAGATTGAATTTTTTTGAAAATGTTAAAGTATGAAACAATTGCTTGGCTTGTCATCGGGGTTGTGCATGATTTAAATATTTTGTGTGGGGAAGATGGAGCATAGCCAGACTATATGATTTTGTAGGGATAACTTTCTTTGGCCATGTTATTTTGAGAAGACATAATTGCTTAGTTAGTATGCTTGAAATATTATTATTTTTATGTCAATATGAACTTTTGTCTTGAACCTTTCGGATCTGAATATTCATACCACAATTAAGAAGATTTACATTGAAATTATGTGCCAAAGTATCACTCCGCATAAAAAATTCTCTTTTATCATTTACCTACTCGAGGACGAAAGGAATTAAGCTTAGATGCCCGATACGCTCCAACGTATCTATAATTTTTGATTGCTCCATGCTACTTTATCTACTGTTTTGGACCATATTGGGCTTTATTTTCCACTTTTATATCATTTTTGGGACTAACCAACTAACCGGAGGCCCAACCCAGAATTGCTGTTTTTTTGCCTATTTCGGTATTTCGAAGAAAAGGAATATCAAACGGAGTCCAAACGGAATGAAACCTTCGGGAATGTGATTTTCTCACCGAACGTGATCCAGAGAACTTGGAGTGCAAGTCAAGAAGCAACCAGAGCCTCCACGAGATAGGAGGGCACCCCCCCTAAGGGCGCTACCGTCTCTCGTGGGCCCCTCAGCGCCACCGACGCACTTCTTCTTCCTATATATACCTCGCACTCGAAAACATCTAGGGCACCACGAAACACAATTTCCACCACCGTAACCTTCAGATCCGCGAGATCCCATCTTGAGCCTTCGCGCGCACCTCCGCCAAGGGGAATCAAGCACGGAGGGCCTCTACATCAACATCCTTGCCCCTCCGATGAGTTGTGAGTAGTTTACACAGACCTACGGGTCCATAGTTATTAGCTAGATGGCTTCTTCTCTCTTTTTGGATGTCAATACAATGTTCTCCCCCTCTCTTGTGGAGATCTATTCGATGTAATGTCTTTTTGCGGTGTGTTTGTCGAGATCCAATGAATTGTGGGTTTATGATCAAGTTTATCTATGAATAATATTTGAATCTTCTCTGAATTCTTTTATGTATGATTAAGTTATCTTTGCAAGTCTCTTCGAATTATCAATTTGGTTTGGCCTACTAGATTGATCTTTCTTGCCATGGGAGAAGTGCTTAGCTTTGGGTTCAATCTTGCGGTGTCCTTACCCAAAGGATGTAAAGGGTTGCAAGGCACGATTGTATTGTTGCCATCGAGGATGACAAGATGGGGTTTATATCATATTGCATGAGTTTATCCCTCTACATCATGTCATCTTGCTTAATGCGTTACTCTGTTCTTATGAACTTAATACTCTAGATGCATGCTGGACATCGGTCGATGTGTGGAGTAATAGTAGTAGATGCAGGCAAGAGTCGGTCTACTTGTTATGGACGTGATGCCTATATACATGATCATGCCTAGATAATCTCATAACTATGCGCTTTTCTATCAATTGCTCGAAAGTAATTTGTTCACCCACCGTAATACTTATGCTATCTTGAGAGAAGCCACTAGTGAAACCTATGGCCCCCGGGGCTATCTCTTATCATATTTGCTTCCAATCTACTTTTATTTGCATCTTTACTTTTTGCATCTATCTTTTATAAAATACCAAAAATATATTTATCTTATCGTACTATATTTATTAGATCTCACTTTCGCAAGTGGCCGTGAAGGGGTTGACAACCCCTTTATTGTGTTGGTTGCAGTTCTTCTCGCTTGTTTGTGTAGGTGCGTGGGACTTTTGAGGAGCCTCCTCTGGATTGATACCTAGGTTCTCAAAACTCGAGGGAGATACTTACGCTACACTTCGCTGCATCACCCTCTCCTCTTCGAGGAAAACCAACACAAGCTCAAGACGTAGCAGTAACAATGGGGCGGTGGGGACTGCATCTTCGGGTGTGCTCCAGATCGAAGAGAGCGAGTTGAGGGAGAAATATGTGAGGGCTAGGGTTTCGTTCAGGGGGTCGTAGGGTGTCTCTAGGGTGCCGGGGGGGAGGGGAGGGGGTGGCGGATGGCTGCCACCGCGGCCATGGCGCCGGGGATGGCCGCCACGCCCCTGCCTCCTGTACTGTAGCGAGAGGAAGGGGGTAAGTGGGAGTGTGGGCTGAGCCAAAAGTAGTGTTGTCATCAAAGGCCCAGTGGCACAACAGTTAGTTAGGCCATTTTCTATTTTTCCCTTTTATGTATTTCAGTTAGCCACTGTTTGTATTTATTTTAATGATAAAAGTGAATTTAGTCAAACTTGAAATTTGGCACACAATTTGAGAACAACATTGTGGTGTTTCATAGAAAGTTTTAGAGCCAACGGAATTGTTCAAGCATTTTTGGAAATTGAATAAGCCAATTAATATGCCGTTGGGCCACTTTATATTTTCCTAGGGATTAAAGGGAGAGCCAAATGATGTTGGTTGCCACATGAAATTAGCTAGTGAATATTTGCAACCCATCGAACATTTTTGTTTTGACTTTTGAAAATTTATTTGTTTGAATTTATTTTTAAATTTTGAATTTGAACCGGTTTCGAATTAACGCGAGTTTAACAACAGTAATCGTGGTGATGTGGCATCGTTAGCAGAGGATTACGGTAGCTTAATTATCCGGGTGTCACAATTCTCCTCCACTACAAGAAATCTCGTCCCGAGATTTAAGGGGTGGAGTAAGGGGGAAAGTCTCGGGAAGGACGGAGCTCAACACAAGATAGGTACCTGGGGGCTATCTCAATGAACGTGGCATAGAGGCATCTCTCGAGTTGAAATTGATGAAAGTCAACGAGAGCAAGGTAAGAAGGTGCTATAAGAAGCTTCAACCGGGTAGGCAATCGATTGATGTCTGAAACAGAGTGTGAAAGGGGTTCAGAGCATTGAGAATAAGTATTGCATCTGATACGAGAACAGATCACAAGAAGGTGACTCATGAATTACATACAAAGCCAAGCGTGAGAGAAACCTTAAAAACAAGGGTGTACAGGAGAGTCAGGTTTCGATCATGTGGAACTGTGGGTTATGGGCCCACCATGTGGGTTAAAAGCAGGAAGGTTGCTAACATTTACACGGTCATGATAGCAAGGCAGGTCAGAGGACAACCTGTCAGTTATGTTGGCAACATCGTTGGTTCCAAGGGCGAGGGACGAAGAGAACCATTTTCCTGCTCGTTAAGACATGGCGGACCAATAGGCAAAGTTCTCATCCATCGGTGCCTATCAAAATGTCATCAACAATAGTAACAAAGTCTTACTGACGGAGTTCGTACACCTAGGTGTTTACATAAGCAGGGAATTTATTTCTGCTTATACCATATAGATCAGAAGAAAAGTTAAACAAACCAATGGAAAGGAAAAGTATGACTATCAAATCAAACAGTCCAATGGAAATGAAGAAGTGTTTACACATAAGAGTT
The DNA here is from genome assembly GCA_021605205.1 of Aegilops longissima. NCBI lineage: Eukaryota > Viridiplantae > Streptophyta > Magnoliopsida > Poales > Poaceae > Aegilops > Aegilops longissima. The sequence goes on from CM038679.1 coordinate 144,499,637, forward strand.
GGGAGTATACCCTTCCCAAGGAAAAGCGGAGCAGGATATACATGATAGGACAACAAGTTCAAAAGCATTTAGATAATGGGGCGAGGGAAGAATCATGATATTACCCATACAACAGTGTGAGGGTAATTGAACGAGAAACATTTTGTATTATGTTTCCGATGTCCTTGTTGATATTCGGAATACCACAGTCATGGCTCGATGCAACAACGATATGGTGTCAAGTAAAGATTGGGTTTGAAGATCTCAAGAGATACCGAGAAACAATTCCAAGATTATCTCAGAACGTAAGGAATAACCAAGCACAACCAGGTCTGTGTTGGCAGAACATCAAGATGTCAACGATGATATCACAAATCATTGAGGGGCAGGGATGGTATTTCTAGCCATGAATTCAATTGACATCTCTGAAGAAGCCAAAGTGTTGACGGTGATCACGACAAATTTTGTCGAGAGACTCTATGAAGATGCCATCGAGTAGAAAAGGGAGGATGAAGTGAAAGGCTATAAGAACCACGGATTCGACACAAGCTCGAAGTCAAGCTTGTTGTTCGAGGTGAAATGATAGGATGAGGAAGATCGACGTAAGCTTAGCTCATCGTTGGAAGTTGCTCCGGGCATAAGGACCAGGTAGCACAGTTAAAAGTTGACACGATAAAAATATAGCCAATCAGGCTAGGAATGATGTGATGAGGTATAAAACCTCCTAGTATCAAGTACTAGGTGTAATGCCGGAAGGTAAATCCGAGTAGAGGTTGGACGGGGGAAATGATTTGCAGAGGATAAGTATTTTAACTTATCCGATAAATGGAATCAAGGAGGAAATATGGTCGGAACCATGACTGCAAAGGATCAATTCCTAGGTACAAGATGAGCTTGTACCAAAGAAATAATTATTTTTATGAGCAGCTTCCATGATAAGTTCTACATCGGGGTCCATGGGTATGAACACAAAGGTTCAAGGTCTCCCACGTCTTCAATGCATAACCTCTCATTCACTCCTCATTTTCGTAGAAATTGTAGTGTTGAAATTTTATCTGGGAAAACACCAGAACAATAAGAATCGTGTGAACTCTCGGGGGGTTCACACGGATTAGGGAATGCATAAGTTCAACCCATAGGCGCATCTTAGGAACATATACCGTAATCTTCAGGAGTAATTAACACTAGCTCGGAAGCATAGCATGTTAGACGAAAGGAGAGTATACAAGTTACCAAAGGCATTATGTATCCAAGGAAAGCTCACAAGGTTACTGCGTTTGAAGGACGCTGTCGGATAGAACCCCACAAAGGATCTGGTGGTTCACAAAGGATCTGATGTGAGCATCGGTACTCAACCAGAAGAAGAAAGAATGCAAGGACATCAGATTATAGGATCAACTTACTAATTCTAAGCTCGAATGCAAAGAGAATTATGATTTCCAAAACATGGGATCAAAAGCAGAGGCTCTGATCAAAGACAATTAAGTAGAATAGACATAGATCGACAATCGATCAAGGTTTGATTTGTCGAACACCAGCTCATGTCCGGGGTGACGTCTGAGCAGAAGGGAGAATTCTAACTATGAATGATGATTGCAAGCATTCACAAGCATATCAAATCAAATGTTCAAAATAAAGATGACAGAGGATAATACTGAATATTGCCATACATATGGAAAGTAATCATAATGCAACCGGGCAAGTATTTGCAGAGCAATAGTTGGAGAGGATTATTGGAAGATCGGATAGTATTTCAAAGTATTTTGTGAGACATATGATCAACTGGGGATGAACGAATCCCTGAGTAAGTGAATTATCCATAGTGCGAAAAGAAGCAGCAAAGCATAAGGCACAAAGGATTCTCGGAACAACGGAGAGTGTTAGGGGTAACTTCTAACAACAAGAGCAACTGGGGATGAAGGTACAAACAGCAAGGATGTTATCCACGGGGACTTATCGGTGGTCAGGAACTGCAAAGCAGTGGGCACAGGTACTCGGGAAACATTGAGGAGTATCCGTAGAATCTTCTGGCGAAGCAAGCGATCATCGGTAATGTCAGGGCTCTCCAGGAGGAAGTGGGTACGAGAACCTAATGTCAGAGTTAGTAAAATGTTTAACCCAAATGGAAGAGAGATTAGAGTCCCAGAGTATAGACGAGGAATAAAAGATCCTAATACCACCCAATGGCTACGTGGGCCCGTAAGACACACAGCCATGTTAGTAAAAGTTTTTGTAAAGACTAGACTCAACTTCGGCCAAGGAGTTGGAAGGGGGGCTACCTACAGGCAGTCGGCTCTGATACCAACTTGTGATGTCCTCGATTCAATCATACACAAATCATAGACGCAAATGTGTACGATCAGGATCAAGGACTCACGGGGAGATATCACAACACAACTCTAGACACAAATTCAAAATAATACAAGCTTTACATTACAAGCCAGGGGCCTCGAGGGCTCGAATACATAAGCTCGAATACACAAGAGTCAGCGGAAGCAACAATATCTGAGTACAGACATGAGTTAGACAAGTTTGCCTTAAGAAGGCTAGCACAAAAGCAACAATGATCGAAAAGGCAAGGCCTCCTTCCCGGAGCCTCCTAACTTCTCCCAGTCGTCGGCGGTCTCCACGTAGTAGCAGCATCGGCGGTGGCATCCGCCCCGGGTTCACATCTGGTTGCATCAACCGAAAAGAAGAAGAAAGGGGAAAAGGGGAGCAAAGCAACCGTGAGTACTCATCCAAAGTACTCGCAAGCAAGGATCTACACTACATATGCATCGGTATCAATGAAAAGGGTAGTATATGTGGACTGAACTACGGAATGCCAGAAGAGAAGGGGAAAGCCTAGCCTATCAAAGACTAGCATCTTCTGGAAACCACCATCTTGCAGCAACAGGAGGGAGTAGAGTAGCATAAAGTAAAGTAGTAGAAGTGTTATCAACCTCGCCGCTGATCCTTTCTCGACTCCTGCGAGAAAGCAATCCCGAGCCATACTATCCATTTATCACCTCATATCCAAGTCTCATCTCAAGTATCCAGTTCTAGTTGTATCGATCGATACAACTCCAAGTGTCTCACATCGAGGGACAGCGATCGATAGATGTTTTCTTCCAGGCAGGGGTGCACCAACTTACCCACCATGCTCGATTAACTCCGGCCGGACACACTTTCCTAGGTCGTGCCCGGCCTCGGCCAAACAATACGCCGCAACCCGACCTAGGCTTAATAGAGATGTCAAGCATGCCGGACTAAACCTATGCCCCCAGGGGTCATGGGCCATCGCCTCGGGAACTCCTGCACGTTGCGAACGCGTCGGTGAGCAGACCTAGCTACCTCCTTAAAAAAGGCAGGTGCTTACTAGTCCAACCCAGTACAAGGCCGCGGTCACGACATCTATTAAGCTTCGGCTGATGCATACGACGCAGAACGCCCATACTATGCCCACGTGATGGTTAGTGCTATTAGGCCAGAGGCCCCTCGGATCAAATATCCAAATCGTAGTTGGATTAGGAGCACACGGTAACAAGAAGAGACTCACGAAAGATGTGACCCCGTTGCCCCGTCTCGAGGACTTGTTTCAAGGGCTAGGAATGCCCGGCCACGCCTCGTAATTATCTCGCGGGCACCCTCCAGGTCAACCCGTCTCCACATCACTCGCGGGTACCCCTCAGGGTCGACCCGCCTTAACAAGTAACAACTGTAAAGTCCAAGTATCCGTGTGTCCAAACATCAAGGGGAAAACCCGAGGAATCACCCCCGGTGAATTCCACTCGATGTAGTCATCAAGGTGAACATAAGGGGAACCACCCCCGAGGTTCACACTTGAGGGGCTGCACGACAGAGTCGTATCGGAAGTGGTTAAGGCGGAATCACCCCCGATGACCACGACCGAATAGCTACACTACAGGGTTAATATCAGAAGTGCTATAGAGGTCTCACCCTCGGCACTCGATAGTAACCCAGTAGTGTCGAGCAACTAAGGGGAAAGTGATGTGTGGTGTCGGGGCCTGGTCTTCGATCCCGTTGATCGGGTCTTCAATGATGAAGCAGGGGCAACAAGGACAAGGTGGGGATCACTAATGGATCACTAACCAACCTATACTAAGCAGTTTAGGATAAGCGGGTAGGTAACAATGAGCAGGTTACAAAAGCAGGCTATGCATCAGAATAGGAGCAAATAATAACAGTAGCAAAATCTAATGCAAGCATGAGAGAATGGAATGGGCGATTTCGAGATGATCAAAGGGGGGGCTTGCCTGGTTGCTCAGACGAGAAGGAGGGGTCGTCAGTGATGTAGTCGATCACAGTGGCATCAGCGTCGGTCTCGAGGTCTACCGGAGAAGAAGAGGGGGGAGAAACAGTAAATACGGAGCACACAAGGCATCACAAACATAACATGGCAACATGCTAAGGGGTGACCTAACGCGGCAGTAGGTGATACCGGCAAAAAAGGGGGGAAACAGCCGGGAAAGTATTCCTAGTGTTTCGCGTTTTCGGACAGATGTACCGGAGGGGGAAAGTTGCGTGTGTGGTATGCTAGGGATGTGTGGTGGACGAATGGGCTGCGTATCCGGATTCGTCTCATCGTTCTGAGCAACTTTCATGTATAAAACCTTTTCATCCGAGTTATGGTTTATTTTCTATGAATTTCAAAAGTTTTAATAATATTCTGGAATCATTATTAATTCGAAATTAAATAGCTAAAATGCTATGTGCACCCAGATCTATGTACACAAAGGTGTACCGGAGGGTGACATGTGGGTCCAGGGGGTCCCAGTTGACCAGTCAATGTTTGACTGGTCAACAGGGGGGTGGGGCCCTCCTGTCATACTCACATTTAGCTAATTACGATTTAGTTAGGCTAACTAAGTAATTAGTTTAATTAAAGCATTTTAATTAAGTTAATTAATTAACTATATTTTATATCTTTTAAAAAAAACCGGGGCGGTGGGGCCCGTGTGCCAGTGGCCCATAGGGCCGACCGAGCGCTAGCGGGCGTGGTCGTCGCCGAACGGCGCAGGCGCGGGGCGCCACGCTGTTAGGCACGGCTCACGGGCAAGCAGCAATGGCGGTGGCGCGCAAGGCGGGGTCGAGGCGGCGGAGGCGAGCTGCGTTGGCGGTGGCGTAACAACGGTAACGGCGGGGCTGGCGGTTGCAGCGTGGCGGGGGCGGGCGGTGAGTAGTAGGGCGGCGGAGGCAGCAGGGAGGCTGCGCGCGAAGGCAGTGCATGGGAGCTACCGGCGACGCGGCGCCACGCCACGCGCGAGCTGGCTCGGTGGGGAGGCGCCGGGCGAAGCGGGAGGCGGCGGGGCGAGGGCGCGGTCGGGTGGAGGTCGACGCGGGCGCATGCGAGTAGCAGAGGCGGGTGGGAGGTAGGGGGCGGCCGCAGTAGAGCAGCAGCAAGTCAGCAGCGAGCAGGGGCGGGCTCAACAGAAGCAGCTCGCGGCAGCAGGTGTAGCAGGCAAGCAGCAGCGCTTGCAGTGTCAGCAGGCAACGAGCAGCGGCAGCCGAGTAGCGACAACAGCAGCAACACTACGCGGGCACACACGGAAGCAAAGCTCTTGTCCATGGCGGCCTCGGGTGGGTACGGGTCTACGGCGACGAATTCGAGGGGGAAAGGGGGGGAATCGGATGAGAGCCTCACGTTGCGCCTGTAGGGGTGCACAGCGGGCTCGGGGGAGGCTCGAGGACAGCGGATTCCGGCGATGGCGACGACGGTGCAGAGGAGGAAGACAGCGTCGCGGATGGCGTTCGGGGCGTCCGGCGCCGCACGGCTTGACGGGGAAGAAGACTTGGTACCGACGATTGACGGTGCCCCGGCTCGAATTGGGGGCTGTAGTCGAAGTAGACGAGTCCGGCGCGTCTCCTGGCAAGGTTTCATCCCGCGAGGAGCTCGGTGGCCATGGTAACAATGGGGCGGCGGGGATTGCATCTTCGGGTGTGCTCCAGATCGAAGAGAGCGAGTTGAGGGAGAGATATGTTAGGGCTAGGTTTCGTTCAGGGGGTTGCGGGGTGTCTTCTAGGGTGCCGGGGGGTGGCAGATGGCTGCCACCACGGCCATGGCGCCGTGGATGGCCGCCACGCCCCTGCCTCCTGTACTGTAGCGAGGGGAAGGGGGTAAGTGGGAGTGTGGGCTGGGCCAAAAGTAGTGTTGTCATCAAACGCCCAGTGGCACAACAGTTAGTTAGGCCATTTTCTATTTTCCCTTTTATGTATTTCAGTTAGCCACTGTTTGTACTTATTTTAGTGATAAAAGTGAATTTAGTCAAACTTGAAATTTGGCACACAATTTGAGAACAACATTGTGGTGTTGCATAGAAAGTTTTAGAGCCAACGGAATTGTTCAAGCATTTTTGGAAATTGAATAGGCCAATTAATATTCCGTTGGGCCACTTTATATTTTCCTAGGGATTAAAGGGAGAGCCAAATGATGTTGGTTGCCACATGAAATTAGCTAGTGAATATTTGCAACCCATCGAACATTTTTGTTTTGACATTTGAAAACTTTATTTGTTTGAATTTATTTTTAAATTTTGAATTTGAACCGGTTTTAAATTAACGCGAGTTTAACAACAGTAATCATGTTGATGTGGCATCCTTAGCAGAGGATTACGGTAGCTTAATTATCCGGGCGTCACAATTCTCCTCCACTACAAGAAATCTCGTCCCGAGATTTAAGGGGTGGAGTAAGGGGGAAAGTCTCGGGAAGGACGGAGCTCAACACAAGATAGATACCTAGGGGCTATCCCAATGAACGTGGCATAGAGGCATCTCTCGAGTTGAAATTGATGAAAGTCAACGAGAGCAAGGTAAGAAGGTGCAATAAGAAGCTTCAACCGGGTAGGCAATCGATCGATGTCTGAAACAGAGTGTGAAAGGGGTTCAGAGCATCGAGAATAAGTATTGCATCTGATACGAGAACATATCACAAGAAGGTGACTCATGAATTACATACGAAGCCAAGCGTGAGAGATAACCTTAGAAACAAGGGTGTACAGGAGAGTCAGGTTTCGATCCTGTGGAACTGTGGGTTATGGGCCCACCATGTAGGTTAAAAGCAGGAAGGGTGCTAACATTTGCACGGTCATGATAGCAAGGCAGGTCAGAGGACAACCTGTCAGTTATGTTGGCAACATCGTTGGTTCCAAGGGCGAGGGACGAAGAGAACCATTTTCCTGCTCGTTAAGATGAGGCGGACCAATAGGCAAAGTTCTCATCCATCGATGGCTATCGAAATGTCATCAACAATAGTAAAACAGTCTTACTGACGGAGTTTGTAAGCAGGGAATTTATTTCTGCTTATATCATATAGATCAGCAGAAAAGTTAAACAAACCAATGGAAAGGAAAAGTATGATTATCAAATCAAACAGTCCAATGGAAATGAAGAAGTGTTTACACATAAGAGTTGGGAGTATACCCTTCCCAAGGAAAAGCGGAGCAGGATATACATGATAGGACAGCAAGTTCAAAAGCATTTAGATAATGGGGCGAGGGAAGAATCATGATATTACCCATAAAATGGTGTGAGGGTAATTGAACGAGAAACATTTTGTATTATGCTTCCGATGTCCTTGTTGATATTCGGAATACCACAGTCATGGCTCTATGCAACAACGATATGGTGTCAAGTAAAGATTGGGTTCGAAGATATCAAGAGATACCGAGAAACAATTCCAAGATTATCTCAGAACGTAAGGAATAACCAAGCACAACCAGGTCTGTGTTGGCAGAACATCAAGATGTCAATGATGATATCACAAATCATCGAGGGGCAGGGATGGTATTTCTAGCCATGAATTCAATTGACATCTCTGAAGAAGCCAAAGTGTTGACGGTGATTACGACAAATTTTGTCGAGAGACTCTATGAAGATACCATCGAGTAGAAAAGGAAGGATGAAGTGAAAGGCTATAAGAACCACGGATTCGACACAAGCTCGAAGTCAAGCTTGTTGTTCGAGGTGAAATGATAGGATGAGGAAGATCGACGTAAGCTTAGCTCATCGTTGGAAGTTGCTCCGGGCATAAGGACCAGGTAGCACAGTTAAAGGTTGACATGATAAAAATATAGCCGATCAGGCTAGGAATGATGTGATGGGGTATAAAACCTCCTAGTATCAAGTACTAGGTGTAATGCCAAAAGGTAAATCCGAGTAGAGGTTGGACGGGGGAAATGATTTGCAGAGGATAAGTATTTTAACTTATCCAATAAATGGAATCAAGGAGGAAATTTGGTCGGAACCACGATTGCAAAGGATCAATTCCTAGGTACAAGATGAGCTTGTACCAAAGAAATAATTATTTTTACGAGCAGCTTCCATGATAAGTTCTACATCGGGGTCCACGGGCATGAACACAAAGGTTCAAGGTCGACTCCCACTTCTTCAATGCATAACCTTTCATTCACTCCTAATTTTCGTAGAAATTGTAGTGTTGAAATTTTATCTGGCAAAACACCAGAACAATAAGAATCGTGAGAACTCTCGGGGGGTTCACACGGATTAGGGAACGCATAAGTTCAACCCATAGGGGCATCTTAGGAACATATACCGTAATCTTCAGGAGTAATTAACACTAGCTCGGAAGCATAGCATGTTTGGCAAAAGGAGAGGATACAAGTTACCAAAGGCATTATGTATCCAAGGAAAGCTCACAAGGTTATTGCATTTGAAGGACGCTGTCGGATAGAACCCCACAAAGGATCTGGTGGTTCACAAAGGATCTGATGTGAGCATCGGTACTCAACCAGAAGAAGAAAGAATGCAAGGACATCAGATTATAGGATCAACTTACTAATTCTAAGCTCGAATGCAAAGAGAATTATGATTTCCAAAACAGGGGATCAAAAGCAGAGGCTCTGATCAAAGACAATTAAGTAGAATAGACATAGATCGACAATCAATTAAGGTGTGATTTGTCAAACACCAGCTCATGTCCGGGGTGACGTCTGAGTAGAAGGGAGAATTCTAACTATGAATGATGATTGCAAGCATTCACAAGCATATCGAATCAAATGTTCAAAATAAAGATGACAAAGGATACTACTGAATATTGCCAGACATATGGAAAGTAACCATAATGCAACCAGACAAGTATTTGCAGAGCAATAGTTGGAGAGGATTATTGGAAGATCGGATAGTATTTCAAAGTATTTTGTGAGACATATGATCAACTGGGGATGAACGAATCCCCGAGTAAGTGAATTATCCATAGTGCGAAAAGAAGCAGCAAAGCATAAGGCACAAAGGATTCTCGGAACAACGGAGAGTGTTAGGGATAACTTGTAACAACAAGAACAACTGCGGATGAAGGTACAAACAACAAGAACATCGAGGAGTATCCGCAGAATCTTCTGGCGAAGCAAGCGATCATCGGTAATGTCGGGGCTCTCCGGGTGGAAGTGGGTACGAGAACCTAATGTCAGAGTTAGTAAAATGTTTAACCCGAATGGAAGAGAGATTAGAGTCCCAGAGTATAGACGAGGAATAAAAGATCCTAATACCACCCAATGGCGGTGTGGGCCCGTAAGACACATATCCATGTTAGTAAAAGTTTTTGTAATGACTAGACTCAACTTCGACCAAGGAGTTGGAAGGTGGGCTACCTACAGGCAGTCGGCTCTGATACCAACCTGTGACGTCCTCGATTTAATCGTACACTAATCATACACGCAAATGTGTACGATCAAGATCAAGGACTCACGGGGAGATATCACAACACAACTCTAGACACAAATTAAAAATAATACAAGCTTTATATTACAAGCCAGGGGCCTCGAGGGCTCGAATACATAAGCTCGAATACACAAGAGTCAGCGGAAGCACCAATATCTGAGTACAGACATGAGTTAGACAAGTTTGCCTTAAGAAGGCTAGCACAAAAGCAACAACGATCGAAAAGGCAAGGCCTCCTGCCTGGGAGCCTCCTAGCTACTCCTGGTCGTTGGCGGTCTCCACGTAGTAGCAGGCATCGGCGGTGGCATCTGGCTCCTGGGCTCCAAGATCTGGTTGCATCAACCGGAAAGAAGAAGAAAGGGGGAAAAGCGGGAGCAAAGCAACCGTGAGTACTCATCCAAAGTACTCGCAAGCAAGTATCTACACTACATATGCATCGGTATCAATGAAAAGGTTAGTATATGTGGACTGAACCGCAGAATGCCAGAAGAGAAGGGGAAAGCCTAGCCTATCGAAGACTAGCATCTTCTGGAAATCACCATCTTGCAGCAACAGGAGGGAGTAGAGTAGCAAAAAGTAAAGTAGTAGAAGTGTAATCAACCTCAGCCAGAGATCCTTTCTCGACTCCCTGCGAGAAAGCAATCCCACAGCCATACTATCCATTTATCACCTCATATCCAAGTCTCATCTCAAGTATCCAGTTCTAGTTGTATCGATCGGGATACAAGTCCAAGTGTCCGTTACCATAGGACAGGCTATTTTTCTTCCCTGAAGGGGTGCACCAACTTACCCACCACGCTCGATTAACTCCGGTCGGACACACTTTCCTGGGTCATGCCCGGCCTCGGCCAAACAATACGCCGCAACCCGACCTAGGCTTAATAGAGAGGTCAAGCACGCCGGACTAAACCTATGCCCCCAGGGGTCATGGGCCATCGCCCCGGGAACTCCTGCACATCGCGAACGTGGCCGGTGAGCAGACCTAGCTACCTCCTTAAAAAAGGCAGGTGCCTACCAGTCCAACCGAGCGCGCGCCGCTCAGTCGCTGACGTCTATTAAGCTTCGGCTGATGCCTACGACGCAGAACGCCCATACTATGCCCACGTGAAGGTTAGTGCTATCAGGCCAGAGGCCCTCGGATCAAATATCCAAATCGAAGTGGATTAGGAGCACGCGGTAACATGCAGAGACTCATGAAAGATGTGACCCCGTTGCCCCGTCTCGAGGACTTGCGGCAAGGGCTAGGAATGCCCGGCCACGCCTCGTAATTATCACGCGGGCACCCTCCAGGTCAATCCGTCTCCACATCACTCGCGGGTACCCCTCAGGGTCGACCCACCTTTCCAAGTAACAGTTGTAAAGTCCAAGTATCCGTGTGTCCAAACATCAAGGGGAAAACCCGAGGAATCACCCCCGGTGAAATCCACTCGATGTAATCATTAAGGTGAACGTAAGAGGAACCACCCCCGAGGTTCACACTTGAGGGGTTGCACGACAGAGTCGTATCGGAAGTGGTTAAGGCGGAATCACCCCCGATGACCACGACCGAATAGATACACTACAGGGTTAACGTCAGAAGTGCTGTAAAGGTTTCACCCACGGCACTCGATAGTAACCCATTAGTTCGAGCAACTAAGGGGAAAGTGATGTGCGGTGTCGGGGCCTGGTCTTCGATCCCGTTGATCGGGTCTTCAATGATGAAGCAAGGCAACAAGGACAAGGTGGGGGTCACTGATGGATCACTAACCAACCTATACTAAGCAGTTTAGGATAAGCAGGTAGGTAACAATGAGCAGGTTACAAAAGCAGGCTATGCATCAGAATAGGAGCAAACAATAACAGTAGCAAAATCTAATGCAAGCATGAGAGAATGGAATGGGTGATATCGGGTTGATCAAAGGGGGGGCTTGCCTGGTTGCTCAGACGAGAAGGAGGGGTCGTCGGTGACGTAGTCGATCACAGTGGCATCAGCGTCGGTCGCGAGGTCTACCGGAGAAGAAGAGGGGGAAGAAACAGTAAATACGGAGCACACAAGGCATCACAAACATAACATTGCAACAAGCGGTGCTAAGGGGTGACCTAACGCGGCAGTAGGTGATACCGGCAAAAAAAGGGGGAAACAACCAGGAAAGTATTCCTGTGTTTTGCATTTTCGGATAGATGTACCGGAGGGGGAAAGTTGCGTGTTTGCTATGCTAGGGATGTGTGGTGGACGAACGGGCAGCGTATCCGGATTCGTCTCGTCGTTCTGAGCAACTTTCATGTATAAAACCTTTTCATCCGAGTTATAGTTTATTTTATATAAATTTCTAAAGTTTTAACAATATTCTGGAATCATTATTAATTCGAAATTAAACAGCTAAAATGCTATGTGCACCCAGATCTGTGTACACAAAGGTGTACCAGAGGGTGACATGTGGGTCCAGGGGTCCCAGTTGACCAGTCAATGTTTGACTGGTCAACAGGGGGTGGGGCCCTCCTGTCATACTCACATTTAGCTAATTACGAATTAGTTAGGCTTACTAAATAATTAGTATAATTAAAGCATTTTAATTAAGTTAATTAATTAATTATATTTTATATCTTTTTTTAAAAAAAGGGTCGGTGGGGCCCGTATGCCAATGGCCCATAGGGCCGACCGAGCGCTAGCAGGCGTGGTCGTCGCCTCGAACGGGCGCAGCGCAGGGGCACCGCGCTGTTAGGCACGGCTCACAGGCGGCGCAGCGGCAGGCGCGCGCGAAGCGGGTCGGGCGGCGGAGGGCGAGCTGCGCTGCGACGGTGGTGAACAACAGTAACGGCGGCGATGGCGGTTGCAGCGCGGCGAGGGGCGGGCTGCTGGTAGCAGCAGCAATGGAGGCAACAGGGAGGTCACTGCGAGGCGGTGTATGGAGCTACCGCGCAGCAGCGCTTGCAGTGTCGGCGAAACAACGAAAGGCAATGCCGAGTAGCGACAACAAAGAAGAAGACTACGCGGGCACACATGGAAGCAAAGCTCCTGTCCATGGCGGCCTCGGGTGGGTACGGGTCTATGGCGACGAATTCAAGGGGGAAAATGAGGGAATCGGATTAGAGCCTCACGTTGCGCCTATAGGGATGCACATCGAGCTCTGGGGAGGCTCGAGGGCGGCGGATTCCGGCGATGGCGACGACGGTGCAGAGGAGGAAGACAGCGTCGGGGACGGCGTTCGGGGGCGTCTGGCGCCGCGGCTTGACGGGGAAGAAGACTCGATCCCGACGATTGACGGTGCCCCGGATCGAACTGGGGGCTGTAGTCGAAGTAGACGAGTCCGACGCGTCTCCTGGCAAGGTTTCAGCCCGCGAGGAGCTCGGTGGCCATGGTAACAATGGGACGGCGGTGACTGCATCTTCGGGTGTGCTCCAGATCGAAGAGAGCGAGTTGAGGAAGAGATATGTGAGGGCTAGGGTTTCGTTCAGGGGGTCGCGGGGTGTCTTCTAGGGTGCCGGGGGGGGGGGGGGGTGGCAGATGGCTGCCACCGCGGCCATGGCGCCGTGGATGGCCGCCACGCCCCTGCCTCCTGTACTGTAGCGAGAGGAAGAGGGTAAGTGGGAGTGTGGGCTGGGCCAAAAGTAGTGTTGTCATCGAAGGCCCAGTGGCACAGCAGTTAGTTAGGCCATTTTCTATTTTCCCTTTTATGTATTTCAGTTAGCCACTGTTTGTATTTATTTTAGTGATAAAAGTGAATTGAGTCAAACTTGAAATTTGGCGCACAATTTGAGAACAACATTGTGGTATTGCATAGAAAGTTTTAGAGCCAACGGAATTGTTCAAGCATTTTTGGAAATTGAATAAGCCAATTAATATGCCGTTGGGCCACTTTATATTTTCCTAGGGATTAAAGGGAGAGCCAAATGATGTTGGTTGCCACATGAAATTAGCTAGTGAATATTTGCAACCCATCGAACATTTTTGTTTTGACATTTGAAAACTTTATTTGTTTGAATTTATTTTAAAATTTTGAATTTGAACCGGTTTTGAATTAACACGAGTTTAACAACAGTAATCGTGGTGATGTGGCATCATTAGCAGAGAATTACGGTAGCTTAATTATCCGGGCGTCACAAGGACAACATACCATGCTTTATGCCAGTCATCTGCCACCCCATGACTTTCTTCCCTGTGGAAAGGCCCTTTGACCTTGAAGATTAGATCTTTGTGTGGCAGCTATTACGCAACCGCATCCCTTCAGGGACCGAGGTACTTAAGCGGCACGGCCCAGGTGATGGCTTGTGCCCCTTACGCGTGATACCGAAGACCGGGACACATATCCTATTCTCCTGTACGCTGGTGCGGGTCCTCTGGACGTTTGTTCGCGAGGTGCTGGGGCTGATTGGGAGGCCCTGGACCTCACGGAGTTCCTCCAGATTGGGGCCACAAACCATACGAGACATCACAACTTATTTTGGCTTATCTTTGCGAAGATGTCATGGACTTTGTGAACGACACGTGATAAGATGGTGATTGAGAAGATCTTATCGAGGCAGGCGTCTGACCCCTTCAAATTCCTTACTTTTCGGTAGCACTGGCACCCGCCCTCGAGGCAGCGTAACCGCGATCGTCTCGGCCTCATGATGGATGCGCTTCTGGCTACAGCGTGTTAACTGTCGTCTTCGTAGGGCCACTTGGCGGTAGCCACTACGTGTTTTTCTTCTTCTTATTTCTCTTATGTTTTTTGAGCATGATTGTACTGTTGCCCCTCATTTTTTATCATAGGTTTGGATGCTGGTTGTATAAACAGTTTTTTTATTTATAAAGCGGAACGAAAACTTATTTCAAGGAGATTGCACATATATTATTTTTTCATCTGGACAACTAATACTATAACATACTCCTACTAGCGATCTCCGGGCAAAACAATGAATGAATGAACACATGACTGTACATACATATGTGATCGATCGATGAATTAATTGAACATTATATCTGTCTAAAAAAATTGAACCCATTAACAGTCGCGGTAAGGGCGACTCCTCGCAGCATCCACGTCATCACAAGAAGATGAAAAGAAAAAACAAGTTAGCAATTGGGTGGGCAGAAAAGAGCGAGACAGAAAGATCAGCCTCGTCGCCTCCCCACGCACGCCAAGCCAACACAGCCGCCGCCTCCTGTGCTCGTTTCTCTCAGCGTTGCCAAATCTGGCGGAGCCACCTGAGAAGAACCACGAGCATGAGAGACCACAACCGCGGCAGCAGCAGCAGCATCCCCGACCAGATTCGACGCTCAGCGCTGCCGCCGCCCTTTTCTCTTGTTCACGGGGCCGGCACATCAAGATTGAGCAGGACAGGCGGCGGCGCTCCCAGGTCCGCGCCGTGACGGCTCTAGCTCATCGTCGCGGCCGACGGGCACGTGCTCGTCGTCCAGAAGCATGGCTCCGAGCTGGCCGCGACCTAGGGCTCCCGGAGCTCGCGCGACTGTGCTCGAGGTGGAGACGGCCAACGGGTTGACGGCGGCGACCAAGACGAGGAGGAGGATGATAGGATAACGCGCTTGGGGACATGCCCTACACGGAGCTCACCCGCCTCGCCGCGGACTAACTTCGCAGCACACACAACGCGTCGCTGCACTGCATTTTCCTCGGTCAGGCGCCGCGCCGTGCACGGGTGCTCTACGGGCCCATCACGGATGTTCTCGCGCTGATCCCTCTCGCCATGCCGCACTGCGACTGCGTGTTTGACGCCTTCCTCCTGTTCGACAAAATACCCAACCCGTTCCTGCCCCCCGAAGCCAGCTTCTAGGGCATGCATCGGAGCTTTGCTTGCCTCAAAACCCATCTCGACCTCCGCCTCCTCAAGGCCCAACGGAAGGGCCGGTTGTTGCGGTGCGTGACGCGCGGGTCTGGCATCCGCCTCATCGCCTGCACGACGGGAGCTGCGATCGCTGGTCTCATCATCGCCATCCACGCCATGACCGCATTGTTGGCAGCGGCTCCTGCCTGTGCAGCGTCGCGTGGTTCCTGCTGCTCAACCCCCGCTTGGATGAAATGCCTGCAGCAACACGTGGACCGGCTTGACACCGCGGCCAGGGGCACCTATGTGCTCAACAATGACGTGGACACCATTGAACGGCTGGGGCTCCACGCCACTGTCGAGGGTGACAAGATCTTGGTAAGGCTAGGGCTTGAGCGCGGGAGGGGGCAACACCACACCATCGAAGAGGTGGTGCGGCAGCTCCGGAAGAACCATCCTAGCCTGCTATGCCAGATCGGCGACCTCGAGGAGCACATCTGTCTCTACTTTGCAGCCGTTAATCATGCAAGGCTGTTCTATGTACACCACCTCAATGCCCAGTCTGATCCCAACGCGGAGTTGCCTCTCTAGTGATTTACTGATTTGCCGATTTCTGAAAAAAAGGGCCAAAGATTAGTCTGGCAATCTTTATATATCACTTTTGTGGGAAGTACAATAACGAATGTATATTCTTCAGGCTTATGTTTCCCAAATTGGCAGCTCTCAGTCAAACTTCTTTACTGATCACTTCAATCTGCTGAAAAATATTTTCTGCCAAGGATTAATGGTAGCTTATATGCACTGAGCTTTGTAAGCTCTCCTGCATTTGCAATCTTGCATTAGTTCATTTTAGTTCCCAAGAATTAAACGTCAGAGAGAGTACATAAAAGAGAGGATAGGAGAAGTCGGTAAGCCAGAAGAACTGATAAGGCCTTATGCTTTTGCTCTGTCCAGGAAAATGTGAAGGCGAAGCATCCTCAGTTGCTGTATGAGTCAAAGTTGTACATGGTACTGCAGGGCGGAAGTAATACCCGTTCATTTTCTTTCCTTGGACCATAAATTTAAGATATTTTTGTTGTTATGATGATGGCGTACATTTTTTATTGTGCAACTAGGATTTCAAATGTCAAGTGGTTTGGTGTTGAGGGTGGCTACAATGTTCTTGTTACTTTGATGGGATATAGCATGGTTGAATTGTGGCGGCTGGCTCGCTGGACAAGCGGACGGCACTCTCCTCCTCGTCTTCGACGGCATGAAGAATATTGATGTTGAGATGGACGCACGCTTCATGAGCAGCAGAGGTCCTATATAGTTTTTTGTTAAATCCATTTTCCTTTTCTTACTTGTGTTTGCAACTCTCTTAACCTAACAAACATTTGGCACCTTTGAAAATCTGTTGGAAACATGCGAACGAATAACAATATGTCGGATTTCATTGTCTGCAAACACATGACCATGTTGTTTATTTCAGGTATGTGAACCCTCACTGGGAAAATTCCTCTTCTATCGGAGTTGACCTGTTTCAGACAAAGCCTTCCTAGTAGATGGGAAAGTGATTCAAAATTCTGCTAGGACTCCATTAGTACAGGTAGAGGGCTTGTTAATATGCCATGCTAATGCAATTAGACATATGACATACTGTTTAATTGTTCTTCAGTTGCTCAATTGGTCTGATGGAGAGAGATCTTATAGGTTCTGCGTGAGGGTGAAGGACAATTCCATTCTATGAAGTGGAAGATTTGTCCTGATCGTCTAAATTTCAGTAGTTATTTTTCTTACTTGAGTGACCTTGCTTTTGTATTTTAACCACACAATGAGCTCTAGAGTAACTGAGTATTTAACAAGTAGGTGATGCTTTAACTTACTATTCATGATCAAATTGATGATACAGGTACACACATTTTTTGTGGTGCTATATTTCTATTATGTAGGTGAGAGGATCTCATGTTGGTTCATATCTACCATGTTTTGGTGTTTGGCACCGTACACAGAGGTACCGAAAGAGAAGGAATAATGATTCTAATATAGTGAAGCATGTGGATGTTGATGCTCCAACTCTAAAGTAGCCCAACTTCTTCCTCATTACTCCTTCCGTCCCATAATGTAAGACGTTTTTTTGACATTGTAGTGTCAAAAACGCCTTACATTATAGAACGGAGGAGTACAAGGTAAGCTATTTGGTATCTATCTCAAATACAGTGTAAAGATTTTCATAAAACTGCTAACTATTTATTATGATATCTAAATGCTACAAGTATGCATTATAATTGGTTCGACTTGGCCTTTCCAGAATTATTTTTCATACTCTTTATGTGATAACACACCATCTTTCACCTCATAATCTCACTTTAATAGGGGATGCCTTGGACAACTGTGCAGTACCTAACCTTCAAATTTAATCCTTTATGTCAAAGCAATAATTATTGGACTAACAGCACTATAAAGAAGACAAATCTCTTTGAGCTGTTAAAGATCTCTTCTCATTAATCATCTTTGGTGAATTAACTAGAATTTCCATTTAGTAAAATCAGAACTCACCTTTCCTTTATGTGTACGCAGAAGCAAGATAAATTGCTTTTAGAAGATATCTGGACTCTCTTTAAGAGCTGGAGGCATGTGAATTGTGTCGATCTGCTGGACAGGTTGGTCGGCTTGTATATGCCTATGTAATTCTTATGATGTATCACCTCTACATGATGCTAATGCCTCGAGTATGTTCAGGCATGAAGAGCTGCCACCCTTTGCCCGTTTGGTGGCATAGATCTGTTTCCTTCCCTGGAGGCCATGCTCAAGAATGGAAATGCTAGAACACTACAAGCAAGCTCCAGGGCTGAGTCCTCTGATTCTGTCTTTTTTCTTCGATTTCTTTCCGGTTCTCAGCTGAATCTACTACTGCTACGCTTGCTTATCAATACACACTCTTGCTCTTTACAACCAACATGAAGCTATCGCTCTTTTCAACTGTTTGTCTTCTCGCTGAAAAAAGAATCCTGTCATACAGGGACGTTAACTAATACGCCAGTTTGATTGGTGCATACAATTCCGCCTTAAGAGGCGCCACCAGGTGGCGCCCCAGCCACTAGTGCCAAGAAGAGAGTCGATGATCAGGCCATTATCATGACCCGGAATTCGTCGAACGAGAGTTTGCCGTCGCCGTCGAGATCAAACCTGCAGATCATTGCCGTGCACTCCTCCACGCCGAGCTCGTGCGACCCCAGTCTGCTCAGGGTCCGCCTCAGGCTCGCCGGCGTAATCATCGTCGTTGTGTCTTCCGTGGAGGACGACGCGTACATCCCGAACGCCTCCCTCAGGCATCTTCGCCTCACGTCGTCCTCTTCGTAGGCACCGGCGGCTAGCCTCGAGAACTCTTCTTGGTTTAGCAGCCCGTCACCGTCGGCATCCGCCGCCGCCAGGACCACGGCCGCCTCCTCCTCGGATATGTCCTCGCCCAAGGACGCCGCCATGCAGCAGCGCAGCTCGGACACGGACACCTTGCCGTCGCCGTCCTTGTCGAAGGCGGCGAACACCGACGGCACCATCATGATCGAGTGACTATTCATCGACCTAGCTCCCTTATCACCAAATTTGCAGGTATTACCAGCTGAAATGGGAGCTAGCAACTTGATCTGTGTCGTTACAAAAACTTTGATACGGTTGACGGATAATATGGCGCGCGTGGTGGGTGTATATATACGCGGCGTGCGAACACAAGACAACATGTTGGCAGCGATGGAGAAATGTGTCAGCAACGACGCCTTAGTTTCCGCGTCATTTTGGTGCATCACACACATTTGGATCCTCCGTGTTTTGTACGCGTACAGGTCCCTTGCAGAAGTTTGTCATCGATCATGGAGGTAGTATGGTGCATGCGTCGACCTCAATTCCTTGAGTCAATGACATATGAGAGTGGAGGGTCCCCCGCCCCCGCGTCGCTCCAACAGGGGCGACACGGGCGGCTAACCCTAGCCGCCGCCGGCGGTCTCCCTTCCCCTTCCTCTCCTCCTCGTCGCCACCAGAGGAGCCGCCGATGCGTCGCGCGGCTGCCGAGGAAGGTGGCGGCGAGGCCTTCGTCGTCCCTTCGCGGAGATCCGGATCCACGGGTGGCGGCCCCCGCTGGTTCGGCGCCGTTCGCGCTCGGACGGTGTGCGGGACTCTGCTGGCGCCCTCGACCGCTCGGGTGGTGGGAGTCGGCGCTGGTGGCGGCAGTTCGGGGCCTTCGCCCTCGCCAGATCTGAGGCTGCTGCTCCCTCATTCCCGCTCCTTCCCTTTGCGCTTGATGCCGGTGGATGCTGCTGGTTCCGTGCTTCGGGATGGTGGTGCAGATTGGGACCGGGAAACCCTAGGCCGGCTGGTTCGCTCGACAATGCATCGGCTTCGGGCGACGATCCTTCCCAAGGTGGTGTCATGGTCCTTATTCTTGTCACCTCGGTCCTCTCGAGTGAAAACCCAAAATCCGCCTGGATTGGGCAACGGTGGCGCCATGGGCGTCATCCCTCCTTGAGGCGCGGCACGGGAGCTAGGACTCGGGTGTGGGCTCATGAAGGTGGGGGCTTTGGCCGCCGACTGGATCTCTGCAGCTGCTCGTGGCGGCTTTCATGTTGTGCATAGTGCCCCTTGTATCTTTAGGTCGTTTTCCTGTTTTTGGTGTTCGCGTCGGAGGAGCGGCGTGGCATCTGGCACGTCGACAACGGCGAGTCTCAGCGGCATGGAGCAGTAGGGGTATCGCCGGTGGGCGGTGATGATGGACGAAGCGCAGGATGGTGACGCCGTCTGGCGCCATGGTGGCGCTCGATGGCGAGTGACTGCACGTTCATGCAACAAAGACAGCTCAAGATGGATTGATGGTACATGGCTGCGGCGGCCTCATACCCGCAGGGTCCTGGTTGAAGAGCACGCCGGACTGGTGGGTGCCTATACCCGCAGGTGTCTGGTTGGGACCTCGGTCTTAGATGTTAGGTTTGGCTGCGAGTCTGCTTTGGTATTAGCCCGCACCATCGCCGCCTTCATCGATTAGATAGAGTCTGACGGAGGTTGCGAAGATGGTGGTTTTGGTCTTACTGTTATACGACTTTGTAAGGTCTTGTGTTTATAATTAATAGTCCAGATGCAGAGGCCGGGGATATTTCTCTTTTTCGAAAAAAAATGTTTTATGTCCAAGTGTCAAATGCTCCCATACAACGTGAAACAACCCAACATTAATGACAGCACGTGGATTAATGGATATTAGATGGCGAATAATGAAGCTCGGCAACGCGGACGTCAACGGCCGGCCAGCACCGCCGCGATGTGAAACAGCAATCGACGGCGCCGACGCGCTGGGTGTGGTGTGCACGGCATGGCATAGCCACATGGTATAGTTATCTAGAGCTTAATTAATTAGCAGGGGAGAGAAAAATCAGACTCTCAACTGCCTCGCAAGAAAACTACTAATCAGTTATTTGTAGATATTAGTAGCTTCTACAAAATTAACCAATATCGTTCGTCAGCCCATAGAATTCGATGTTCAAACCCACTTTGTTTCTCCGTCTCTATGTTATGAAAAGACAAGGTCAAGGTCAAATGATGTGAGAGAAGTACTAACTAGTCTTCTCTTCTTTCTTGGTGTTATTTCCATGTCCTTACGAAAGAAACATACTAGTATTAAATTTCTGTGTCCTCATCTTATGTGAGAATGTGAGACTTTTTTTTTCGGGAAAATCAGAGAGCTTCGTATTCAATAAACGCATTCTTGGGACAGTCAGCCAAAAGGCTGGTCACCAAGAAGCTGGGAGTGTCATCGAGCCAGCTTTCCGTAACATTCAATATGCAAGCATGCTGAATATCAAAAGAAGTAAAAGTATTACATAGCTCTCCTATTTCTAAAAGTAAAGGAGCCACAATAGAACGAGCATTGTGGCGAGTTTGCCAGAGCTTCACTAGCTCCAATCAGTCGACTTTCATAATCACATGCGGGAATCCTCGAAGACAAGCAACCGGACTCCATCTCACAGGGACAAGCACTCCATCATCAAGGGGTCTGAAACCCCCACATATGGTTTGCACCATGAGCCCAAAAGGGCCGTAGAGGAACGGGCCACTCCACCAGCCCCACCTCGCCCTTCATCAAAGTTTAGGGCTCCATCGGTTGTGATTTTGACTGTACCCAAGTTAGGAGGCCGCCAGCCGTGACCCGGAAGAGTCAGGGTGTCTTTCCTTGGCAGCTGTAAGAGGGAAATAGCTTCCTTGATAGATCTCATGGTTGCTGTGGGATCCCTCCCCTCGTCGCCATGCTTGATGCGGTTCCTGGAGTGCCAGATGGACCACATAGTGGTAGTGATCTTAGCACGATCATCTGAAGTGAACTGTGGGTGACATGTTATGTCTCGCGCCCACGTATCCGAATGAAGAGGAGGCAGGCAAAGACCTAGCCAAGACCACGCCTCTTTCCAGTAGCGCTGAGCATGTGGACAGTGTATTAACGCATGCTTCAGATCCTCCTCCATGGAACAACACACCTTGCATTGTCGAACATCTGCAAGATGTCTGTAGTTTAAGGTAGCCTCATCTGGGAGAATGCCACGCAAAACTCTCCACCAGAATACTCTCTTTGGGAATAACTTTCAATTTTCACAAGGATTTCCACAACTGTTGATCGTCCGTTGAAGATTCGGTAGCCGTCCCTTCCTCTTGAGCCAAATGCTCGTTCTGAATCACGAGAACGCGGTACGCCGTCTTTACAGTGTAGTTTCCTGATTTGTCAAAAGCCCATGCGAGAAAATCTTCACCTCCACCTTGCCTGATGGGGATGTTAAGAATGGCAGCGGCATCCTAGATGGTGAAATTGTCCATAATCACATCATGTTTCCAAGTCCAATGATCAGTATCAATAAGGTCCAATACTCGGTCAATGACTGTATCCGCAAGCCTCATAGCAGGTGTCATGGAGACCGTCCCCGGTATCCATTTGTCCTCCCATACTGATATGGTGGATCCATCTCCTACCCTAGATATCAGGCCCGTCTTTAGGGCACTTCTTCCTGCTACTATTGCCTTCCAAGTGGCTGATGCAGATTTGGGAATTGTGGCATGGATGAAATCAGTATCCGGGAAATACCGACCCTTTAGAACTCGAGCACACAGCGAGTTTGGGTTGGTGATGAAACGCCAGCCGTGTTTGCCCAACATGGCCAGATTAAAGAGATGCGGATCTCGGAACCCCATCCCTCCCTTGCACTTTGGTGTAGCCAGGTCTTTCCAGGACCCAATGCATTGCTTTTTTGTCAAGAGAGCTGCTCCAGAAGTATTTTGCCATGGGAGAAGTCAAGCTCTTACAAACTTTCTTGGTGAGCAGAAAAGTACTCATGGGATAGGTCGGAATAGATTGAATCACAGACTTGAGCAAAGTTTCCCGTCCTGAACATGCAAGCAACTTTTCGGACCACCCTTGCATCTTCCCACGAGCTCTCTCGCTGATGTGGTCGAAGGTACCACTGGTGATTCGTCCAACAGCTGTGGGGAGCCCCGGGTATTTCTCATTGAACGCCTCTCTCTGGATGTTCAGAGTTGATTTTAAAATTTGCCTGACAGTATCCGGAGTATTAGTGCTGAAATATACCGAGCTCTTCTCTCGGTTAATGCACTGACCCGAGGCGGCGCCATATATCCGCATGATCTCGTTCAGTCGTTCCGCACTCAGGGCGTTTGCATTGATAAAGATTAAGCTGTCATCTGCAAACAAGTGAGAGACCCAAGGTGATCTATAGCTCACTCTCAGGCCTCTATCAATAGTTCCACCATTGTAAAATTTTAACAATGAGGATAAACCCTCTGTACATAGCAGAAAAAGGTAAGGAGATACTGGGTCACCTTGTCTGAAACCCCAAGTCGGCGTGAAGTAGGGGAGTAGTTCACCATTGACCCGGACAGAAAAGCGAACCGAGGTTACACACTTCATAATCAGGCGGATGAATGTGATGCTGAAACCTAGCCGGGATAGAATTGCCTCGAGGTAGTGCCACTCGACGCGATCATAAGCCTTCATCATGTCCAGCTTGACCGCACAAGAATAATTTTTACCCTTCCTCCTTCTCATCGTATGCATGCTCTCATAAGCGACCAATACATTATCTGTGATGAGACGTCCAAGAACGAAAGCGCTCTATTCGTCGCTAATAAACTCGTCCATATTGCCTCGGAGACGGTTTGTGATCACTTTGGCTGCAATTTTATAGAACACCGAGCATAGCGCAATAGGACGATACTGGAAAGATCGATTGTGGGTGCCGAACCTTGGGGATAAGAGTTATAGAAAGTGAGATTCTCTCGTTCTCATATCACCGATCACACATGGATATATACGTATACCGACTTACATACACGGCATTGTCCTGCGTGGTGGTGATCCCGTCATCGCACAAGACGTGTGTGGGCCAGTGGGCTTGCGTGCCGGCGGCGCTTTGTCGTCGGTAGCGTGGGGATGTGCTTCCCAAGTCTGCTCCGAGCGAAAGTTTGCCCGGCTCTCGCCAGCCGGCGGTGGCGGCGCCTACGGCGTAGTTTTCTTTTTGAAGATGTTGCCATGGAGTTTCTTCGACATGCTCCATTCCTGGATGTGGTTATTCGGGCGAAAGCCTAGACCCATCTTGGGCGCTATTTTTTTTTCAAATAATATAATTTTTTAATTAAATTTCAGAAATATTACGCCATAATTATATTTTTTTAAAATAATACTCAGTCGGCCTATTGCTGGCCAATTGGCCCCAGCCGGCCCACTGCTGGCCGATTGGTGCCCAGTCTGCTTCCTCCAGGCCGACAGGTGCATGCACTCATTTATCTGTTGAATGGGTATTTAAAAAATGTTGAAGAAGTATTTAAAAAATGTTGATCATGCATATAAAAATGTTAATCAAGCATTTGAAAAAAATGTTGAACAAGTATTTAAAAATGTTAAAAAAATATATTTGAAAACTGTTGAATAGGTATTTAAAAAATGTTAAAGAAGTATTTTAAAAATGTTGATCATGTATATAAAAATGTTAATCAAGCATTTGCAAAATGTTAAACAGTATTTGAAAAATGTTGAACAAGTATTTTAAAAATATTGATCATGTATATAGAAATATTGAACATGTATTTGTAAAAATGTTGATCATGTATATAAATTTTTGAAAAGGTATTTGAAAAATGTTAAACAAGTATTTCAAAAATTGAACAAGTATTTGAAAAATATTTAACTTGTGCATAATATACATGATCAATATTTTATATTGATCAATATTTTTATATACATGATCAACATTTGTACAAATACTTGTTCAACATTTTATATACATGATCAATATTTTTCAAATACTTGTTTAACATTTTTCAAATACTTGTTTAACATTTTTCAAATACTTGTTTAACATTTTGTGCAAATGCTTGATTAACATTTTTATATACATGATCAAATTTTTGAAAATACTTCTTCAACATTTTTCAAATACCTATTCAACAGTTTCAAATATTTTTTCAACATATTCAAATATTTTTTCAACATATTCAAATATTTGTTCATTTTTTTTCAAATGCTTGATTAACATTTTTATATGCATGATCAACATTTTTTCAATACTTCCTCAACATATTTCAAACACTTATTCAACAGATAAATGGGTGCATGCACCTGTCGGCCTAGAGGAAGCAGACTGGGCGCCAATTGGCCAGCAGTGGGCCGAATGGATCCAATCGGCCGACAGTGGGCCGACTGGGGTCCAATCGGCTAGCAGTAGGCCGACTGAGTATTATTTTTGAAAAATATAATTATGCCGTAATATTTCTGAAATTTAATAAAATAGTTGTATTATTTTTTTTAAAATAGCTCTAGGTCAGGCGACGACCTCGTCCCTGTGGCGTTTTCCCCTTTGGGGCATTGCTTTGGAGAACAGTGATCCTTCTCCGCGCTTCCTTTGGGCTGGACGTGCACGGCATCATGGTTGGTAGATTCCCAACAGGTGATGCGAGTGGTTGACGTTGAGACTGTATGGCGACGACGATGGTGGTGTGTGGAGCTGGGTCGCGGCTTGTCCTTCTAATGTTGACAGTTTCGTTTGCCAATGGGTGTGCCTATGTTTGTTTCTCGCTGTGACAGAGAAATCGAAGCTACGTGTGGTGGGGTCTATGCGGCGACAATGACTCCATGAGGGTGGTTTCATTGGACGACGCTCTTCGGAGGTTGCATTGGACCAAGTTGGTGCGAGGCTTGCAACTTTCTCCAGAGAAATGCATCGGCAAACTCGGAGCTGACTGTCCTTGACGTTTGTGGTCGATTGTTTGGCTATGGCCGATGAGGTCCTCGCGTGTCTTTCATTCGGATGGGTCTTGATGGGTCGTCAGCGGCGAAGTCGGAGTCGCGTGCTTGGGGAGAGGTGATGACGATGACATTGCAGGCTACCTCGACGGTGTCCTCTTCTCAGCGGTATGTGTGGTCTTGTTGGTGCCAGGTCAGCCGCTTTGCCCTTCTGTGTGAGCGTGTTGTAACGGTTTTCGCGCGGGTTTCCGTTAATTAATTGAGCAACTCTATTTTATCTTTTAATTGAATTAGGCTCAGAAGGACCGTGTTTTAAAAAAATTTGTCCTGTTCTCATTTCTCCTTTGGACGGGAACGTGCATTGAACGATAATGCTAGACCTACGAAAGGATCATACACAAAGTTACTTATCCTTCCATAAATTCTCTTCTCCCCCGATTTCAACCAAGGTGGGCCCAACCACTAATGCTAATCCAATTGATTTCATCAATATCAGCCTTTATGTAAAAACATACGTAAGTTTTAGTGGGTCTAGCATTACTCGGATTTGAATATCCAGGAGCTCTAAACACCCAGATCCTATCAAAGTGCAGACCCACGTCTCCTCCCACGTCGCCGTCAGCCCTCCTTCCCCCCTCGCCACCGCCACAGGGCCCGGACGAGCAAAGCTCGACCGGAGCCGGCGGTGGCGGGGCAGCCTCGACCCTTTGAGGGCAGGGGCCAGTGCGGGACAACTCCCTTTCGACTGGGCATGACGCAAGCGTCGAGCGGCTGTGTCAGCCGTCGTGGTGGTGAGTGGATCGCGTGGGAGCGGCTGTGGTGGCGGGATGGCTCCGGCAAGATCCGGCGGACAAAGGCCTCTTGCAGCGAGGGTCAGGGGCGACGGGCCGCAGGTGGTGGCGGTGGATCCATGGCAGCGTGCCTGGATCGTCTTCCAACCAACGGCGGCACCTTGTGTTGGCTTCGGTTGGACAGATCTGGGTCACGTGCCCGGTTTATTTGGCATTGGTGGTTGTCAATACCGCTAGGGAGAAATCCTCTGCATGGAACTGCCGTTGCGGATGATGCGGTGACGTCTGTGGGCACCGCTAACCTCCTTGGAGGGCATTGTCACGGTGGTGGTCCCATTGAGCTATGTAGGAAACCTCAGGTTTGGCCATCCGGACAAGACAGTGGCAACATGTGGCATTGTTTACCTCCTTGGAGGCACTGCTTTGGAGTTGCGGCCGATGGGATCTCGGAGGCGTGGTGACGTTGGACCATCATATGGCCTCGGCTGGAAGGGGCGTCTACTCCAAGGGAAACTCCTGATCTCGGTTTTCCGGATCAGGCGATGGCGGCGTCTGCCGCCACTCACTCTCTTGGGGGCATCGTTCTTAGAGCAAGTACAGGCTAAAGGGGTCCAGAGGTGGAGCGGCATCGTTTCTACTACGTCGACGACAGCGGGTCTTGGAGCCATGGTGCATTGGAGCCTTTGGCGACAGATGCGTCTGGATGGGCAATCACAAGTCGGCGGCGTTGTTTGGTGTCGTGGTGGCGTCGATGGCAGTTGGTCTGGACAAGATGAATGCCTTGATCCATCCTGAAGATGGCACGATGGAAGATGGCGAAGGCGGATCCTAGAGCGTGCGCATGTCGTGCGCCTTGAGAGTCTCTAGACCATTGGTGCTCTTGGCTTGCACTTAAATGATATCCTAAGATTCGAAAAACGTGATCATCAACAACACTTGAGCTAGTCCAAGAGGCTAGACTAGGAATCTTTTATATAACCATTTATCATTTCACATGTGCATATGAGTTTTTCACTGAATCGCGTATTTCAGGATCATAGCAGTTATTACATAGAATATAAACTATTTAATTATGAGTATGAAAACATAATAATACAAATTATTGCCTCTGGGGTATATTTCCAAAAAGTGTGACTCGGCCAAAAAAGAGGGAGAGCGGCTACCTGAGGGTGGCATATGACCTTAGAACCACGAGTCGATTTTGGCGTTAAGGAAAGAACAAGAGAAAAGGAAGGAGCTCGCCGGAGAAGACTACCCCATTATCTGGCAAGCTACCGATTATTTGTCTTAGCGGATTTATTGTGAGGGTGATGCTAGTCTGTCGAAAAAAAAGGGTTCATCGCCAGGGTTAGAGGTGTGGAAATAAGCGGTTAGGCCGGCGGTTGAGGGCGGTTCAGATCAAGGGCACGAGGAGAAAGACATGAACAATATTTTCAGAGAGAAGAAGATCTAACGGTTGCTTTTTCATCCAACGGCTAGGAACAACTCGAGTGACTCGGATTCTAAATTAAATTCAGTCTACTGTCCCCTAGCCATTTCCAAAGTTTCACTGCCAAATGCTCTGGAGCCTTCACCAGTTGTCCCACTTTCACATTCTACAAGGCGGTTACCGGCCGGCCATGACGCCGCTGCCACCCCAAAATTAACCACACTTCGCCATTGCCCACAGCTATTTACCGCGCGTACTATCTTTGGTTTGGTTGTACCTACTACCTACCTACATGCCTGAGAGGCTTGAGACACGGACACGCATGCAATGCACCGGCACAAACAGCTCACGTCCATCACCATCCTGCGAGCTGGCCATGGCGGGCTGGCGGCTGCGCAGGAGAGGAGACCAAACTCAGGCGGCGGGCGGCGCGTCGAAGAGCACGCTCTCGATGTCGTCCTCGAAGCCCACGTCAGCCGGCAGCGAGCGCAAGTCGTCGTCAGACGGCCACCATCCAGGCGCGCCGCGGGGCGGGTACCTGGCCTCGAAGTCGGCGCGATCCATGCAGAGCGCCTGCAGTACCTCGGCGATGGCGCAGTCGACGTCGTCCACGTCGTCCCGGAGCACTGGCACGGGCTCGAGCTCTTCCTCCTTGGGCTCGACCTTGGGCAGCAGCAGTTGCCCTGCCGGTTCCGGGCCTAAGTCGACCTTGCAGAGGGGCGCCTGCAGCTGCTGGTCCACGTAGTAGGAATCGGCGTCGAAGTTGGTGACCGCGGCGAGGCCCCGGAGTTGTATCGCCGCGAGGTCGTACGCCCGGGCCGCCTCTTCCTGGGTAACTGCATGCAGATTGAGAGTGCCGTTTCTTGTGATGAGCCACACAAACGTGATACTAGAGCGAACTTGCAAGGACAGAGCGATAGAGAACACACTGAATATCCCCAAGTAGAGGTATCTCTTGCCGCCGCCGCCGCTGCCGCTACCGCAGCCTATCCTCGCCTCCCACCGGCCCTTCTTGTGATGCCTGCGGTGCCAATAAGTTACTTCATGTCAGCAAGATCACTCATGGCATGGCATTGCAGTGTCAATGTGGTTGATCTGATCGAGGATAATAGCTCCTCGAGGAAGGCGTGCGTGCTGTGCATACATACTTTGCTACTCCCCTGTACTTGGAGGCGCCTCTGGCGAAGCCACTGCTGTCGCGCCTGAGTATGGCCACGTACTCCTCTCTGGTCACGCGTTGCATCCTCTCCAGCTCGTCCTTGTACGTGTCCACCTGCAGCAACGATCGCAGGGCAGTCCTCTCATGTTGAACAGAATTATGGCTGCCAGCTGAGTAGTACAGGTACTCGTATTGACTACCGACATATGACAAGACACAACTTACTGGGAAGTTAAGGAGGAGGCCGCCGCACCGTGCACCCCAGTACTTGAGCGCCGCGAGATCATAGGTGCGAGCTGCAGCCTCTTCGGTGTCATAAGCTCCTGCCAAGAAACAAGAGTAAGCAGTCATCTTAACGAAACCATGCGCCTTAAGTGGCGAGCGAGGGACAATGCAATCTACTAGTAGATGTTGGTGTCAATCATGGCATTGAGAAGTATGTGAGCGTTTCTTTTCAAGAAGCGAAAGGATCTTCCTTGACTCACCCAAATAAACTAATAGTAGAAGCGATGAGACATGGATGCGTATCACCACCAGTTCACCACACGTGTCGGCAGACGAACACAAGATTGCAACACAAATTAGTTAAAAACCAAGAACGTCAGCTAGCTAGCACATCAAAGAACATCGAAGTGGCGAAGAATAAATCAAAGTGACGATCAAAACAGAGCAAAATGAGGTAGCTAACTAAGCTGAAAGAAAGGCCTTGATCGAGCGAAGCCTGGGTATCTCTCTCACAGTCTCACCTTGCCTGCCTCTCCTGTTCTGAACCGTGTTCCGGTAATGCCTGTCCCACAGGTGCACCTCGTACTTCCCCGAGGCGCAGTGCCTACACCACCACCAATGGCGCACATCTCGATCAGAAATCAAACACAAAGATCGCCACCCGGATGAAACCAAGAAGGGGAGAAAGAAGTGCAAGCTCACCTGCTCACGCCTCTGTACACGGATGACCCCCTCGCCGGGACAACGACGGCGTCGCTCCTGGCCCTCTTCTTCTTCTTCTGGTTCGTCACCGCGCAGGATAGCCCAATGCGGGAGCCCCCGGAGCAGGCGGACGCCGAGTAGGACCAAGTAGGCTTCTTGTTCGTCATGTTTGCTTTTGCTTTTGATCGCTCCTCCGTCGTACTGCTCCACCTTGCGCCTCGAGGAAGGTTGCTGCTAGTGGGAAGGGAAACAGACGCCGAGCACGCTTATACACAAGTGGTAGTGGAGCACTACTATAGTATAGCTCACATCACATTTTCTTTGGGAAGTGCGACGGGTTTAACCGCGATTAGATCCACAGTGTGCTTTCACTGCTTTGGTAAAAAGGACGAACCGGGGTTAAGAGCAGACAGCGGGTGTCACTGGCCGAATATGGGAGGTTCTGGGTTCGCTGAACACATGGCGCGGCGTGGTGCCTTGCCATCGGAGGAGAGCAATTTTTTTTTTCAAGTTTCTTACGGGGCTAAGCACCTCAGTGGGGTGTATAAGATTAAGAAGGATAGGCTCCTTTCTCTTATACAGGCCCTGGACATAAAAGCTGAATCCGCGATTTTGCTGCATTGCTGAGCTCCAGGTTAAAACTGAGGTGGAGAAGAGGTTGAAAGAACTTCTCCGCGAAGAAGAGTTGAAGTGGGCTTTGCGAGCTATGGTCCGCAAAGTGGTCCAAGGGGACGCCAATACTCAATTCTTTCACCTGATTGCCAATGGTAAGCACAGAAAGAAGCGTATCTTTCAACTTGAACACGATGAGGGTACTATTGTAGGGCAGGATAACCTCAAAACATATATCACTGAGTATTATAGGCAGTTATTTGGACCTCCGGAGGATAATTGTGTGTCCCTCGATGAGTCTAGGACTGAGGATGTACCTCAATTGTCTGCTGCCGATAATTATATCTTGCTGGCCCCATTCTCAGAGAAGGAGGTGTTTGATGCTATTGCACAAATGAAAAATAATAAGGCTCCCGAACCGGATGGGTTCCCAGCCGAGTTCTATAAAAAGTGTTGGCACATTATTAAGGGGGATTTGCTACCTATGTTTCATGATCTTTTCTCTGGACAGCTTCAATTATTTCACTTGAATTTTGGAACTATCACATTGCTCCCTAAGAAAACGGAGGCTATGAGAATTGAGCAGTTCAGGCCGATTTGCCTCCTCAATGTTAGTTTCAAAATCTTCACCAAGGTCGGGACTAATAGGCTCACACAGATTGCGCATTCTGTTGCAACAATTCCAAACCGCTTTCATGCCGGACAGAAACATCCTTGAAGGGGTGGTTGTCCTTCATGAAACGCTCCATGAAATTCACTCCAAAAAATTAGATGAGGTAATTTTTAAGGTGGATTTTGAAAAAGCGTACGATAAGGTCAAGTGGCCATTCCTCCAACAGGCATTGCGTATGAAAGGTTTTGATGATGCCTGGCGCCGGCAGGTCGAATCATTTACGCAAAAAGGGAGTGTGGGAATTAAAGTGAATGACGATATAGGTCATTATTTACAAATTCATAAAGGCCTCAGACAAGGAGATCCGATGTCCCCTATCCTGTTTAACATTGTGGTGGATATGTTAGCAATTTTGATAGGAAGGGCTAAGGAGAATGGTCAAGTGGGTGGCTTGGTACCTCATCTTGTTGATGGAGGTGTATCCATCCTTCAATACGCCGATGATACAATCATCTTTATGGAGCACGACTTGGCCAAGGTGAGAAATATGAAGCTGTTGTTATGCCTCTTTGAACAATTGACCGGGTTAAAGATTAACTTCCATAAGAGCGAGTTGTTCTGATTTGGTAAAGCCAAAGACGAACAGGAGTCTTATAGGCAATTGTTTGGGTGCGAGTTGGGGAATTTACCCTTCTCCTTCCTTGGTATTCCGATACATCATCGTAGGCTGACAAACAGAGAATGGAAGTGTGTCGAGGACCGATTTGAGAAGAAACTGAGTTCTTTGGAAGGGTAAGCTCATGTCATACGGAGGCCGGTTAATCTTGATAATTCGGTGCTCACGAGTATGCCTATGTTCCTCTTATCGTTCTTCGAGGTCCCAGTTGGTGTTAGGAAAAGACTGGACTTCTATCGATCACGCTTCTTTTGGTAGGGTGATGAACTTAAAAGAAAGTACCGGCTTGCTAAATGGGATATTATCTGTCGACCGAAAGACCAAGGAGGTCTTGGTATTGAGAATATTGAAGTTAAGAACAGATGCCTTCTTAGTAAGTGGTTGCGGAAGCTCTCATCCGGGACTGAGGCCATGTGGGCGCAGATCCTTCGCAGCAAGTACCTCCAGACTAGAACAACATCCCGTGTAATTTAGACCGATGACTCGCCTTTCTGGAAAGGACTAATGAAAGTCAAACAATTATTGTTCAATAGGACAAGAGTTGTTATTGGAAACGGTGCTACTACACGTTTCTGGGAGGATACTTGGCTTGGCAACTCACCCTTGGCCATTCAATATCCGTCTTTATATCGAATTGCTCAACGTCGTGAGGTGTTCGTTGCAACGGTATTTCAATCTATCCCCCTTAATATTCAATTTAGACGGTCACTAGCGGGCAATCGTTGGGAAGTTTGGCTCCATTTAGTTAGGAGGCGATGGAGGTTCAACTTTCGACCAACTTTGATGAATTCTGCCGAAGTTGACTAGGTGCGAGTATTTACAGATTAAGTCAATGTATATTGATGTTATTAATTCGAACTCCATTCCAACTTCCAAAATGCCTGGGATGTCAAAGTTCCTTTGAAAATAAAAGTGTTTATGTGGTTTGTACATAAACAAGTTATTTTAACAAAGGACAACTTAATAAAGCGTAATTGGACATGACCTACTAGGTGTAGTTTCTGTGATCGGGATGAGACGATTAAGCACCTATTTTTTGATTGCCCGTTGGCCAAGGTCCTTTGGCGGACGGTCCACATTGCTTTTAATATTCCTCCACCGACTACTGTTAACGCTTTATTTGGGACTTGGCTTAATGGGGTTGATTCTGCCTTAGCAAGACATATTTGGGTTGGAGTTTGCGCTTTGCTGTGGACCATCTGGATTTGCAGAAATGATTTGGTTTTTAACAGAACATCACGGATTCATTTTTTGCAGGTTATTTTCCGAGCTACGGCAGTGATCCGTTCGTGGTCGCTACTCACTCCGATGGAGGCCAGGGAGCATTTGGTTACTGGATCTATCCGTTAGGAGATGGTAGCTCGGGATATCTTCAACCGATTTGGATGACGGTCATGTAATAGGATAGGCAATTAGTTTACCTACCCTTTTTAGCCAGCCGGTTGTGGCGTCTTTTCCTGGCTAGTTTGTGTATCTAGCCTTTTACGCTATGCGTGAGCTGCTTTTTCTTTCTTTCATTTTGAGACTATGGAACTTTGTTGGCACAATCTGTTTCTCGGTTAATAAGATCGCCGTATGCATCACTCTTGATGCAGAGGCCGGGGAGCACCCCCTTTTCGAAAAAAATAACACGCCGGCCGGACACTCGAGCGCCTTCACCGCTGTCATAGCACACATCGAAACCATCTTATCACTCCGGGCTGCCACGAGCATATCCGCGAAACCTCGACAACATCGGAGAGGAACGATAAGTCTGATAGAGCGGACGAATGCCGCTTCGATCTCACGAGATTGGCTGACTCAAATTTTCTAGAAAACTTTGTAGGGGGGATCATTTTCTCACTCAAGTTTTCTGGAAAACTTTGTAAGGGCATCTGATCCGCAAATTTGCTCCTGCATCCATGTGCAGACAGGGAAACCAGTCCACGACACGGATGCGGGAGCCGACCATTCAATGTTATCTTATATATGTCCATCAGTAAAGGGTGACAGCGGGATGACCCCCGGGTGTGCTCTAGGAAGAAAGGAAACAATTCAAAACATCAGGACGGCCTAAGTCCATCAAACCGGCTGGCCCTCCAGCCGGCTCTTCCCGTTGGAGGTTGGCTGGGCAAGGCGCCACGCCCGGGCTGGCTAGCCGCAGCCGGCAACCGGCAGGGTCAGCCTTGTCCAATCCCGTAGTATGACAAGACCTCGTTCATGTCGTGGAGAGTGTGGCTACAGTGCCACCGGTACCGCTGACCGGGGCGACCGACGTCAGCGTGGCCCGGCACTGTAGAGGCATAGTGCCAACCGCTCCGTGACGCGATGACCAACTGGCTACAATGACGAGCCGCTGGCAGGCCCCATTGGAGGCCAGAGATGCTGGCAACAGGGCCCACCCCTCTTTCTTTATCATTTTGTAACCTAGGAGGTTCGAGTATAAGACCTCCCAGGAGGCCCCGAGGAGGGGGTCAGCTCATTTTAGACCCACACACGCATGGTGTCACTACATGGTACATATAATTTTTCAATTTGGGCGAAGCTATATTACAAGACTCTTACAAACTGAAGCTTCTCGCAACCCTTGTGGTTTCGGTAGGGAAACATGCCCCTCTTGTGGGTGAAGCGATAATCGCTGTCTCGTCTCGCCTTGAACTTTGTTTTCTACTCGCAACATAGAATAACAGGAGTGTCGTGCTGAAATTTGAAACTGTTCAGGGTTCGTTTGGCCATTGTATATATTAATTAAGTTTTTTTAGGCATTTAATATAGTCCATAATTCAAATTTGAACTACAAGCACATGCTCCAGTGAAGTAAAATGGGTGGGAAATCGTACATGTGTCATTGGGTGCATGTTTAGGTCTGATTTAAGGAATGTGAATGAATTACAAATTCTCGTCGTCCTGAAACATTGAGAATCTCGGTTTTTAAATCCCAGTAAATCAAAACTCACCCAAAAAATATGAAACTTGGCATGGTTTCATGACATGACACATATATGTCGTGGTAAAAAATCGTCCAATTTGAGACAAGGCGCACACACTAATAGCCAACAAAGTCCTTTTTGAAACAAATAGCTGACACGTTAATATCGCAAACGGTTGTATTATATGAACTCTGTCAAAATTTAACCATAACCAATGGCATGCGTGCAGCTGTTTGATTAGACGGGACGAGCGTGAGAAGTCCGCCGTGCAGGCTCGACGGGACGCGTGCGAGCAGCCCGCCGCACAGGCTCGACGGGACGCGTGCATCCTGTCCACCTCGCGGGCTCGACGGGACACGTGCGAGCAGCAAGGCCTCCCATGCTCACCAGGAAGCGAGCTCTTTGACCTCCATGCACTAGCCTCCGCCCGCCTTGCTCACAACTTCTCCATTAATGGGTTAATTAAAGCACCTGGATGAAGGGTGTTTGCTTGTGATCCCATGGCAGCATTTGCTTTGTTCTTGTTTTCAACTCGTATTCCGGCCTAATTTAAATTGCCACATAGGGCAACGGATAATACGACGACAAATAAAATGGCAACGGATAATACGACGACAAATTTACAATGGTGCAGATAATAATTGTCTTACATATTTCGGATAATTTAAAGCGTCACATGTGGCAAAGCCCAGAAGACACGGGGGCAAGAGAAAAAGGAAATCGCAGACAACGATCTGGGTAGCTACTGTCTCTACTCGTCGATGGATCGCCGGGCAACGACATCATCCAACTCCTTCAATTCCTCATGACTTTGCTTGAAAGCAGCCACGAATTCCTCCACCTCCTGCTCGCGCTTGATGCGGAGCTTCCTCAAGTCACCAATCAGTTCCTCGACGACCGCTGTTAGCGTCATCCTCGAGGCACTCCTCTGCTCATGCAGCATCTTCCAGCCGGCGGCCTCCTCCTCCTGCTTGGCAAGCACCTTGAGGAGCTTCGCATTGTCACCAATGAGTTGCTCGATGAGGCCGGTCGCCTTGTCAATCGAGGCATCGCTGATCTCGACCAGCTTCATCAAGTTGTCGACCAACTCCTGCTGCTTAATGAGGCCAGCGAGAATGTCGTCATCACCGGCTAAGGACTTCAGAAACGCCAGCTCACCCCGATCGCCGACGTGGTGAGTGCGCTTGTGAGAGCCCTCGCGTGCTCATGAGAGCTCGTTCGAGGGCTCCGCGGCGCGCCGGGACATCTCTGTTGCGGCTGCCGCTTCGCGGCGGGACCTCTCTAGTGCTTCCGCAGCCTTGGTCTTCGCTGCCTGGTTATATGTCCACCCGAGAGTCCTCCTACCGGTCATGGCGGAATGACTTGACAGGAAAGACTAGTTTTATGGGTGATGAGGAGAGGAACTGTGAAGTAATTTTCGAGTGGGTAGTTTTTATAGCCCGGTGCTAAGTGTGAACACATATTAGTTTGATCTGTGTGAACACATATTAGTTTGATCTGTGTGAACAGATTTGCAATTACTTATTGCGTTGTAATTTGCAATGTGACGAGAAAGAAAGTCAAAATTTGTTGTTCTGTCTCATCGCAATCAGTTCTTTTGGATCGACCGTATGCAACGCATCGGAAGCCCGAAATGTGGGCCCTTGTTCTCGGATGTACGTGTACGTGTCTGCCCATTATCACACACGGTCATGATATCACCACCGTGTCCTATGGATGCGCTGTCGCGTCTCCCACGGGGTGCCAGCAGGTTGACCACATGGTTGCTCGCCGTTGAGGCGGCCGCGGCGCGCTCTGCTCGCATCCGTACGCGCGTTTTGCTCGCCATTGAGGCGGCCGCGGTGCACTCCACTCTGGCGTCCCTGCGCGCGCTCTGCTCGCCGTTGAGGCAAATTTACTATGGCAACGATTAATAATTGTCTTACATATTCAGGATAATCTAAAATGCCACATGCGGCAAGGCACAAAACACTCACGACCTACTTATGCATAGAATTATAATAAAATATAGTCTAAAAGGCTGAGCCGGCGGCCTTCTGACGACGGTCTTCTCGGACTCCATGATCAGCATATCACCCTTGCGGTCGTTCATTATATGTAACTTACTAATCATCGCACATGAATACTCGCAGACGCATCGTGTGCGATACTCCTAGCCACCGCAAGCAACTAGTTTGCATTTTGATAGTTTTTTGTACGAACAGAATCACACACGAACTTACTATAGTAACCGTCTGTGTTATAATTTCTCATCGCAAACAGTTCATGTGAGTGGACTGTTTGCTGCGTATCACACACATCTGGTTAACACAAATCGTTTGTGTTCTTTTGGCTCGTCACAAATGCCGCATATCACACACATCTTGTTAAGTTGAACCGTTTCTGTTCTCTTCCCTAATCGAAAACAGTTTGTCCGAGTGAACTGTATGGCGTATATCACACACACCTTGATCTGGCTGACCGTTTCTGTTGCATTCCCTAATAGCACATAGTTCATCAGAGCAAACTATATGTTGTGTATCGCACACACATTGATATGGCTGCCCGTTTCTATTGTTCTACCTCATCGCAAATAGTTCTGCTGGATCAATCGTATGCGCAACATCGCACACGTAACTAAAATCTGAACTGTGTTTGATATATCCGCCATCGCAAACGTTTTGCATCTTTTTTGACGGTCTTTTTACATCCCCGTTTGCGATTAATGCATCGCACAGAGTTTCGTCAAAGGGTCTCTGATTGTAGTGTCGCGTTAGTAGCATCCTGCAGTAGTGTCCTCTGATTGCTCTTCATCCTCCTCCGTGAGGCCGGTACCGCCCTCGTCTGCCTCGTCCCTCTCATCGTCCTCCCTGTTGGAGTCAAGCTGGTCCGACATCAAGTTCCTTGGATGCAGTCCGTTGTTTGTCTGTTGGCTCGAAAACATCTCCAGCCGGAGCCGGCGTGAGTTAAGACGCGGAAATGAGAAGAAAGGAAAGAGAGCTACCGGGTAGAAGCTTACCGTCAGCGCGCGCCAATGTCCCAGCAGTAGTGCTCCTTGCCCCAAAACCCATCCTGCTCGTTGAGCCTGGCGTTGGTTATGTTGTTGACCCGGCGGGCGACCTCGGTCGGCTCCAGCTTGATAGTCGACAGCCGGCAGGGGTCATGTCGGCCGCTCATGTCGCAAATCTGGTGCGCCAACACTGGAGTAGCTACACCCGGCGACCGATGAAGGTCACAAGAAAGTCCGTCCCGACGAGCCCCTCGTGGGAATGCATCTTCTTCGGGCACTCGCAGATGGCAGGACGTTGTCGAAGAAGGGGAGGTTGATGCAGTCTACGGTCGCGTTGACATCTTCACATAGAAGAAAGTCCTCTGCCATTTCTTAGTCGACTCCAGGAGTGGCAACTTTGGGAAATCGCTATTAGGCCGGATGTACACAGAGGCCGCCCCACAGGCGCACATATCACCGCCGACCATCTGTGGCCGGAAGTAAAACCTTCGGCCAAAGAGGTCCGTCGTCGGCAGCAAGCCAAGGTACCCCTCGTAGAAGGCCATGAAGCTTGAGATATGGAGAATGGAGTTGGCACCGAGATGATGTGGCTGACGAACGAAGAACTAGAGGAAGCGGCGGAAGAATGCACTCGCGGGGAGGCCGAACTCGCGGGCGAAATGCACGATGAAGACGACATACTCATCGTCCTCCAGCGCAGGCACCACCTCATCCCCAGGGGCATGAGCTCCCACCTCCTTCGCCGATGGCAGCTTGTCCGCGCACCGCAAGCGTTGGATGTCAATTGCATCAACTTTAGCTTTATCCACCTCAATATCTCGTTCAGAATTTTATGCCCCAAGACAATACCTTCATTAACCATAAAGTGGCACTTCTCCGAATTCAAGACAAGATTAGTCTACTCACATCTCTGCAAAACTTGATCAAGGTTGCTTAAGCAATCATCAAAAGAAGTTCCATAAACAGAAAAATCATCCATGAAAACCTCAACAATCTTTTCATAAAAATCAGGGAATATAGCAGTCATACATCTTTGAAAGGTAGCAGGTGCATTGCATAAACCAAAAGGCATACGTCTATAAGCATAAGTTCCAAAATGGCGGGTAAAGGTGGTTTTCTCTTGATCGGGTTGTGAAACAGGTATTTGAGAAAAAACAGAATATCCATCAAGGAAGCAAAAGTGTGTGTGCTTAGATAATTGTTCTAGCATTTGATCAATAAAAGACAAAGGGTAATGATCTTTTCTAGTTGCTTTATTTAATTTTCTAAAATCAATTATGTCAGGGGTTGGGTGCAACATATGCCAAAGGATGGCTTATCATGGAGGGGGCGAGTAGAACGTCGCCGGTGCCTGGAAACGGGATGAGGCGAAGACATGCACGCCGGCGAATCTTACCCAGCTTCAGGGCTCTCCGAGGAGATAACACCCCTACTGCTGCTCTGCGGGGTCTCCGCATGATCACTATGGCAAAGTGAGTACAAGATTGCTCCTTGAGCTGTTCGGGGTGAGGAAGGAGAAGGGCACGGCTAGCTCCTCTCTTCCCTCTATGTGTGTGTCTAACTACTAGGTTCCAACCCTTTGCATGGGTGCCCCGGGGGGTTTATATAGGCCTACCCCCCGAGGGTACAATGGTAATCCGGCTGGGCGCATGTCCCAGCCGTCAGTCTCTCAAGTCGCCGTCTTCTCCGCCGACTAGTGGGCCCCGCCGACGGTCCAGCATGGGGCCGACAGCCCGTGTCCGCCGCGGGCGGGTCTTGCCGGCTGCGGGTTACTGTAGCCGCTCTTCTAATGACGCGAGCTTGGTCGCGGGGTCATGGCAACAGTGCCGCCGCCTGGCGGGCGATCACTGTTGCCATTCCCTGTCTTGTCTGGTTAATGGCGCATGGAGCCCGTGGGAGGGGCCGGCCGACTCTCGGAGGCCGACTCCCAGCGGGTCCGTCTTTGGGGTGCTCTTGCCGTCTTCTGCACTCCCTCCGACAGGCGGGTCCCGCCGTCTTCGGGTCATACAGATAGGCCATCGTGGATACAGGAATCTGCCCACGGTGCTGACGTCAGGGCCGGCGTGGCAACAGTGCCGCGCCGGACGGGGATCTCCGTCAGTACATCGCTCTGTGGCCATGCCTGCTCTTTATGAGCAGGGCCGGGACGGGCCGCGAGGCGGCTTTATCCCATCCCGCTCGTAGTCGCTCAAGCAGGAGGTGGATGGAGTCGCCGGCCGACTCCCCGTAGCCGGCTTCATTGGAAGTCGCTGGCTTGGAGTCGGCTTGTCTTGAGGCCGTCTCTGGGACTCGGCTGGGAGGGGCAGTCGGCGACTCTGTCGCCTACTCTCGGAAGGCGGCTCTTCGTCTTGGGGCCTTGAGGGGCGCAGTCTGCCACGATGTTTTGAAAGGTCCAGGGGCTCGGGTTTGCCTACCCGTGGCCCATTACTCCGACAGTAGTCCCCGAAGCTGGTGAGGCGCCGAGGGCAACATGTCGAGGAGCCTCAACAGTTTCATCCCTTTATCGGAAGAATCTGGGCTTGGCTCGCCGTTTCTATCTTGAGCCGACTAGCTGGAGTCGGCCATGCAGGAGGCCGTCTTGCTCCTCAAAGGTTTCGAAGGTCATGGCGGGATCCGGGCAGCGTGCCTGATAAGCTTCCAGGCAGCTGCCCGTTGCGGGCCCGCCATGTGACGCCACGCAGGCGAGGCGATCTGGCAGCCGCAGCGTGACTGAACACGCCCGTCAAGCGGGGCCCGCCACTACCGCGCCTCGGCGCACGAGCGGATCCGCTGCGGCCGTGCGGGCGGTTGGGCTCCCCACGCCGTTACTGCGTGCAGTAACGTCGTGGGTTAAATCGTGGGGGCGTGGGGACGTGGGCGCAGTTAATCCCACGCCCGCCCCCTCGGCTTCTCAGCCTAGGCGCCTATAAGTAGGCGGGAGGAGGGGGGGGGGGCGGCGACGCACGCGCACCCACTCTTCCCCCTTCCTCTCGCTTCTTCCCCTTCCTTGCTTCATCTTCGTCCTCGCTCTGCCGCGCCGAACCACACCGCGCCGCGGAGATGAGCTCCTCCTCCGCCACCGCGCCTCCTGCCGCGCACTCCGGCGTGTGGGATGGCTCCATGCCGACGACGACATCATCGAGTTTCTCCGCCAAACGCGCCGCATCCCCGGCAGCCACCTAGTGCGGTCCCGCGCCATGCCGGCGGGCGAAATTACGCCGGCGCCGGAGGAGGGCGAGCGGGTCATATTCCGCTCTCACCTCATGCGCGGGCTAGGGCTGCCGGCGAGGGGCTTCTTTCGCGCGTTCCTGGAGTTCTACGGGCTCCAGCCGCACCACCTCACCCCCAACACGGTGGTGCTGCTGGCCGCCTTTGCATCCTTATGCGAGGGCTTTCTTGGTGTTCTCCCCACCATCGAGCTGTGGGGGGAATTCTTCC
Source organism: Aegilops longissima (assembly GCA_021605205.1). Classification (NCBI taxonomy): domain Eukaryota; kingdom Viridiplantae; phylum Streptophyta; class Magnoliopsida; order Poales; family Poaceae; genus Aegilops; species Aegilops longissima. The sequence continues at coordinate 144,540,822 of CM038679.1, forward strand.
AAGCCAAGCTCGGAACCCACGTCGCTCGCGTGTCGGCTCTGTGCGGCACGTTCATCACCATGAGGAGGCCGGCGCCCGAGAACCCCTTCCCTGCCATCCCCCTCATCAAGTCGGTGCAGATGTGGCAGCGCACGTACTTCTACATCAAGAACGTCGCCCCCGAGGGCGACTGGGTCAACTTGCCGCCTTACGTGGCCGGTGAGTTGGCGGGGCGACTCCCCAGCTGGTCCCATCAGGCCCGGACTGGGGCTGACTTGCTGGCTGCCTTCGTGGCGCGGCGAGTCCTTCCTCTTCAAGGCCGACCTCATCTGATCTGTCAGATGAGCGGCCGCCGGGACCCCAGTCGGCTGTGCTCCAAAGACATGCCCCACACGGAGGTGGTGGACACGGTGAACTTCCTGGCGAACTGCGGCCTCACGGAGGAATGGCAGTTCGGCAAGGAGCCGTACTCGCGCGCCAACTCCCCGCCTGTGGTAAGTCATCTCTTGCTTCTCTGTTTCCTTCTTCAGCCGAATCCGGCTCTAATTTTCTTTGGTCTTTTCCTATTCAGAATCCCCTCATGCAACCCTCGGCCGGCACCGCGGGGCCGGCTCGTGAATTCGTCCCCGACCGGGCGGAGAGCAACGTCGACGACCCTGACTTGGGGGTGGCGGTGATGGAGACCGACGCCGAGGGAGGAGGAGGGGCCGACGACTTCAGGCCTTCGGCAACCTTCGCCGACTGGCCTGACGACGACGGCGAAAAGGAAGTCGTCCCCCGCCGCCAACAGAAAGCCGACCATCCAGGCGCGAGTTCCTCCGCCGCCTTGGGTGGTCGAGGTGGCGCGAAGAAGCGCCGGGCCGGGCCAAGCCTGCCAGGCGGCCGGGCGAAGAAATTCAGGGGGACGGCCGCCGCGACCCAACGCGAAGACGCGGTCGCGAAGGCTAACCGCTTCCGCAAGGAAGTGAAGAAGCCGCCGCTGGTCTCCGCGTAAGTACTTTTTATTTTGTCTTGTTTTCTTCTGGTCCGTCTTGTCCACGTCTTTACATGTCTTTTTCTCATCAGGGCTCCCCTCACCTTGGAGAGGGTCGCCGCCGCCTCCGTCATGGGGTCGGCAGAGACGTCCGCCAATACTCGGCGGATTGATCCTGCGGCCGCCCTCCGGGAGGCGACGGAGCGGAATGCGCAAGAGAAGCGCGACGAGGAGGAGGCCGCCCATCTGGAGAAGGCGGAGGCTGAGAAGGCGGCGGCTTCCGCCCAGAAGAAGCTGGAGGAGGTTGAAGCCGCCGCTGCAGCCAAGAGGCGAGCCGAGGAGGCCGCGCGCCTCCAGTCGGCGCTGCTCGTCACCCCGTTGAGCTCTGCGCCACCGCCGCCGGAGTTCACGGGGCAGTCGGAGGGAGTCGGCGGTGAGGTCCCCGTCGCGGAGAGGGAAGGCGGCGAGGCCTCCCTGTCGGGCACGGCCGTGCCACCCCCGCCGCCTCCACCGCGGTCCGAGAGCGCATGAGGCAAACAGCCGGCGGACCCGCCTGTGCCGCCGACCGACGACGAGGCCGTGGCGCAGCTGCTTCTTCAAGTCGCCTCGCCAGCGCAACGCCATCTTGAGAAGGCGACTTCGGCGCCGCGCCCGTTGGATACCGGCGCCGCTAGCTCGGCCATTCCAGACGCCGAGGCGACAAGCGCCGCGCCCATTGGGTGGGTGCGAGGAGGCGGCACAGGCCCGCTGAATACGGTGCTTCTGGACGTCCAGGCGAAGCTGCGAGCTGAAGGCGACGCCATCCAGAACCTCTCCAAGGCGCACCTGGCATCGCGATCCGCCGTGCGGGTATGTTTCTTCTTTGAATTTTTTCTTGCTCCTCTCTGTGGGGGCGCGCTAGCGCACACACTGGGTGTAATCCCGAGTTTGGGCGGCTGCTGGCGGTGACTCGAACTCTATTTGCTAACTTCAAATTTTACCTTTATGCGAAACTCTTGTCGCGGAGTATCACAACCTCCGCGCCACTGCCTTCAACCGCAGCGTTGAGGAGCTGAGCAAGCAGACTGCCGACTTGGCGAGGCGAGGTGAGTTTTCTTCTTGGCGAGGCGGCGCTAAGCTCCCGGGTTGTAGTCCTCGAGATCCGGGCCGATCGCGTGGTCGGGCCGGATCTTCTGGCGACCTTCTTAGCCGGCGACTTTGCGTCCTTCTTCTTTTTGTTCTTGAGGCCAGCGCCACTCTTGGCGGCAGCTGGAGTGCAGCCAACACCGCCTTGCGCACCAAGGAGGAGGAGGCAGCAAGCTTCGCCGCAGAGCGCGACCTGCTGCTACGCAGTGGCGGCGGAGCGAGGGAGCTGCTTAAGGCGGCGCAGGACGAGGCGGAGAAGAAAGAGGCCGCTCTCCTGGCTGTGTTTGAGAGCGAGCGCTCCTCCTGGACCGACAAGGAAGCGCTGCTGACCTCCGGCTTCCACGAAATCGAGGACATCGTCGATGGTGAGTTTGCTTTTACTTCTTCTTTTGGGTCGCCGACTATGGGTCAGGCCGACTCCTATTTTTCTGTCTTGCTCCTTCTTCTTCTTGGCAGACTTCTTCCCCAGTCACACACAGGCGGCCAATCAAGCCATCGAGGCTGATCGCGAGGCGCGAAGGGCGGGTGGTGCTGAGATCGCAGCCAACGCCCCCTGGACCCTTGACGAGCAGCTCCTGAGCATTGAGGCTCGTCTGTGGACGGCCCATCGGATGTTGCGCCGGCTTTAGCGTGTCGGCGTCCAGGCGATCGCTGCTCTGTGGCCAGACATGCCGGTTCTGCGCACTCCCAGCCGGACCGCCGACTGGCTGGAGGTCGCGGCTGGCCGTCTTGAGGCCTGGAAAGGTTCCGCGGCTCGGGCTGGAGCTCGCCGAGCCCTGGAGTTTGTCAAGGCGTGGTATCCAAGGCTGGATCTGGACCGGCTGGCCGCGTTCCGGTCAGAGGCCCAGGCGGAGTTGCTGGCCGTGGAGGACGCCCTCGTCGGCGTCGGCGACGACGACCGACTACGGACACCAGCGTCTTGACCCTAAGCGGGCTGATGATGGGGGAGGCGCCGCGAGTGGTTCGAGATGAACCCGGACTACGACGAGACTCGGCGGAGGTGATCGACTCCAGCGCCGAGGAGGAAAAGCGAGGCGGAGGACGGAGGCGACATGGGCGCCCGAAGGCGGGCGGGCGACCAGCCTCAGCTCGACCGCGCCTCCGGCACGAGCCGCGCCCGTCTGGGCGGCCGCCACGAGACGATCAAGCCGAGACCGCCCAGCCGGCCGCCCGGCGCTGACGCCGCCGCCGCCTCCGGCCTTCCGCCCCATCTGCCGCTTCTTAGGCCACCGCCTGCGCCTTTGTTTTATCTGTTTTGCTAGTCTTTAAAAGAACTTGTTAGTCAAGACAAATTCCACCCGCGGGGTGTATTCTGAACTTCTGTCTGAAGATCCGGCCAAGGGCCTAAGCTGTGTAAATATTATTCTAATTTTATCTTTCCTTGCTTGTTGCTCTTGTGGCTTTTTCCTTTGCCGCCTTCCCTTAGTTTCCGCCTTGCCCATCGGGCAACCGCTCTGCGGACTACCGTCTAGGTCAAGTGCTTGGCTACCTTTGAGAAGGCAAGTACTTGGCCATTTTTTTAGAGTCGTTAAGCAAGTTGTGTAGAAAGCGGCAAGCCGACTACTTAGGAGTCGGTTTTACAAAACGGGCTGGAAGCCGATTTAAACTATGTTTATGCTTTGGGTCCTTAGCCATTTTTTTGTGTGGGCGCCCGTTCTTCCTTACTCCTGCTCGCCAAACAGTCGCTCTGCGAGCTACGGCTTCTGACAGGAGACGGCTTAGGCACCGCACGTTACTTGTGTGACTGCAGGAAGCATTTCATAGCCCAAAGGCGGCGAGTCCCCGGGCCGACTAGTCGAGCCCGGTGCCAAATAGCATAACAAAGAGTAATATACTCAAAGGCATAATTCTTATCATACAGACAACAAAAGAGGGCAGTCCCCGAGCTCGTCTCGGGGGGCCTGAAGTTTTGGTACTTTAAACACAAAGGGTGGCGTGGTACATACTGCATCAACTGTAAAATTTTCGGAGGAGATTCGCATTCCATGGCTGTTCCGTCTCTTTGCCGGAGTCGTCCCTCTTGCGTGCTCGGGCTTCGGCGTCGATCGATAGTAGGAGTCGTTGCCCAAACTTTGTCGATGATGAATGGTCCTTCCCAAAGGCGTCGACAGCTTGTGCTGGCGGGCTGTTCGCCGGATCAGCCGGAGCACAAGGTCGCCCTCTAGGAATGATCTTGGCTTGACCTTCTTGTTGTAATAGCGGCGCGAGCTCTGCTTTGGTAGATCTTTGGACAGGCTGAGTGCCAAAAGCCGGCCCTCTTCCAGCAGATCGGCGCCGTCTTGACGTGCTTCTTCTGCTTCCTCTTCGTGTACATGGTGACTCGCGAGAGTCGAACTCTATATCCGTTGGGATGGCGGCTTCGCACCGTGAGCGAGGAAGAAGGGTGTGAAGCGGTTGACTTGTTTGGATTCGTCGCGCAGACTCGGAGGGCGGTGGCAACTCCTCAAGCCAGCAGCCGCGAGCGCTCAATGGTTCGACCAGTCGAGGCTTGATGCCAGACAGAATGAGGCCGTTCGCTCGCTCCACCTGGCCGTTTGACTGCGGATGGGCAACGGACGCTAAGTCCAGTCGGATGCCTTGCATCACGCAGAAACGGGCCAGGGCGCCTTTGGCAAAATTTGTGCCATTGTCGGTGATGATGCTGTGTGGTACGCCGTACCGAGTCGTGATGTCGGCGATGAAAGTCACTGCAGTGGGACCATTCAACTTCTTGATGGGTTTTGCTTCTATCCACTTGGTGAACTTGTCCACCGCGACAAGTAAGTGAGTTAGGCCGCCTCGTGCCGTTTTGAATGGTCCCACCATGTCCAGGCCCCAAACAGCAAAGGGCCAGGCGATGGGGATAGTCTTGAGTCTGGCGGTGAAGCGGCTTGTAGCGGAACACTGGCACCTTGCATTTTGAACTAATTCCTTGGCCTCTTCTAGGGCAGTCGGCGAAGAAACCGTGTCGGAAGGCTTTGGCGATGAGTGCTCTTGAGGCTGCATGATGGCCGCTTTTCATACGATGGATGTCTTGAGAATTGCTTGGCCTTGCTCGACTCGGCGCAGTATTGGTAGACACCAGTGGCGCTGCGCTGACCAACTCTCTGTTGACTATAGTGTAGGCTGCTGCTCGGCGTTGCACTTGCCGAGCCAAGGTCTCATCGGTTGGTAGCTCTCCGCTTACTAAGAACTTGAGGATGGGCTGGGCCCATGAGGGTGCTACTATTTCTTCGACCGCCAGATCTTGCTACTTGGGCGAGGCGGCTGGGCTGGGAGGCGGCAGGTTGGAGTCCACAACAGCTTCTTTGGGTTGAAGAAGTCCCAGGCCGATCGGGCGCAGTCCCGGGCAATCTGGAGTCTTCGCAATGGTCGCCCGCAGTCCCGTGCGGGTTCTCAAGTCCCGGGCAACCCACTTGCCAGCGTTCTTGGGGGCGTCTGCAAGGATTTTTTGTGCCGTCTGCTGAGGCTTTGGAGTCGGATCCGACTTCTTCAGGGGGAGCCGGCACAAAAATGGAGTCTGACTCTGGTGATGGTTTGACAGATGGCTTGAGGAGGCGCTGAAGGGCGACGCCTGATGGTATTGCCTAGCGGGTGGAGGCAATTCTTGCCAGGGTGTCTGATTGGTCGTTGTCGTTTCTTGGCACGTGGAGGAACTCGCACCCCTCAAAATATCCACTCAGCTGCTGTACCAGGAAACGGTAGCTCGCCATATTTGCATCTTTGGCATCCCATTCGCCGGATGACTATTGGACCACCAAGTCGGAGTCGTCATAACACAGGATCCAGCGAATGCCAAGCTCTTTGGCAAGCCGGAGCCCGTGAATGAGCGCCTCGTATTCGGCGACGTTGTTGGAGGTGGCGAAATGGATCTGCAGCGCATACTTGAGCTTGTCGCCCTTGGGGGAAGTGAGGACCACGCCGGCTCCCATGCCGGTGCGCATCTTGGAGCCATCGAAATGCATCCGCCAATGGGTGGAGTCGGTATGGCGGCAGTATCTGGTCTCGGCCAATCGGCGAGGAAGTCGGCGAGTGCTTATGACTTGATGGCGGTGCGGGGCTGGTAATAGATGGTGTAGGGGGCCAACTCTATGGCCCATTTGGCCACTCGGCCAGAAGCATCTCGGCTTCCGATGGTCTCTGCTAGTGGGGCCGTGCAAACCATGGTGATTGGATGCTCTTGAAAGTAAGGCTTCAACTTCTTGGCGGCAAAGTGCGCGTAACACATCTTCTGGTAGTGGGGGTAGTTATGCTTGGAGGTCGACGATGCCGCTCGGGTAATATACGGTCTACGGACAGGTAGCGCCTTGCCTTCCTCCTTGCGTTCAACTATAATGGTCAGTCTTGACTACCCTGCTTGGTGGCGGCAATATCTGAGAGCATGGGCTCCTTTGGAGTCGAGCCGCCCGACCTTTGGGGAGTAGTCAGCATTTTCTTCAACTGGAGAAAAGCTTCGTCCGCCTTGGCGTTCCATTCAAAGAAGGTGGTCTTCTTCATGAGCTGGTACAGAGGAAGAGCTTTCTCACCCAGCCGGCTGATGAATCGGTGATGGGCGTAAGCAACGGTGAACTTTTGCACATCTAGCGATCGGCGGGTACTTCCATCCTTTCGATTGCCTTGATCTTCACAGGGTTGCACTCTATGCCGCGTTCAGAGACCAGGAAACCAAGGAGCTGGCCGGCTGGTACTCTGAAGACGCACTTCTCTGGGTTGAGCTTGATCTGGAATCGGCGCAGATTTTCAAAGGTCTCCTTGAGGTCTTCCAACAGCGTTCCTCGCCTCTCCGTCTTCACCACCACGTTGTCCACGTAAACATGGGCGTTTCTACCAAGCTGCTTGAGGAGGCATTTCTGCATGCAACGCTGAAAGGTGGCGCCGGCATTCCTCAAGCCGAACATCATGGTCAGGTAGCAGAAGGCTCCAAACGGCGTGATGAAGGCGGTCTTCAATCTATCGGCCGGGTTCAGCTTGATCTGGTGGTATCCTGAGTATGCATCTAAGAAGCTCAACAGCTCGCATCCGGCTGTGGAGTCTATCACCTGATCAATTCTCGGCCGTGAGCGGGTCCTTGGGGCAGGCTTTGTTGAGGCTTGTGTAATCAATACACATCCGCCACGCTTGTTCTTCTTTAGTACCAAGACCGGGTTCGCTAACCACTCTGGAAAGAACACTTCCATGATGAAACCGGATCGAGGAGCCGGGCTAACTCTTCTCCAACAACTCTTCTTTTCTCTTGACGGTAGCGCAAGGGCTGCTGGCTGGCCTCTCATCAGATCGGACATGTAACTTGTGCTCGGCGAATTCCGTCGGTACACATGGCATGTCTTTAGGGGACCATGCGAAAATGTCCCGATTCTCACGGAGGAAATCGACGAGCTCGCCTTCCTATTTGCTGTCGAGGTTTGCACCTACGCAGCGTACCTCTCCGGGTGATCCGGGTCCAAGGGTATCTTCTTGGTCTCTTTGGCCGGCTTGAACGAGCCCTCAACTTCTGACTCCTTGGGGTTGGGCGACATCTCTGGCTGCTTGCCAGCCATTGCTACAACCCGATCAAGGAGCCGCTTCTCAGCTGCGATCACCAGGGACTCGGCCAGCCGACTGCTCTCAGCTGCACAGGCGGACGACTTTCTGTAGTCACCGACTACGGTCGAAATCCCCTTGGTACTCGGCATCTTCATCTTGAGGTAGGCGTAGTGGGGGACCGCCATGAACTTGGCCAGAGCAGGTCGGCCAAGCAGAGCATGGTAGGGGCTTTGAGGTCCACCACTTGAACGGACTGGCTCTCGGCGAAAGTGATCTTTGTCCCCAAAGAGGGCGTCTATCGAGGATCTTGCGATCGTTGAGCGGGAAAGGCCGGTACAATTCCGTGGAACACAGTCCGGCTGTCTTGAAGCTGTCTTTGCTTGATTCCTAACTTCTCCATTGTATCCTTATGCAGGATGTTGATCTTGCTGCCTCCGTCTATCGGCACTCGCGAGAAGCGGCGGCCGCCTATCCGCAGCAAGGGTGGCTCTCAAGACCAGGCGTAGGAGCCGGATTCGGCATCACCTCGGGTGATCAGCTCGGCTCCAACTGATAGGTTTCTCGGACCAGTGCATGAATTCTGGAGTATCTGGTGCTACTGCATTCACTTCTTGCTGTTGCTGCCGCCTGCTGTGGCGATCGTCGACCACACTGGTGAACACTACATAGGCTCCATGCTCTTCTGGGTACTCGTCTTGTACTCGCCGGTGGCCCGACAGCCGCTCTTTGAAGCGATGGTGGGGCGGCGGTCCAGCGGCGGAGGAGGATGAGGCCGCCTCCTTGGCGATCTGGTGAGCGATGGCACTTCCGGTGGTGTGGTTTGATGGCTTGGCGCCGCTATGGAACTGCGGGGTCCATCGAGTCTGCTTCGTAAGAAGGCGGCAACCAGTTGGACTTGCCGCCTTTACGCGCTTAGCGAGAGGCTGCCCTTCGGCTGTTGGTCTTGACCGCCGCCACCTGCCGGCTGTTGGAAGCGGCTGCGGGGCTTGCGCTTGTGGTCATTCTGCTGCTGCCGCCGGTAGTGTCGCCGGCCGGAGTTACGGGAGCTGAGGAGCCACCTTGCGGTCGCGACTTGATCTCCGACTTCATGGAGGAGTCGGCTGTCAGCGTCTTATGCGCTATGATCAGCAGCTCGTCGAGGTCTCGGCTCGTCGCAAAGGAGCTTGTGCTTGAGGAGGTGCCTTCTCTGCACCCGGCGGTGAAGTACTCGATAGCTTGCACCTCGTGCACTCCCTCGCAGGAGTTCGGAGCTCGGCCCAGTAGCGTGAGGTAGTCGCGAGTAGACTCGTTGGGGCCTTGCACACACAAGGAAAGCTGGCGAGGCTTGGGAGGTCGCTTGTATGTGCTCGTGAAGTTCTTGTGAAGGCCTCGGTGAAGTCGACCCAGCTGTTGATGCTTGCGGGGCTTCAAGCTGTTCAACCATGTCGAGCCGTGCCACGGAGCATGAGGGAACATACTTTCTGACAGCAGCGCTTATTGCCGTTAAGCTATCTTGTGGTATGGAGTAGTCCACTAGCCAGATCCTCACGCTTCACGGAGCGGTGTATTTGGGTGTATCTCGGGGAGTGTGAATCCTTTGGGAAGGGCTCGTCTCGGATCGAGGTCCCAAACAGGGCGGGCCCAACTCGTTTCTTCTTCCGGTGCGAGGATCGATGGAGTCGCTCGATCCGGTGGCGAGCGTCGTTCTCCGACTCCTCTCGGCGGCAAAGGCGGTCGCCGAGTCGGATCTTCGGCGGGTGGCGGGGAGACTCGCCTTTCTCTGCGGGGAGGAGGAGGCAGATAGTCGTCCCGCCGCTCCACTGCTCTCGGGCGGCCGTGTTTGTCACGTTCGATGGATATGTGGGTCCGACTATGGCTGATAGCCGGATCCTTGTTTTTTCTTCCACGGACGCCGCCAGTCGGCGTCCGAGACTCGCGCCTTGATCTCGGCGGGGAGGCAAGTCGCCGTGCTGTCGTCGCGGCGCCTCCATGCGGCAGTCGGCTTCGTCTTGCGCAGCAGCCGTGTCGAGGAGCCGCTGGACTTGCTCCGTCATCAGGCGGCGCTCCTCGCCCTCGAAGTTATCCAGCTTGTCCGCCGCCACGTGGGCGGCGCGGATGTTCTCCGCGGGCATGGCGTATACGGGGCGATTGGCCCCAAACAGGTTGGCGATGGCTACGCCGCGCTGCTGGACCGTGCCTAGGCGGCTAGGCCCAGTCGGAGCCGGCGAGCCGCCCACAGCGCGATCCATCTCGCGCTGGTAGGCTTATGACAAGCGTCTCATGCTTGCCAGCTTCTTTGCGCCCACGAGGAGCTGGAGGCGGCGCGCTTCCAGCGTCCCAGCGTCGGCGTCTTCCGGAATGGGCGCGGTCAGGTCTTGCAGAACCGCGTCGAGAGGGTCATGAGCTCCCTCACTAGAAGGCTCGCTGTGACCGATGACGAGCACCTCCGTGACGGTGCTTCCCCCGCTCTCCGCGCGAGGGAGCAGCTCGTCGTAGACCACCATGTTGGTGGGGAACGCGTCGAGCGACGCGGTGTCGGAGTCAACCAGCATCGGGTCGGTGGAGCCCTACGGACTCAGTGTCGGCGGCGCTCGCCCGGCGGCGTGGAGCTGCTTTCGAGGAGGCTGCGAGGAGGCTCTCGGGGCCGTCCGTGCTGCGTCGAATGCAGGCTCGTCGGAGAAGCGAACCTCGCCGACAAGTTCGGCGAGCAGCTCGCTGCATGGCGACCTCAGCGCCATGCAGCGCGTCGGTCTGAACTCCGTCTGGCGTGCGGGCTGGCTGCCCTCGCCAGGAGGAAGAGGTTCCCGTCGAGCAGGTCTCCGGACGACGGTGCACCTAGCCCCAAGGTGGGCGCCAAATGTCGGGGTTGGGTGCGACATATGCCAAGGATGACTTATCATGGAGGCGAGTAGAGCGTCGCGGTGCACAGAAACAGGATGAGGCGAAGGCATGCACACCGCGAATCTTACCCGGCTTGAGGCTCTCAGGAGATAACACCCCTACTGCTGCTCTGCGGGGTCTCCGCATGATCACTATGGCAAAGTGAGTACAAGATTGCTCCTTGAGCTGTTCGGGGTGAGGAAGGAGAAGGGCACGGCTAGCTCCTCTCTTCCCTCTATGTGTGTGTCTAACTACTAGGTTCCAACCCTTTGCATGGGTGCCCCGGGGGGTTTACATAGGCCTACCCCCCGGGGGTACAATGGTAATCTGGCTGGGCGTAGGTCCCAGCCGTCAGTCTCTCAAGTCGCCGTCTTCTCCGCCGACTAGTGGGGCCCGCCGACTAGTGGGCCCCGCCGACGGTCCAGCATGGGGCCGACAGCCCGTGTCCGCCGCGGGCGGGTCTTGCCGGCTGCGGGTTACTGTAGCCGCTCGTCTAATGACGCGAGCTTGGTCGCGGGGTCATGGCAAGAGTGCCGCCGCCTGGCGGGCGATCACTGTTGCCATTCCCTGTCATGTCTGGTTAATGGCGCATGGAGCCCGTGGGAAGGGCCGGCCGACTCTTGGAGGCCGACTCCAAGCGGGTCCGTCTTTGGGGTGCTCTTCCGTCTTCTGCACTCCCGCCGACAGGCAGGTCCCTCCGTCTTCGGGTCGTACAGACAGGCCATCGTGGGTACATGAATCTGCCCACGGTGCTGACGTCAGGGCCGGTGTGGCAACAGTGCCGCGCCGGACGGGGATCTCCGTCAGTACGGCGATCCGTGGCCATGCCTGCTCTTTATGAGCGGGGCCGGGATGGGCCGCGAGGCGGCTTTATCCCATCCCGCTCGTAGTCGCTCAGGCAGGAGGTGGATGGAGTCGCTGGCCGACTCCCCGTAGCCGACTTCATCGGAAGTCGCTGGCTTGGAGTCGGATTGTCTTGAGGCCGTCTCTGGGACTCGGCTGGGAGGGGCAGTCGGCGACTCTGTCGCCGACTCTCGGAAGGCGGCTCTTCGTCTTGGGGTCTTGAGGGGCGCAGTCTGCCCTGATGTTTTGAAAGGTCCAGGGGCTCGGGTTTGCCTACCCGTGGCCCATTACTCCGACAAATTACCATTTTATAGCTAGTGGCAGTACTTTGTAGAATAAGCTCATTTTTATCATCGGGAACAATAGTAATACCTCCCTTTTCTTATGGACACAATGAACGGGACTTACCCATCTACTATTAGCTATGGGATATATTATACCTGCTTCAAGAAGCTTTAATATTTCAGTTTGTACCACTTCTTTCATCTTAGGATTCAAACGTCGTTGGTGATCAACAACGGGTTTATCATCAGGTTCCATATTAATCTTGTGCTGATATAGAGTGGGACTAATGACCTTAAGATCATCAAGAGTATACCCAATAGCAGCTCGATGCTTCTTCAGAATTTTCAATAATCTTTCTTCTTCATGTTCTGGAAGGTTAGCACTAATAGTAATAGGATATATCTTTTTCTCATCAAGATAAGCATATTTCAAAGTGGCAGGCAATTGTTTTAATTCAAACATAGGATCACCCTTAGGGGGAGGACCTCCTAGAGTTTCAATAGGAAAATTGTGTTTGAGTAGAGGTCGTTGTTCAAAGAAATTTGTATCTATGTCATTTCTTTCATGCATATGCATATCGTTTTCATGGTCTAGCAAGGATTGTTCTAGTGGATCAGTAGGAGGCACGACAATAGAAGCAAGACCAATTATTTCATCCTTACTAGGTAATTATTTCTTATGATGTTTTCTACTAAACTTAGAAAAATTAAACTCACGAGATTCATCACCAAAACTAACACCGACAGTTTTGTTTCTCACAATCTATTTTAGCATTAACGGTGTTCAAGAAAGGCCTACCAAAAATAATGGGACAAAATTCATCTTGTGGGGAACCAAGAACTAGAAAATCAGTAGGATATTTTACTTTCCCACACAAAACTTCAACATCTCTAATGATCCCAAGTGGTGTGATGGTGTCTCTATTAGCAAGTTTAATAGTAACATATATGTCTTCTATTTCGGCGGGTGCTTTGTCATCCATAATTTCTTGATATAAGATAAATGGAAAAGCACTCACTCTAGCACCCAAGTCACATAAACCATCATAACAGTTTTCTCCTATTTTGACTGAGACAACAGGCATGCCAACAACAGGTCTATGTTTATCTTTTTCATTGGGTTTGGCAATTCTAGCAGCTTCATTACAAAAGTGAATAACATGCCCAACAATATTTTCTACCAGGAGATCTTTAACCATAGCAACACTAAGTTCTACTTTGATTTGTTCTGATGGTCTAGGTGCTCTAATATTAGTTTTGCGAACCGCAGTTGAAACCTCAGCATGTTCCTTAATCTTAACAGGGAAATGTGGTTTTTCAATATAAGCAGTAGGCATAACTGGATCAACATTGTAAATAATAGTTTCTTCTTTAGCTATTACCGGTTCTTTAGTTTCTTATTTAATAATTGGATGATATTTAAACCACCTCTCCTTAGGGAGATCAACATGAGTAGCAAATGATTCATAGAAAGAGGCTACTATCGCAGAGTCAATTCCATATTTAGTGCTAAACTTGTGAAAAGCATCGATATTCATAAAGGATTTGACACAATCAAACTTAAGCTTAATACCCGACTCTTTACCTTCGTCGAGTTCCCAATATTCAGAGTTGCGTTTAATTCTTTCTAAAAGATCCCACCTGAACTCAATAGTCTTCTTCATAAAAGAACCAGCACAAGAAGTATCAAGCATGGATCGATAATCATGAGAAAGCCGAGCTAAAAATTCTGGATAATAATTTTTCTTGAGAGCTCATGTTTGGGGCGTGAATATAACATTGACTTAAGCTCCCCAAGCTAGAGCGATACTTTCTCCTTCACAAGGCCAAAAAATATATAATTCCAATCACGATGAACTAGATGCATAGGATAATTTTTTTGGTGAAATTCCAATTTCAATCGATTCCAATTCCAAGGTCCAATATCACCGCATAGCCTATACCATGCCAATGATTTTCCCTTAAAAGATAAAGGGAAAACATTCTTCTTAGATTCATCTCTGGGTAAACCTACAAGCTTAAATAATTCACAAATTTCATCCACATATATCAAGTGCATATCAGGATGTTCAGTTCCATCTCCTGCGTAAGGATTAGCTAGCAGTTGTTCTATCATACCCGAAGGAATTTCATAACCAATATTTTCAGTAGGTGCAGTTGGGTGAGGGGAAACTAATTGTGGTTCCGGTCGAGGTGCAGATACCCCGAACAAACACCTCAAAGGATTTTTTTCCATAGTAGCAAGTGACAATAAATTTCAGCACGTAGTATAAACTTTTCCTTACCAAGAGCGCTTCACTCCCCGGCAACGGCGCCAGAAAAGAGTCTTGATGACCCAAAAGTACAGGGGATAAATCATAATCCTTTCGATAAGTAAGAGTGTCGAACCCAATGAGGAGCAGAAGGAAACGACAAGTGGTTTTCAACAAGCTAATTTCTGCAAGCACTGAAATTATCGGTAATAGATAGTTTAATAGCAAGATAATTTGTAACGAGCAAGTAGCGGTAATGGTAAATAAAGTGCAGCAAGGTATCCCAATCCTTTTGTGGCAAAGGATAGGCCAAAACAGTTTCTTATAATAGGCAAAGCGTTCTTGAGGGTACACGGGAATTTATCTAGTCACTTTCACCATGTTGGTTCGATTTGTGTTCGCTACTTTGATAATTTGATATGTGGGTGGACCGGTGCTTAGGTGCTGTTCTTACTTGAACAAGCCTCCTACTTATGATTAACCCCCTCACAAGCATCCTCAACTACAAGAAAAGTATTAAGATAAAATCTAACCATAGCATTAAACTTTTGGGCCCTAATCGGTCCCTTACGAGGTAGCGCATAAACTAGGTTTAAACTTCTGTCACTCTAGCAACCCATCATCTAATAACTACTCCACAAGGAATTCCCTTAGGCCAAAATATGGTGAAGTGCCATGCAGTCGACGTTCACATGACACCACTAAGGGAATCACAACATACATATCGAACACATATCAAGTTCACATGATTACTTGCAACAAGATTTCTCTCATGACCTCAAGAACAAAAGTAACTACTCAGAAATGATAATCATGCTCAAGATCATAGGGGTATTAAATAGCATAATGGATCTGAACATATAATCTTCCACCAAATAAACAATACAATAATCAACTACAAGATGTAATCAAGACTACTAGTCAACCACAGGTACTAATCTAAGGTTACAGTACAAAGACTGAACACAAGAGATGAACTAGGGTTTGAGAGGAGATGGTGCTAGTGAAGATGTTGATGGAGAATTCCCTCCCAAAGATGAGAGGGTTGTTGGGGATGACGATGATTTCCCCCTCCGGGAGGGAAGTTCCCCCGACGAAATCGCTCCGCCGGAGGGCAAAAGTGCTCCTGCCAAAATTCCGCCTCGAGACGGCGGCGCTCCGTCCCGAAAGTCCTGTCCTGAATTTTTCTTGGTCAAAATGACCTATATACGAGAAGAGGGCCAATGGAGGTGGGCCGAGGAGGGCACAACCCACCAGGGCGCACCTGGGGTGCCTGGCGCGCCCAGGTGGGTTGTGCCCACCTGGTGGGCCTCCTGCGATAGTTATTTGCTCGATTATTTTTCTTTTATTCCAAAAAAAATCTCCTTAAATTTTCACCTCATTTGGAGATGTGTAGAATAGGTAAATATGACATAGCTTTTTTAGGTCCAGAATTCTAGCTGGCGGTATTCTCCCTCTTTGTGTAAACCTTGCATATTATGAGAGAAAAAGCATTAGAATTACTCCAAAAAGCATTATTATGCATAAAAACATAGTAAATAATAGTAGGTAAACATGATGCAAAATGGACGTATCAACTCCCCAAGCTTAGACCTCGCTTGTCGTCAAGCGATAAACCGAAATCGAAAACATGTCCACATGCTTAGAGAGAGAGAGAGAGAGAGAGAGAGAGAGAGAGAGAGAGAGAGAGAGAGAGAGGTGTTGATAAAAACAAAATACGGACATAGAAGCATCTGCATATTATTATAACAGCAACAAACTTTATCATATAATTTTATCACATAACTTTTATCATATAACTTCTCATGAACACGTAACAATTCATCACAACATCGAAGTATAAAGCATAAACTCTATTGAAAACCAGCAAACTATGTTCTCAGTCAACTTTGCAACTACAATTCATCATCTTTTCAGGAAGGGTCGTGTATCGGAGCCTTTTGGCAAGTCCACATACTCAACCATCATATAGTCTTCAATGATTGCTAACACTCACCGCATACCCATGAGCAAAAAGTTTCAACCAGACACATAAGAAGATAGGGGCTTATAGTTTCGCCTCTAACCGTACTCACCTCAAGGGTGATGTCAACAATAATAACGCATGCTCACTCATATCCAGCTGGATATATGTGCCTAGATCTTTTCTCGCCACATGATGCTTGCAAAAGAGAAAATAAAAAGGAACAGGGAAGAATACTTTGGCTCTTGCATAAAAGTAAATACATAAAAGTAAAGATATGCCCTTCACAGAGGGAAGCAGAGGTTGTCATGCGCTTTTTGGTTTGTATGCTCAATCTCTTAGTGCAAAAGAACATCATGTTGTATTGCACCTTATGATAGCAACCTTTAAAACTCAATCGCTGTGTGAGTATTTCAAGTTCTCATGTAATGAAGTATTGATTTCCGACATCTTCTTCATCTTCAGAACTGCCATAATGTGAGAGAATTTCTCCTTCACCTTCCGAAGAGGATTCTTGATTTGCCGTTTCCAGCTCCATATTTTCTCCGTGGATTGATAGCAACGTCATGATCTCAACATAGTGAAGTTCTTCATAGTCAGGTCTTTGTTTGATTTCAGACACAACAAGATCAAATGATTCGTCAAGAGCACTCAGAAGCTTGTTGACTACATGTCTATCAGTGATATCCATAACCCATAGCTGATGTAGTCTTTCAACAATGGTTGTCAATCGATCAGTGAGTTCCGTAACAGTTTCCTTGCACAGGCTTCTAAATCCAGTGAACATGGCCCGAAGCATTTTGATGGGAGGATCAGATCGAGCAACAAGATCTATATGAGCACTACTAAGAGCATGCCACATTTGCTTCCCGGTGTTGAGCCTGTGAAACCAAAGGAAAATGCATTTTGATAGACTTCCACATATGATGTCTTTTGCTTGAGCATCAAATTGCAGATTTTCCTTGTCACCAGAGGACAAATTGTCTTGTAGCTGAATGGTGTATCCTTCTTCCACAATCTGCCACAAATCATAGTTAACAGCTTGGATTCTGATTCTCATTCATTCTTTCAAGTACATATTGTCATTTCCATCAAAGATGAGAAACCTTTCAAAGTGTGAGGATCTACCTGCAAGCGACATACTCAAAACTCCAAGGACGTTAGACCTTTAATAAACAGAGACAGGGAGTACCCGCTCTGATACCAATTGTTAGGACCGAGTTCAAATTTTATTTCCAAGCTTTGAAACTTAATCCAAACACCGCAGCGGAATTGAATATGGAGAGAAATGCACTGAATCAGATTTCTTCATCAGAAGCATATTCATCGAGAAAGGCATTTAGAACAGAGCAAGCTTGATTGATAATAGGTTTAACTATGATGAGAGTTATGCAATAGGCAAATAGGTGTAACAGAATGAAGCAAAACATTGCAAATACTGAAGGAAATACAAAATCAGAGTTACACAATATAACAAAGATCTAGACTTAAAATGTAGGAATATGGACGAAGATAATGAGAAGATTTGATACTACAATACACGATGGATAATGCGGAAGAACAATCACTGGTGCGCGTCGGTCCTAAAAAACGATTTTTAAACCCTTTCCGCGACGACACTTGGAACCATCACCAAGTGAGTGTGTGCGATAGGGTGTCCTTCCCACACAACCCAGAAATCGTCGGGGATAGGCCCTCCTGGGACCCAGGCTGGGGCCGTGTGCGATCGGGCGAGGCATCGAAACCCAATCATTTCTGTAGGTATGTACATCCCACACGGTAATCCGAGAAAATCATTTCCGTAGGTATGTACATCCCACACGGTAATCCGAGAAAGTCATTTCCATAGGTATGTACATCCCATACGGTGAATCCCAGAAAAACATTTCCGTTCGTATGTGTATCACACACAGTCAATCCAAGGAATACGTTTCCGTTCTTATGTACATCCCACACAGTCAATCCAGGGAAAATGTTTCCGTTCGTACGTACATCCCACACAGTTTTATGTGTAGGCTCGTGTGTGAAAGGTGTAACTATCACACACGGTCTGCCTTGGTTAATTGTTTGCTTTTATCAACTATATCACACACGATTTTATGAAGAAAACTATGTGGCATTGGGCTATCCATTGCAAGCGCTTTTACTGCTAGAACCATTTGCAAAGGTCCATGACACATTTAGCAGGTTTATTAGTTTACAATTAACAATTCCAATATTACGCAAATTCACATTTCATATCGAACAACTGTTTGCCAATTTCATATCAGGCACATAAATATATTATAACATCACAATACGGTAGCTACATGAAAACAACACAGTACAACATATAGCTAGTTCAACTTCATAAGAACAACATATTCATTTCCCTAATCGAGGTCATCCAGGCTCGTCTTATCCACCTCTGCTTTCAGTTCAGTAAGAACCCGTTTTGCACGGGCCAACTGGGAAAGTGCCTCCTCCTTCGCCAACACCATCTTAGCATAGTCTAATTTAAAAAATCTGAGCTCATTCTCCACCTTCAACTTTTTATCCCGCATCTTGAAATATGCTTCAGTGTTGACAAGACTTTCTCTAATCCTACTTGTGTTCTCTTCCTCATACATGCTCCAGAGCTTCGCTAGGCACATCTTCAAAGGCTGTGTCCACTCTTGATCAACCCACTCCAAGTAAGAACACTTCCGTTCATCCTATATATTTAAAACTAGATTAGTAACAATTGTAGGGGAAATGGATTTATAGTAACATAGAAAATCACCAATGCTTATTTTGAAAAACTGAAGAAACATGTTAATTATGACATATCTTCTCAAAAAGAACATTGTGCAAATGAAATAATTGGTACTGAGACAACAACCAAATTCTGGAACATCAGAAGCTATAATTAACTACAACGATGCTACAAGTTCTTACTCATGTACAATAAATAACAAATCGAACATTTTATGAGGAAGGTAAATATAACTGCAACAGCATAGCGACAATGTTTGGATGACAGCAAATTGATACTAACAGGTGTGTACATGCACAAATTTAGTAACATAGAACTAATAGCACTAAGGCCGTCCACTATGTATGCCAAAACTGGGGTAAATACAACTGTTGCTACATCTCGCAACGGTGCCCTGCACTGGCGAGCCAATGCAGCGGAAAAAAATATCAGGGACCCGGACTCCGGAGCATGTAGTTGCTCCGATGCCCAGTTCCTTCGTGCCATAAAGATTTAGTATTTTACTGCTTGGCTGCTCGGAGGTGTGGACCAAAGTTGGCTGCACAAATTGCTGAAGCGGTGCCAAATAATTTTCTAATGGCACAACTGATGAGATGGCAACAATTTAAGATACTAGGTACAAACTGTGATACTGTCTTAGGATGCATTTGGTTGAAGGCGTGGTACAAACGGGTGATACGTCTCCAACGTACCTATAATTTATGAAGTATTCATGCTATTATACTATCCTTCTAGGATGTTTTATTTGCATTTATATGCTATTTTATATGATTTTTGGGACTAACCTATTAACCTAGAGCCCAAAGCGGTTTACATTTTCTCCTTGTTTTTGAGTTATCTGAAAAAGGAATACCAAACGGAGTCCAATTGATGTGCCAATTTTTGACGATTTTTTATGGACCAAAAGAAGACCTCGGAGTAAAAGAGTTGGGCCAGGAGAGTCCCGGGGTGCCCACGAGGGTGGGGGGCGTGCCCACCCCCCCAGGCGCGTGGGCCTGCCTCGTGGACACCTCGGGCACCTACTTGACGTGAGACCGACGCCAAAAATTCCTATAAATACAGAAACTTCGGAAAATTAACCTAGATCTTAAGTTCCGCCGCCGCAAGCCTCTGTAGCCACGAGAAATCAATCTAGGCCCTCTCTGGCACCCTGCCGGAGGGGGCCATCATCATCGGTGGCCATGGAGGAGTATCCCGGAGGGGCCATCATCACCATGAAGGCCAAGGACCAGAGGGTGGAGGCCATGGAGGAGGAAGCACAAGGGGGAGAACCTCTCCTCCTCTCTCTTGGTGGCACCGGAGTGCCATCGGGAGGGGAATCATCACCGCGGTGATCGTCTTCATAAACATCACCATCATCATCACCATCCTCATCTCTTTTACGCGGTCCACTCTCTCGCACCCCGCTGTAATCCCTACTTGAACATGGTGCTTTATGCCACATATTATGATCCAATGATGTGTTGCCATCCTATGATGTTTTGAGTAGATATCTTTTGTCTTCGGGTTGATTGATGATCTAGATTGGTATGAGTTGTATGTTTTACTTTGATGTTGTCCTATGATGCCCCCCGTGTCGCGCAAGCGTGAGGGGTTCCGCTGTAGGGTGTTGCAATACGTTCATGATTCGCTTATAGTGGGTTGGTGAGTGGCTGAAACACAAACCCGAGTAAGAGGGATTGTTGCGTATGGGAATAAAGAGGACTTGATGCTTTAATGCTATGGTTGGGTTTTACCTTAATGATCTTTAGTAGTTGCGGATGCTTGCTAGAGTTCCAATCATAAGTGCATATGATCCAAGTAGAGAAAGTATGTTAGCTTATGCCTCTCCCTCATATGAAACTGCAATAGTGATTTCCGATCTTGTTAACAATTGCCTAGGACAATTCCGCACACCGATCCACCATTATTCCACACTCGCTATTTATAATATTTAGTAATATGTTCTAACTTTATGATAGCAACACCTACTTTTATATTTAGCTCTCCGATACCATGCAAAGTTATCCTCTTCATACCCACAACGTAGTTTTATTTCTCGTTTCTAGTTGGAAGCAAGCGTTCGTGTAATGAGAGTCGTGTCGATGGCAGATAGGGCTTGAGAGAATATTGATCTTACCTTTAGCTCCTTGTGGGTTCGACACTCCATACTTATCACTTCCACCTTTGGAAATTGCTATGATGATTCCCTGCACTTGGGGATTATCAATGGGTTGGGACCGTGACAGTGTCTGAATCACATCTAACAAATGATTTGTAACAATGAAAGAGGGTCTAACCTTATCTGCACATGCCAGAAACTTCCTCCCACTGTCCACAGAATCAAACGCAACTAGCTTCACGTGGAGATTGATGGTGGCAACGAGCAGATAGATCTTCAGCCACCCCGCTCCATTCATTGCCACTGATGGTCCTAGGGAGCTACAAGAGGAAGAAATGACTCAAATCGACCGCGGGTAAAATCCTTCATTCAAGTCATAGCCCGAGAGAGAGAGAGAGGCATACCGGGTGGTGAAGGAGTAGTCGCCAGAGGAGGAACATTTGGAGAGGTCTTTGAAGAAGACCATGGCGACCCCGGCGGTAGGATGCGAGACGGCGAGAGCGAGGAAGCGGCTATAGCTTAGCAGGAAGGAAGGAAGGAGGAAACAGAGGAAATGTGACTTGTGGTCAGGGAGAAAAGGAGGTGGGGAAGGGGGAAAGGGGGGCGGGGGTAGATATTTTGGCGGTAGGCCAAAATTTTAGAAATGTAGAGGGAAACTTTGCGCGTGGTGCCGCCAGACCATTCACTTTGAATGATTGTGTGCATCGCAAACGATTCTTCTGCTTTACGCACATGGAATGAGTTTGATAATTCAAATTTTGGTTTCAAGGCATGGGCACATTCACTTTGAGCAGCTGCAGTGCCGCGGACCATTCACTTTGAACAACTTCATGCATCGCATAAGCGATTCTTCTGCTTTACGTGCATGGGATGAGTTGATAATTCAAATTTTGGTGGAAATTTCCCCGGGTACGTCATTGCATAATTTAACATCGCTTGCTAATTTGGGCACACAAAAGAGCATACAACAGACAGACCGCACTTACTGAATCGAGAAATTTTAGTAATTAAACAGAGCAATTGACCTAAACATTGCTCTAACAAAAGACCAGTATTAAAAACAAAGCCTAAGTACGCATAATTTTAACAAATCTGCCGTCGTGCCGGCCTATGCATCGCCAGTGTGAAATGAGATGTTGATGACTTGTCCTGGCGACATGCCACCGTTGGTGGACTCCGCGTCCCCCTTGCTGAAGTCGACCGCGTCCTCATCCTCGTCCTTGGCGCCGCCCTCAAGGTTGTAGTACTCGTAGTAGTTGCTGGGCCAGAGCTCGCGTTGGTACTCCACCGCCGCTTCCTCGATGGACAGACTCTTCTATACCTCGACCCCGGCCACGCGCAACTTCTCCTCCTGGCGCTCCTCGATCTCTGCCGCCTCCTGCATCTCCAGCTCCCGCTCGGCGACCTCATGAGGAAGCAGGTGCTCCATGACAACCGCCGCCTTTTCAGACGTGGGTTGCGTGCTGGAGTCCGAGGTGGCCTGGAATATCTTGGCGTGTTCATCCTCGATCTTGGCGCGGATGGCCTCGACCCGGTCCAGGGCGACATCAGCGGCACAGACGGCAGCTCGAGCGCTCTCGGCGTTTGCAGCCGCCGTTGCAGCAGCAGCTGCAGCCGTCTCGGCTGCTGCAGCTGCCCTGTCGGCTGCCGCATATGCCCTCTCGGCGGAAGCGGCCGCGCTCAATGCGGATGCGGCGGCACTCTCGGCGTAGGCGGCCGCTCGGCGCAGGCGGCGGCGCTCGGGGGACGCGGCCATCATACGGGCCTTCACGAAGCGTTTCCACGGCATCATCTTTGCAAGAAGTTGGTGCGAAAATGGGGATCGGGATTCGTGGGTTGCCGACACTAGAGAAGACGAGCCGGCGAAGCTTAAGGAGGGAGACTTAAATAGACCCAGATATTTTCATCGCAAACGGTTCCTACAAAACAACTGTGTGATGTTGTAGATATTTTTTATTAGTTGTGAAAGACGCATTTGGAGTAAAGTGCTAACATATGGTGTTTTAAATGAACGAGAAATTTTGTAGTACTAACACAACTGTCATGTCAAATTTTGGAAAATTTCAGGGGTCATTTGATCTTTTAAGACATTTAAGTGATTTTCTAACAATTTAATGACCGTAATTCAAATTTGAACTACATCTACATGCAACGTCTAACCAAAACGGTTTGAAAAATCATATCTGTGTACTTGTGTGTAGGTTAATTTCATGTGCAGTAAATTAGAAGGAATTTTCAAACATATTGGTTTCAAGGCATGGGCACATGCATACGTATGCATGGAGTGACATGGTATTTTAGTTCCAAAAAATAAAAAAATGATCAGAAAAATATGAAACCTTGCTTGATTTAATGTCATGCCACCAAGATGATGTGGTAAAGAAATTGGCATGTTTGACGAACATTTGGAAACACACCCCTCACAAACCTGAGCAACTCGCTCGAAGGTTCGTGGTTCCGAGAGGAAACAATGCATGTTTGATGACGAACGGGAGATAGCTTCCTCTTACGTCCTTCAAATTTTTTCCTACGTTTAACGTGCACTAATACAACTGTCATGTGAAAATTTGGAAAATTTCAGGGGTCATTTGACCTTTTAAAGACATTTAAGTGATTTTCTAACCATTTAATGACCGTAATTCAAATTTGAACTACATCTACATGCAACGCCTAACCATAACGGATTGAAAAATCATATGTTTGTGTACTTGTGTGCGAGTTAATTCCATGTGCAGTAAATTAGAAGGAATTTTCAAACATATTGGTCTCAAGGCATGGGCACATGCATACGTATGCATGGAGTGACATGGCATTTTAATTTAAAAAAAATGATCAGAAAAACAAGAAACCTTGCTTGATTTAATGTCATGCCACCAAGATGATGTGGTAAAGAAATTGGCATGTTTAACATTTGGACACCCCCCTCACAAACTGGAGCAACTCGCTAGAAGGTCCGTGGTTCCGAGAGGGAACAATGCATGTTTGATGACGAACGGGAGATAGCTTCCCCTTACGGCCTTCAAATTTTTTCCTACGTTTAACGTGCACTAATACAACTGTCATCTGAAAATTTGGAAAAATTTCTAGGGTCATTTGACCATTCAAAGACATTTAAGTGATATTTTAACCATTTAATGACCGCAATTCAAATTTGAATTACAACTACATGCAACGCCTAACCATAACGGTTTGAAAAATCATATTTTTGTGTACTTGTGTGCGAGTTAATTCCATGTGCAGTAAATTAGAAGGAATTTTCAAACATATTGGTCTCAAGGCATGGTCACATGCATGGAGTGCCATGACATTTTAATTCCAAAAAGTTAAAAAATGATTAGAAAAACATGAAACCTTGCTTGATTTAATGTCATGCCACCAAGATGAGGTGGTAAAAAAATTGGCCTGTTTGACGAAAGTTTGGACACGCACCCTTCACAAACCGGAGCAACTAACTAGAAGGTTCGTGGTTCCGAGAGCGAACAATGCATGTTTGATGTAGGACGGGTGATAGCTTCCTCTTACGACCTTCAATTTTTTTCCTAAGTTTAACGTGCACTAATACAACTGTCATGTGAAAATTTGGAAAATGTCAGGGGTCATTTGACCTTTTGAAGACATTTAAGTGATTTTCTAACAATTTAATGACCGCAATTCAAATTTGAACTACATCTACATGCAACGCCTAACCATAATGGTTTGAAAAATCATATTTTTGTGTACCTGTCTGCGAGTTAAAAAATCATCAGATGATGTAAATATCTGGTGTTCAAAAAAGAAAATGTAAAGATCTGGCAAGACAACAAGCCCCCACTCGATTGACACTCTATCTTGCGGCTCGAGGTTTGGTAGGTGATTAGCGGGGATCATTAATCAGACACGGTTCTGTATTGGAAACCGTCAGCAATTATGTTCACACACGGATTTTGTTGCGGGAATCGTGTGTAATTCAAACTACAATACTCGTAAATTCCGGCGACCGGCGTGTGTACTGTACCCGTCGATCTAGATTCCGGCCGCCAATAAATACTACCTTTCTCACGTCGTCCCGCCTGCATTCTCATCTACATCCTCCCCTCGCTCGCCCCCTTTCGCTCTCTCCCACCCCCCTCTCTCTCTCTCTCTCTCAGATCTCTGCCATGGCGCCGCCGGTCTGCCCACGCGCCGACAAGAAGTCGCCGCCCCCGAGGAAGCTCACTCGATTAGCAGCAACGAGGACCCCAATGCGCCGCCTGACGAGGTTGCGCCGGACCCCCCAACTTTTGATTGGTTTTGGGGCCGGTACAATCTTTTTCTGTGGATGTCACTGCCACCGGCTGAGAAAACCAAGCAAGTGGCGTTCAAGAAGGAGATGGCGGAGGAGGAAGCCAGGTACTAGGCGGCCTGTGAAGCCCGTGATGCCGCCTGAAAAAAGGAGGCGGCGGAGCTTTGGAGGCGGGTGCGTCGTCGTGCCGAGGAGGTGTACAAAGACGGGTACTTCGCGAGGAAGGTCATAGGCGTTGGGTGCCTCGTCGCTGCGTGGAGGTGGGCCGATAAGCTCCAGCGTGCCATCGACGAGGAGCTCCGGTGGGCGCCCAACAAAATGGCAAGATCGACCGCGCGCGTCCGCCAGCAAGAGGCAGATCGGTACGTCAAGCGCCGCGAGGCAGAGGAGTCAAAGTACTGCCTCCGCACTGGAAAAACGCCGCGCACCAGGGAGCTTCCGGCGAGGGGCTGCCGGAATACTGGCTCCAGGAGGGATTATTAGTTTTAGTATT
Organism: Aegilops longissima; assembly: GCA_021605205.1. Taxonomy (NCBI): domain Eukaryota; kingdom Viridiplantae; phylum Streptophyta; class Magnoliopsida; order Poales; family Poaceae; genus Aegilops; species Aegilops longissima. The sequence continues at coordinate 144,566,191 of CM038679.1, forward strand.
GTTCGTTTTCAATTTTATGCATTGTACCTAGTAGTTAAGTATCATCACGTATATGTGAGTATATATATATATATATATATATATATATATATATATATATATATATATATATATATATATATATATATATATATATATATATATATATATAGGGTAACGCTATTCTAAGCATGAGTGTAGAATAGCTTATTCTACACCCCAGTAACACTATGTACAAAATCTAGTAAACAGTGTATAAAATGTAGTAATTCTGAAATATTTTTTTTACTATCCAAGTTTTTAATTTCCTATATCATCAAAAAAATTACTATATTTTGTATGCTACGTTACTATTTTTTGTACAGAGCATTACTAGGGGTGTAGAATAAGCTATTCTACACTCACGCTTAGTTTAGCGTTACTACGCGCTATTGTGAGCATGAGCGTATTTTTAGTTAATCTACGCGTCGGTCGCTTCTCCTAATCACGCGCGGGTGCACGGGTCGCGCGGGTCGCTGAGAAGACCAGATTTTGAGGGTAATGGTATGCGCAAAATAAAGTAACATGCTTTATTTCGGTTACCATGTGTTGGTCCGCTACGCCGGCTGCTGCTCCTAATCACGGACGGTTGCACGGGTCGCTGAGAAGGCAGATTTGGAGGGTAATGGCTGTGCAAAATAAAGTAACACGATTTATTTATATTACCATGTGTTGCTCCGCTACACGATGATATTGCGTCAGTGCTCAGCGGCAGTAATATAGTAATTATAGATGGTAATGGACTTATGTTTTTACCGGCTATAAGACATTATGATTTCATTCCTAAACATTGTCAGTAATAGATTACGTGTAGATAATAATGAACCTAGTTTTTTTACCCGTAGATAGTAATGGAGCTACGTTTTTTTACCAACACTAAGACATCGAACGATGGTTTCATCCCTAAGCATTGCCAGTAATAGATTAAGTATATATAGTAATGTGTATTGGTTTTTTACCGACACTGACCCTCAATGTAGAAAAACATTCGCAAGACATGCTCATAAATTGGCAGTAGTTTTTTTTTTCGAAAGATCTAGCAAAATGCTGGTTTGATTTGATTTAGCAGAAAGCAGCGGAAGAATAACATGATGAAGATCCGAAGATCAAAGAAAAAAGAAAACGACAGCCCTATTAGCTGCCGAGCTACCATCACAGCCAACACGACTACAAAGCAAAAAGGACCTGTCCTAGGCTAAGCGTCACCGCGGGGTCACTTGACCAACACCGGTATCCTCCGAAGACAGCAGCAGCTCCAACTAAGACTTTCTTTGTCAACGCGCCATCCACCCTTGAAGCAGAGTGCAGGCAGATGGCGGAACTCGGTCGTTCCCAGAAAAAGCTTCGTCTTGGACTTATCAGCGATGGCGTACATTGCGCCTGGAGCTTCACCAAAAACAGCGGCGAGCACCGGAGGAGCGCCACATAGAACCTCCAAGCAGTGTCTCAAAAACGTGATGCTCCCAACAGAGGAACGACGTCGGAGACGCCGTCATCACGCCGATCCAGCCGGACCTAGGCTTTCGCCCGGAGACACTACCAACCAAGCTCGAGGAAGATGCCGACACACCTCGGTGGCGCCTCCAAGGAGGAAAATGACACCCTCAGGCGCCATCGGCACCGGCTCTTGTTGTGCAGGACTTTCGTCTGTATCGTCGCACACCTCCGCTCAAGCCCTACGGAGCTCGTCCATGTCGTCTAACACCGCCGCCGCAGCAGCACCTTGTTGTTGAAGCCGTGAAGGCATGGTCCACCTCCCCACGGCGGGCATGCAGAGGCCAGATCGGGCCCCGCATCCTGCATCTACCACGGCTGGAGCCTCCCTGCTCCAGCAAGCGTAGCCCTCCCAGATCCAGCGCGACCCATCAGTGTCCTTGACGCCCTCCACTCGCCGCCCGGTGCAGTGCCGACGCCGCCCTCCGCGGTGCCCACCTTCGCGCCAGGCCAGGAGCAGCACGGGGAGGAACTCGGGCCCTCAAGGAGGCAGCGCGCCAGATCCGCGCCACTGCCACCGTCGGGCCGCTGCCCAGCCCTACGCCGACCATATCCGCACCGGCCTTCATCCCCGCGCACTCCTCCTTCTTTACCGCAACCCCTCTCAGCGCCCTCTTCCTCCACCTCGCCATCTCCCGGGCGCAACACCAGATCCGCTCGCATGGACGCGCTGCTCGACGCCGCAAGCCGCGGAAACAGCCGCCCATCGCCGATGAAGCCTCCCCCTGTAGCCAATCGTAGAGCGCCTCCGACCCAAGGAGATCCGCCGTCGGGCCGCGCCCCGCCGCGAAGCCGGCCGTCCCGCGCCGTCCTGGCGCCTCACGGGAGGAAGGGCCCCCGCCGCCGACGTCTGTGAGCTTTGCCAGCGCCGTCCCTGGCGGCGGCGAGGCAGGGGGGGCGGGGGTGGAGGGGGGCTGCGGTGGCGGGCTGGGGTTTTCGCCCGGCCGCTCGCGGGAGCGGACGAGCGAGCTCAAACTGGGAGTAAAAAAATGGAGTGTGGATGGTATGAAAAGAACGAAGAATTTATAGATGTTTCGATCTAGGATGATGTGTAGTAATGCACTAATACATGTGCCTCTATCGTGCGAATGAAGGTTATTCAGAAATTAAGTATAGTAATATATTAATAGCAGTTTGTAGAAAGAAGATTGCAGCTAGCTATAATAACATGTAGTAGTAATTATTACAGTGAACATCGATCCATTATGTAGTAAAAGAGCCGCACAAGCAAACCATATGAGTGGAGTTTACAGCTATGATAATGTATGTACTCCTGATGGTAAGAGGGTGCTTGGATACGTTTTAGTCCCATGACTAAAAGTAGTGGGACTAAAACTTGCTAGCCTCACCCATGTTTGGATACAAATGCTAAATAGACTAAAATCGAATTAATGAGCATTTATTATCCTTCAAACCCTCCAATCCAGAACTCGCATGTGTTAAAGGAGAGGAATTAAATGAGGAGAGAGAGGACTAATCCACATTTTAGTAGGGTTGCCCTGACTAAAAAATTTTAGTCTCAAGACTAGTTCTAGCCTCTCTTTAGTCAGGGGTGAATGAAACTTTAGCCTCTAAAAGAGACTAGTTTTAGTCAGACTAAAATAGTCCCTTGGATCCAAGCATGCTCTAAATTGTTACGACTTCGGAAGCGCCATTTACTACTGCGATAGACATTTACTCTGTTACTAAAAGCATAAAGAATGGCGATGGTAACCTATTACTATTTTTTTTCTGGAAGGAGGCTGGCAAGGGCGATGGTAACCCATTACTATCTCTTTTGTCCAGGAGGAGGCCGGCAAAGCGCCACCAGCATTTTGGTCGTAAGCGTTACGATCAACCTTTTTCCACGTCGCCCGCGCCCTTTGACTTAGCGCGCTAGTCTAATTAGTGCGTACTGCTCGGCTCGGTTGAAGTGGCCGGAGCGTAGGATAAGGCATAATGCGCGCAGCCATAGTTTAGCAAGCATATATATATATATGTATATATTATGAATTCCATTTTCTATCTGTTTTTGTATACTAATTTGAATCTAGCTGTTATCATCCACATATACAGAATGGAAAGCGTATATACACTGACTGAAACAGAACATATAAGAATGAAAAAAAGAGTACACACATTGAAACAGAGCAACAAACAGAGCAATACTATGATTGCTGTGAATACATAGCTATCCACGTTGAAACGAGTTTTTAAAATAAAACGCGTCCATGAGACCATGACTAGCAGCCCTTGCCTAGGGTAGCTCTTGGCTCTGCCTGAACTCGTGCAGGCATTCGTCCAAGCGGTCGACACGCTCGCGGTACATCTAGAGCGCGATCTCGAGCTCCAAGTTGGCTATTTCATCAGAGATCACCAGCTCGAGGATGCGACGGCCATGTTCCTCTACTGCGCCCAGGTGGACACCTGGGCCAAGGAGGCGGTCGAGCCTACGGACCAGCGCGTTGGCATCCGGGCCGCGGACAAGGCGAACAGCGCGGGGGGCGTCCGGTGCAAGTACGGCGCGGCCGGCCTCTGGTGCAAGTACGGTGCTGAGGGCCTCTACCCACTCCTGGCGAGGAATGGGGGTACTGACGGGACGTGTACCCAGCTGTGACGCCGTGTCGACAGCAGGCAAGCGCCGATGGATCCGCTCTTGCTGTGCGGCGCGCCGCACCTCTTGCTCTGCGGTGCTCCAACAGTCTCGCCATGCGGCGAGCCACAGCCTATCGGCGCGGACGCGCCTAGGTTGCTCTGCGACGCGCCATGGATCATGTTGTGTGGCGAGCTGCAGCTTGTCGGCGCTGACATGCCTATCTTGATCAGCGGCGCTCAAGCGCCATGCGCCAAAGGTCTGCTCAACCCTGGCACTAACGCGCATCACGGCGTCGTCCATCGCATTGCTGGGGAGCGCCTCGTCGACGAGGTTGATGGCAGAGGCGGCGCTTTGGTGGGTTGGCATACTTGGAAAAGGTGGATGTGCTACAGGCTGCGCTTGTCGCCTCCGTGCGTCGCGCGCCCCCTATGCGCAATATAGCAGGGTGGCTGGAAACAGGTGAGGAAATGGCGGGAAACGGTGGCGTGTTCATAAAACGCCATCAATTAATGGAAACTTAGCATAGAATAAGGAACATCGAGCTAGCACAAGAAGTAGATGATGATTAGATGAACACAGACCACACTAGGGAACCCGTCGGTGATGAATTCATCAATCCCAAACGGTTGAATACTAGCAAGCATTTTACCACAACACACATGACCTATTCCATCACAAACAGGTCGGATGGATCAACCGTACGCCACGTATCGCACATTGTCAAAAAGTAATGCGGTAGCCCTTCTTTAACATGTGTTAAAAAATAAATAATAAATAGAAAACAAGGACCTCGATGTTAAATTAGCCAAGGAAATGGGTCATTTCGGTCATTTGACCGAAATGACCCATCCTATCAGTTAATTTAACATCAACACAACTTCCCATCCAGTCACCCATCTAATGGCTGCTCCAGCCTGAGCACACTTAACTTGATAGTTTTCTTACATGAGCTACTGGTGGAACAACTAGTCCTTGCTGATAGGAATGCCTCTTCACATCCTTATGGCGTATCCGGATGACCGCCCGTCCCAATGGCCAATAGATGTTGTGTAGACAGAGCATATCACATACGTCTTATTAGAAGCAATCGTCTGTGTTATTGTCGGTCTTCGCACACATTTCTGATTACAGACCTGTTTGCCGTGTATCACACACATCTTGTTATATTGAACCGTTTCTGCTCTCTTGCCTAATCACAAACAGTTCATCCGAGTGAATTGTATGCTGTACATCACACACACCTTGATCGGGCTGACCGTTTCTTTTGTGTTTCCTAATCACAAACAGTTCATCTGAGTGAACCGTATGCTGTACATCGCACACACCTTCATCTGGCTGCCCATTTCTTTTGTTCCTCCTCATCGCAAACAGTTAATTGAGCTGAACTGTAAGCCCTGTATCACACACACAACTAATATCTGAACCGTGTTAGATGCATCCTCCATCGCAAACGTTTTGCACCTTTTTTGACGGTTATTTTACACCACCGTTTGCGATTATGGCATCGCACATAGTTTCGTCGAAGGGTCTCTGATCGTAGTGTCGTGTTAGCAGCATCCTGCGGTAGTGAATGATCAGAGAATCTAGTGGCACTGAGCACGAATGAAAACTACTGAATGAATTGCAGTAGAGCAGATAAAACCAGTGGTGCTCGATGGCGACAAGAGATTCAGTAGTCCAGTTCACCCTTCTGCCAAAGGGCTACGTCTGGTTGGAGGGTTTGTGACTTAACACGGAAGATAAACTCTCTTCACCCTATTCTCCTTCAACACAGAGCTGATCAGACTCAGGTTGATTTCACTCGTGGTAGATCCTTGTCGGTGATTTCCAAACCTTCGATCGACCTTCGCAAACCACAATCACTCTTGGTTGCTGAAGATTGGTGAAGATAACGAATCTTCATCACTCAAAGCCAAACCTTCCCATCTAGAGAGTGCGCAGTGATACGTCTCCAACGTATCTATAATTTATGAAGTATTCATGTTGTTATATTATCATTCTTGGATGTTTTACAATCATTTTATAGCAACTTTATAACATTTTTTGAGACTAACCTATTGACCCAGTGCCCAGTGCCGGTTGCTGTTTTTTGCTTGTTTTTTACATTGCAGGAAATCAATATCAAACGGAGTCCCAATACCGCGAAACTTTTTGTGGATTTTTTATGGACCAGAAGACATCCAATGGGCCAGAGCAGCACCTGGGGGTTGCCCCGAGGGGGACACAACCCAATAGGGCACGCCTGGGGTTCCAGGCGTGCCCAGGTGGGTTGTGCCCACTTCGGTGGCCTCCCGCACCCCGTCTTTGCCCTATAAATCACCAAATATTCCAAAAACCCTCGGGGTTAACCTAGATCAGAAGTTCTGCCGCCTTAGGCCTCTGTAGCCACCGAAAACCAATCTAGACCCCGTCCCGGCACCCTGCCGGAGGGGGTAATCATCACCGGTGGCCATCTTCATCATCCCGGCGGCCACCATGATGAGGAGGGAGTAGTCCACCCTCGGGACTGAGGGTTTGTACCAGTAGCTATGTGTTTAATCTCTCTCTCTCTCTCTCTCTCGCGCGCGCGTTCTTGAGATGTCACGATCTTGATGTATCGCGGGCTTTGTTAATATAGTCAGATCATATGGTGTTTCCCCCTCTCTATCTTGTTGTGAATTGAGTTTTCCCTTTGAGATTTCGTTTTATCGGATTGAATACTTTTATGGATTTGAGAGCACTTGATATATGTCTTGCATATGGATACTCGTGGTGACAATGGGGTATCGTATTGATGTACTTGATATATGTTTTGGCACTCAACTCGCAGATTCCCGAGGTGACATTGGGGTAATCTACGCATAAGGGCTGATGCATGTTCTTGTCTTTGTTTCTCCGGTAGAAATCTTGGGGCACTCTTTGAGGTTCTTTGTGTTGGATTGAGTATTATGAATCTGAAATTATTTGGTGTTATTTTAGTATGAACTCTTGGATAGATCGATCAGAAAGAATAGCTTCGAGGTGGTTTCGTACCCTACAAATAATTTCTTCTTATGTTTTACACTAGGTAGGAACTTTGGAGTGATTCTTCATCGCACTTTTAGGGGTGGTTATATGATCCAATTATATTAGCATTGTTGAGAGATTGCACTAGCGAAAGTACAGACCCTAGGCCTCATTTTCAAGCATTGCAATACCATTCGTGCTCCGTTTCATAAATTGCCACCTTGCTGTTTTTTATTGTTCCTATCACAAAAATCAATATCAACTATCATTACTACACTTGTATCACCATCTCTTCGCCGAACTAGTGCACCTATGCAAATTTCCATTGTATTTGGTGTGTTGGGGACACAAGAGACTTTTTATTATTTGGATGCAAGGTTGTTTGAGAGAAACCATCTTCATCCTACACCTCCCACGTATCGATAAACGTTAGGTCATCCACTTGAGGGAAAATTGCTACTGTCCTACAATAGTCTGCGCTTGGAGGCCCAACACGAGTCTACAAGAATAAAGTTGTGTAGTAGACATCAAGCTCTTTTCTGGCGCCGTTGCTGGGGAGGTGAGTGCATGAAGGTGTATCTTTAGATCTTGCAATTGAATCTTTTAGTTTCTTGTTTTATCACTAGTTTCGCTTTATTATAGAAAACTACATAAAAATGGAATCGAGGTTGCATCATATTATTGATCATCTTTATAATATCTTTCTTGAAAATGATGGATCGGAAAATTGTGCTCAATTATTAAAAGAAGTGGTCAATAAAATGTTTGGCACAAAATATTTGAATGATGAGCATGATTGCAATGTTTTTAGTATGAATTCTTTGAATATCCAAAATGCTAATGATGATTGCACAAGTCATGACAAAAATGTTTCTTATAAGCTTGTCAATTTTTGTGGAGTGCATAAAGTTTGTGAAGACGTGCCTTATAGGGAATATAGATTTTGTAAGAAGCATAAACATGATTGAACCAATTCTTTGCTCAAAGTGATAGATAAACTTGCTAGAAAATTATGTTCTTTTTGTCCTATTACTTGTGAATTTTGCAATAAGGTTGGTCATCTTAATTTCCAATGCAAACTCTTTCGTGATCGAATCGTGTCAAAATATTGCAATAACTTGAGCACCCTAGAACTTTATAATGAACTTTGTTTATTTTTGGGGAGTGAATAATTGGCATATAAAAATAGTTGATTTGAAGTATTCATTCTCATGGACGACATTGGAACTAAAATAAAAAATATCTATATGTTTTGCATGGTAAATTGCAATGAGAATGCTTATATTGCCAACTATAGAAAGATGGGAAAACCAATAGAATATAAAAGGAATACTAATGAAAGGGTAAAGATTTCCACTTTCCCTCCTATTGTCTCTCATGATGAAATAAGTGACGAGGAGGAGCTCCCTATTCAACCAATCTCATCAATAAGAAGCTTGAAAAAATTAATTAAACCCACACATGATGTGGTGAAGAAGAAGAAAGAATAGAGGTAAAAAGGTATCTCTCCCAAATAGTGTTGCTCCTATTATTGTTGTGCCTCATGAAAATGAATCAAAAATAATTGTGGAGGATGATGCACTTGATGATGATATTGCTTCTATGTCTTATGGCACAATGTCCGAGAGAACTATTGATGATTTTTTATGCCCATTGTTTGTTGTGATGATGATTGGGAAGATAATGATACTTCTTATAATCTTGGAAATCTTTTTGGCACTAACTTGGGAAATTATGATGATAGCAATTGTTATACCGTAGCTGCTATTCATACTATTAATGATGAGAGTGATTATGCTTATAATATGCCAAGACACAAGATTGGGGATGCTATGTTTGATGATAATGACATGTTTGAGAATTTATTTGTTTCAATTAATGTTTTTCCCAAGTTTGGGGATTCTATGCTTAATGAAGATGATTTTTTAGTCCCCTTACTTTGAATGATAAAATTTGCTATGATGATTGCATGCCTCCCACTTATGATGATTATTGTGATGATACTTATGTTATAAAAAGTAGTGATAATTATTGTCATCATTTTGAATATCCTTCTACTAAACATTACTCTTTTAATGTGGGAACAATTTATAGTATTCGAGTTTCCTATGATACTCCCACTATTATGAATGAGAATAAAATTGCTTATATGGAGAGTAATAAATTTTCTATGCTTTTGGATCATGAAAATAATGATTTATGTGATGGTTATATTGATGAATCTATTCATGATGCTACTGAAAATTATTATGAGAGAGGAACTTATGATTCATGATGCTCTCTTTATGTTTCAATTCTTATCTTTTATGCGAGCATCATTGAAATCATCATGCCTAGCTAAAAGGCATTAAAGAAAAGCGCTTGTTGGGAGACAACCCAACACTTTTAACTACTGTTTTTATGTGATCACATTATTAAGCTACTGTAATAATCATGTTTTATAGCTTTTGTTTCAATAAAGTGCGAAGTAAAGCCTTTGGGATTGTGTGGATGATAGTAGACTTGAATCTGTGCAAAAACAGAAACTTTTGCGTCCAGTGCAGAAATTCTTATATTTTACTCGAACTTGGAAAAGTTCTGAAATTTCTATAGGTGATAGATATAAAAATTCTCTACGTTGTCCCAATTTTTCAGAATTTTTGGAGTAGCAGAAATATGGTTGGAGTACAGATTACTACAGACTATTCTGTTTTTGACAAATTATGTTTTCAATGCATAGTTTGCTTGTCTTCTAGTTTCTATGGCTTATATTGCTCAATATGAATTGTGGAAATGATATGCTACAGTAGGCATTGTGTGGAAACAATTATGAATCTTGTCTTTGACAGTACCAAAGTGAAATGGTTTGCTCTTTATCATACTAACCTATCTCGCAAAGTTCCGTTAAGTTTTGTATGATTGAGGTTTTCAAGTTTTGGGTGAGATGTTGATATGAGGAGAAGAAGGAGAGACAAGACCCTAAGCTTGGGGATGCACAAGGCACCCCAATGTAATATTCAAGGAAGATCCAAGCAACTAAGCTTGGGGATGCCCCGAAAGGCATCCCCTCTTTTGTCTCCGACGTTATCGGTAACCTCATTTGGAGCTATGTTTTCATTCGCCACATGATATGTGCTTTGCTTGGAGCGTCAATTGATTTTGTTAGGATTTGCTAGCTGTTATTTGGAATAATGTTTTGCATCTTTTATTTCAATAAAAGTGGCAATGATAGCCTCTAATATGCTTATTTTGCAAGTCTACATGTTGTTTCAAAACAGAAAGTTTATCGTTGTTGCAAAAATTCCCTAGAAAATTCAGAATGTGATAAAATGTTGAAACTTTTTGCACAGTAAGCTCTGATAAATTTTGTACAATGTGTCAAATTTTCAGAATTTCTTGACTTGAATAATTACTGATACTCTTGCATTCTTTACAGACTGTACTGTTTTAGCATATTGCTGTTATGTTTGCATTGTTTGCATATGTTTGCTTGTTTAATGATTCTATTTGAGGATAGGAGTACTAAATATGTATAGGTATTTAGTATGCAACATTGAATAATAATTTTAGTGATTTGCTAAAGTAGAGAATGATAAGGTTTTTGCATCGGTTTATACTAACTTACCTCACGAGTTCTTGTTGAGTTTTATGTGGATGAAGTTTTTAAGATATAGGGAAACCGTGATATAAAAGGAATTAAGGAGACACAAAAGCTCAAGCTTGGGGATGCCCAAGGCATCCTAAGATAATATTTCAAGAAGTCTCAAGCATCTAAGCCTGGGGATGCCCCGGTAGGCATCCCACGTTTCTTCTTCAACAATTATCGGTTAGTATCGGTTGATCCTAAGTTTTTGCTTCTTCACATGATATGTGCTATTCTTGGAATTCCATTTTGTTTTGTTTTGCTTGATGTTTTAATAAAATTCTTAGATCTGAAAAACAGTTTAAATAAAAGAGAGTCCTCAGTTAGCTACCCATTTACTTAACTGCTCGTTTGATCTTCACTTATATCTTTTTGGAGTAGCTTGTCATTTACTCTTGTGCTTCACTTTTATCCTATGAGTAAATTGTTGAAAAAATTGAATATAATGAAGCTGAAATTATATGTTCATATCATGCCTAGTGGTAGCTTCACATTGGGTTTAGAAAGTGGAATCTTTTGAAGCTTTACAATCACAATATTGGTCATACAATCAATTCATGAATGATTAGTAGAAGGAAGACAACGTTCACATGCAAATACTCTATCTTGGATATCTTTTGTGATTGTGAGCCCCCATCAAAATATTATATGCCAAAATTGTTGACGTTGGACAAGGAAGACAACGTAATAGTTTATGTTTGTTCATATTCACACAGAAGTTATATTGTCATATATCCTTCAACATGTGGTGCTTGCCCCCATCTTTGAGAGCCAAAAATTCCGCACCAAGTAGAGATACTACTTGTGCATCCAAAAACCCTTAAACCCAAATCTTATCTTCAAGAGTCCACCATACCTACCTATGGATTGCACAAGACCCTTCAAGTAAGTTCTCATCGGTGAAATAAGGCAATAAAAATTGCTTCTAAAAGTGTAAGATCATTTAGTGGAAGAGAAAATTGAGCGTTGTACAAACTTGTGATGGTAAAGCAATAAAAGCGACATACTGCATAATAAAGGTTGCCATCACAAGGGGCAATATAACGTGACGTTCTTTTGCACTAAGGGGTTGAGCATACAAACAAATAAGCGCATGGCAACCTCTTCTTCCCTCTGCGTAGGGCCTATCTTTTACTTTACAAAATTTACTTTTATGCAAAGAGTCGAAGTTTTTATCTCTATCCTTTTTATTTTTCTCTTTTGGCAAGCATCATGTGGTGAGGAAAGATCTAGGCACATATGTCCAGTTGAATATGGGTAGCATGAGTTATTATTGTTGACATCACCCTCGAGGTGAATACGTTGGGAGGCAAAACAATAAGCCCCTATCTTTCTATTTGTCCGGTTGAAATGTTTTGCTCATGCGTATGTGATGGTAGCTAGAACTACGTCGGTTTTTCCCCGGAGAGGGAGGGATCATGTAGCACAGCGACGGTAGAGTATTTCCCTCAGTTATGAAACCAAGGTATCGAACCAGTAGGAGAACCAAGCAACACAACGTAAACAACGCCTACACACAAATAACAACACCTCGCAACCTGAGGTGTTAAAGGGGTTGTCAATCCCTTTCGGGTAACGGCGCCAGAAATTGGCAAGCAGACGTGAGATAAATTGTAGTAGATTGAAATAATAGGTCACAAATAAAATAAAACACAACAAGGTTTTTTTTTTAGTTTAATAGATCTGAATAAAAATGCAAAGGAGAAGTAGACCGCAAGCAAATATATGAGAAAGAGGACCCCGGGGGCCGTAGGTTTCACTAGTGGCTTCTCTCGAGAAAAATAGCAAATAGTGGGTAAACAAATTACTGTTGGGCAATTGATCGAACTTCAAATAATTATGACAATATATAGGCAATGATCATTACATAGGCATCACGTCCAAGATTAGTAGACCGACTCCTGCCTGCATCTACTACAATTACTCCACACATCGACCGCTATCCAGCATCCATCTAGTGTATTAAGTTCATGGAAAAACGGAGTAATGCAATAAGAACAATGACATGATGTAGACAAGATCCGTTTATCTATATGGCGGTAGATATAGATCTTGTCTTTTTATCCTTAGTAGCAATAATACATACGTGTCGTTTCCCCTTCTGTCACCGGGATCGAGCACCGTAAGATCGAACCCACTACCGGGCACCTCTTCCCATTGCAAGATAAATATATCAAGTTGGCCAAACAAAACCCAAATATCGGAGAAGAAATATGAGGCTATAAGAGATCTTGCATATAAGAGATCAAAGAAACTCAAATAACTTTCATGGATATAAAAAGATATGACTGATCATAAACTCAAAGTTCATGAGATCCCAACAAACACTGTCGGGGGTGTCGTGCGACATATGCCAAAGGATGGATTATCATGGAGGGGGCTAATAATACGTCGCCGGTGCCAGGAAACGGGATAAGGCGCAAACATGCACGCCGGCGAAGCTTACCCAGGTTCGAGGCTCTCCTAGGAGATAACACCCCTAGTCCTACTCTGCGGGGTCTCCGCATGATCAATCAAGCAACAAATGGTGGCTAGAAGCTTGCTCCTTGAGCTATTTCTCTAGAGGGGGAAGAAGAACAAGGCTAGCCCTAGCTTCCTCTCTCTCTATATGTGTGTGTGAATAAACTAAGGTCTGAACCCTTTGCATGGGTGCCCTAGGGGTTTATATAGGCCTACCCCCCCAGGAGTACAAAGGTAATCTGGCCGGGTGTAGGACCCGGCTGTCAGTGTCTATGGTCGCCGGCTTCTCCGCCGGCTGCTGGGGCCCGCCGCCTGGTGGGTCCCGCCAGCTGTCTAGTACTTGGCCGACAGGCCGCGCCCGCCGCTGGCGGGTCTTGCCGGCTGCTTGGTACTGTGGCAATGCCACTGATGATGTGTGCTTTGTCGGGGAAGCGTGGCTACAGTACCGCCGCTTGGCGGGCGATCACTGTAGCCATTCCCCATCTCTTCTGATTAATGGCGCACAGACTTTGAGGGAGGGGGAGGGCCTCCTGCTAGGAGTCGGTCTCCCCTCATGCCGACTGGTCCGAACTTGCCGCCTTCGGGCTTATTGCAGATAGGTGGGGCCCGCCGCTGCGGGCCATACCGACAGCCCGTCGCGGGAGCATGGCTCCCTCTGACAAGGGTGATGTCATCGGCAGTGTGGCAACAGTGCCGCGCTGGACGAGAGATCTCCGTATGCTTCGACGCACGGTGGCCACGCTTGGCCCTAGATTCGGGGGAGGCAAGGCGTGTTGTAGCCACGCCCTGTCTCATCGCATTTATGTGGATGCAAACTTTGAGGACGCCTAGGGCCGCCTGCTAGGGGTGGGCCTCTCTGGAGGCCGCCTGCTAGGAGTCGGCCCACCTCGTGGCCGCCTGCTGGGCTTTTGCCTTCTCCTGACAGCCGGCCGCTTGGACCAGCCGGCCGCGAGGAGGCGGCGCTTGGCTCTTTAATCTTGAGGGAGCAGCTGGCCCTGATGTCTTCAAGCGCCATGGGGGGCCGATGAGGCTACCCGTGGCCAATTATTCCGACAGTAGTCCCCGAAGCTGACAAGGCTCCGTGGCTGATGAAAAGAAAGGAGCCTCAGCAGCTTCCTACTCCGAGTGCTTCATTTGATCTTGCTCCATCCATCCTCCGACGTACCGACTGCTAGGAGTCTGATAACCCACAAGTATAGGGGATCGCAACAGCTTTCGAGGGTAGAGTATTCAACCCAAATTTATTGATTCGACACAAGGGGAGCCAAAGAATATTCTTGAGTATTAGCAGTTGAGTTGTCAATTCAACTACACCTGGATAACTTAGTATCTGCAGCAAAGTGTTTAGTAGAAAAAGTGGTATGATAATAAAGGGAACGGTAGCAAAAGTAAAGATAAATGTTTTTGGGTTTTTGTAGTAGTTGTAGCAGTAGCAACGGAAAAGTAAATAAGCGAATAATAATATGTGAAAAGCTCGTAGGCAATGGATCAGTGATGGATAATTATGCCGGATGCGATTCCTCATGCAATAGTTATAACATAGGGTGATATAGAACTAGCTCCAATTCATCAATGTAATGTAGGCATGTATTCCGTAAATAGTCATACGTGCTTATGGAAAAGAACTTGTATGACATCTTTTGTCCTACCCTCCCGTTGCAGCGAGGTCCTTACGGAAACTAAGGGATATTAAGGCCTCCTTTTAATAGAGAACCGGAACAAAGCATTAACACATAGTGAATACATGAACTCCTCAAACTACGGTCATCACCGAGAAGTATCCCGATTATTGTCACTTCGGGGTTGTCGGATCATAACACATAATAGGTGACTATAGACTTGCAAGATAGGATCAAGAACACACATATATTCATGAAAACATAATAGGTTCAGATCTGAAATCATGGCAATCGGGCCCTAGTGACAAGCATTAAGCATAGCAAAGTCATAGCAACATCAATCTCAGAACATAGTGGATACTAGGGATCAAACCCTAACAAAACTAACTTGATTACATGGTAAATCTCATCCAACCCATCACCGTCCAGCAAGCCTATGATGGAATTACTCACGCACGGCGGTGAGCATCATGAAATTGGTGATGGAGGATGGTTGATTATGACGCCGTCGACGAATCCCCCTCTCCGGAGCCCCCAACGGACTCCAGATCAGCACTCCCGAGAGAGATTAGGGCTTGGCGGCGGCTCCGTGTCGTAAAACGCGATGAAACTTTCTCTCTGATTTTTCCTCCCTGAGACAGAATATATGGAGTTGGAGTTGAGGTCGGAGGAGGTCCAGGGGGCCCACAAGATATGGGGGCACGCCTTACAGGGGGGGCGCGCCCCCCTGTCTCGTGGACATGCCCTGGGCCCCCTGATGTATTTCTTTCGCCCAATAATTCTTATAAATTCCAAAAAGTGCCTCAGTGGATTTCCAGGTCATTCTGAGAACTTTTCTTTTCTACACATAAAACAACATCATGGTAGTTCTGCTGAAAACAGCGTCAGTCCGGGTTAGTTTCATTCAAATCATGCAAGTTAGAGTCCAAAACAAGGGCAAAAGTGTTTGGAAAAGTAGATACGTTGGAGACGTATCAACTCCCCCAAGCTTAAACCTTTGCTTGTCCTCAAGCAATTCAGTTGATAAACTGAAAGTGATAAAGAAAAACTTTTACAAACTCTGTTTGCTCTTGTTGTTGTAAACATGAAAACCCAGAATTCAAGTTTCAGCAAATATTATGAACTAACCATACTCACAATAACACATAGGTCTCACAATTACTCATATCAATAACATAATCAGCTAGCGAGCCATAATAATAAAACTCGGATGGCAACACTTCCTCAAAATAATCATAACATGATATAACAGAATGGTATCTCGCTAGCCCTTTCTGAGACCGCAAAACATAAATGCAGAGCACCTTTAAAGATCAAGGACTGACAAAACATTGTAATTCATGGTATAAGAGATCCAGTCAAGTCATACCCAATATAAACCAATAATAATGAATGCAAATGACAGTGTGCTCTCCAGCGGGTGCTTTTTAATAAGAAGGGATGATGACTCAACATAAAAGTAAATAGATAGGCCCTTCGCAGAGGGAAGCAGGGATTTGTAGAGGTGCCAGAGCTCGATTTTAAAATAGAATTGAATAACATTTTGAGCGGCATACTTTCCCTGTTAACGCAACAACTATGAGATGGCTGTATCTTCCATACTACATGCATTATAGGCAGTTCCCAAACAGAATGGTAAAGGTTTATACTCCCCCAACCACCAACAAGCATCAATCCATGGCTTGCTCGAAACAACGAGTGCTTCCAACATACAACATCCCTGGGGGAATTTTGTTTAATTATTTTGATTTGCTTTGATCTTTTTGGATCATGGGACTGGGCATCCCGGTTACCGGCCCTTTCTCGTGAATGAGGAGCGGAGTCCACTCCTCTTGAGAATAACCCACCTAGCATGGAAGATATAGGCAGCCCTAGTTGTACATGAGCTGCTCGAGCATACAAAACAGAATTTCATTTGAAGATTTGGAGTTTGGCACATACAAATTTACTTGGAATGGCAGGTAGATACCGCATATAGGAAGGTATAGTGGACTAATATGGAACAACTTTGGGGTTTAAGGAGTTTGGATGCACAAGCAGTATTCCGCTTAGTACAAGTGAAGGCTAGCAAAAGACTGGAAGCGACCAAGCGGGAGAGCGACAACGATCGTAAACATGCATTAAAATTAATTCACACCGAGAACAAGCATGAGTAGGATATAATCTACCATGAACATAAATATCATGAAGGCTATGTTGATTTGATTCAACTACATGTGTGAACATGTGCCAAGTCGAGTCACTCAATTCATTCAAAGGAGGATACCATCCCATCATACCACATCATAATCATTCTAATAGCATGTTGGCACGCAAGGTAAACCATTATAACTCATAGCTAATCAAGCATGGCACAAATAACTATAATCTTTAAATGTCATTGCAAATATGTTTACTTCATAATAGCTGACTCAGAAACGATGAACTCATCATATTTACAAAAACAAGGGAGGTCGAGTTCATACCAGCTTTTCTCATCCCAATAAGTCCATCATATATCGTCATTATTGCCTTTCACTCGCACGACCGAACGATGTGTATAATAATAAGAGTGCATGTGCATTGGACTAAGCTGGAATCTGCAAGCATTCAACTCAAGAGAGAAGACAAGTAATATGGGCTCTAAATCAAATAAACAATCATGCATATGAGAGCCACTAAGCATTTTCAATATGTTCTTCTCGACCCCCAAAAGAAAGAAAAGAAAATAAAACTATTTGCACGGGAAAGCTCCCAACAAGTAAGAAGAAGAATTAGAAATCTTTTTGGGTTTTCATTTTAATTTCTACTACAAGCATGGAAATTAAACTAACTAAGTTTTTTGGTTTTTCTTAAGGTTTATCAAACACACAAGAAGAAAACTAGAAAAAGAAATTTAAACTAGCATGGATAATACAATGAAAGAGTATGAGCACCGACGACTAGTGTGTGAACATGAATGTAAAGTCAGTGAGAAATACATACTCCCCCAAGCTTAGGCTTTTGGCCTAAGTTGGTCTAGTACCAAGGACCGCCGCTACTCTCGCCGGTGTAGTGGGAGGTGTAATCAAGATACCACTGGCTGGTCATCTCCGGATCCCACTGGACAGATGATGCACGATAAGGGTCCAGTTCAGGTTCCGCTCAGTTCGAGTTCGAGTAAAAGCTTGAGCTCGGTGGTTGTACACCGCTTCCGGTGTAACAACAAAATTATCTGCAGTCAAATCAAACAACAGAGGCGCAGGCAAAATAATAGTCTCATTGTGTTTCTTATTAAATCTAAGGTTATACAAGAGCATCTTCTCTTTGTTGTCAACAATAAATTTGTGTGCTACCATGCTCTTGTAATCTAAAATGTGAGGAGGTAATTTTGTCTCCTCCTCCTCATAGTGCCTAATGGGTATCTGAAAATGTTCAGCAAGACGTGCAGCATAGATACCTCCAAAGATGGGGCCTTTTGTACGATTCAGGGCTAGCCGTTTAGCAATGACGGCACCCATACTAAAAGTGTTGTCTCCCAGCAAAGCATGTTGAAGAATAATAATATCTGGAACACTCATAATTCCACTATTTCCACGACCCATCAAGCATCTACTAGAAAATATAGCAAAATAGCGAAAACATGGAAGTGTATGCTAGAGACCTTCGCCTCGGAGCCCTTCTTTGGCTCCTCTACAGCAATAGTATTAACAAAGCCACCCACATCTTCACGATGGGGTTCATCTAATTCTCCCTCATAAGGTATCCTACATACCGCGCAAAAATGATGTAAGGACATTTATTTGAATTCATCATATAAATGAAATGATACTGCAGGCGGTGATTTCTTAGGATAATAATAAAAGTTTTGCACGAAAGTATTGGTGAGTAAGAGATACTGATTGATTCGGTCGTGGATGAAACCGTTGAGGCCTGCAGTCTCGATTAAAGCATAAAAATCTTCATGAATTCCGGCTTCGTTCAAGCTATCCTCGCATGGCCATTCACACGACCGTATTTCCGCCAAGCGAGGAAGATTATACTTTGGTTTTTCCTTCTCTTTGTCTTGTTTTTCCTTAGAGCTTTGGCTAGAAGAGCCTTTAAAGAGCCTCCTTAACATTTTCTGAAAATTTCTGAAAATTTAGTAACTTCAAAATAAAAGTGAATAAAACTAAACAAGATTGATAGCAACTACTCCTACAAGTGCCTAGAGCCTATATCTTGCATTGGAATTGCTTGGGACCTCAAAAATTTAACATGCAAACTCAAGAACATGGTCACCTATGCAGCAAAAATTTGCAAAGAATAAAGCACTAGAACAAAAACTAATTGGACCAATAGAGGAGTCACATACCAAGCAACAATCTCCCAAAGCAGTTTTGTGAATGGAGCTTTGAGCAAGGAGATCGAAAATCGCAGCAAAATGAGCTAGAACTCGTGCTTGAGCTGGATGGGGATTTTTTTGGGTGGAAGATGAAGTGTGTGGGTGCATGAATAAGTGGAGGGGAGCCACCAGGGGCCCACGAGACAGGGGGCGCGCCCTACAGGGGGGCGGCCTGCTCTCTCGTGGCCTGGTGCTTGGCCCTCCTGCAGTGTTTTCAGTGCCCAAAATCCTCAAATATTCCGGAAAAAATCATACTAGATTTGCAGGGCATTTGGAGCACTTTTATTTTCGGACTATTTTTTGATGCACGGATAATTCATAAAACAGACGGATAATACTATTTTCTTTATTTATTCTAAATAACAGAAAGTAAAAAGAGGGTACAGAAGGTTGTGCCTTCTAGTTTCGTCCATCTCATGATCATCAAAATGAACCCACTAACAAGGTTGATCAAGTCTTGTTAACGAACTCATTCCGAATAACACGGAACCGGAGAAATTTTGAATAACACTAAGTTACCTCAACGGGGATATGAAAATTCCCAACAATAAGAATATCATACTTTTTCTTGACAGTAGGGAGAGGAAATTCAAAACCTCCAAAAATGATAGTTGGAACTTTTTCAATAAAATTGATGCTATGGACTTGAGATTGTTTCCTCGGAAAATGTACCGTATGCTCATTACCATTAACATGAAAAGTGACATTGCCTTTGTTGCAATCAATAACAGCCCCTGCAGTATTAAGAAAAGGTCTACCGAGGATAATAGACATACTATCGTCCTCAGGAATATCAAGAATAACAAAGTCCGTTAAGATCGTGACATTTGCAACCACAACAGGCACATCCTCACAAATACCGACAGGTATAGCAGTTGATTTATCAGCCATTTGCAAAGATATTTCAGTAGGTGTCAACTTATTCAATTCAAGTCTACGATATAAAGAGAGAGCCATAACACTAACACCGGCTCCTAGATCACATAAAGCAGTTCAAACATAATTTCTTTTAATAGAGCATGGTATTGTTGGAACACCCGGATCTCCAAGTTTCTTTGGTATTCCACCTTTAAAAGTGTAATTAGCAAGCATGGTGGAAATTTCAGCTTCCGGTATCTTTCTTTTATTTGTGATGATATCCTTCATATACTTAGCATAAGGATTTACTTTAAGCATATCCGTTAAGCGCATACGTAAGAAAATAGGTCTAATCATTTCAGCAAAGCGCTCAAAATGCTCATCATCCTTTGACATGGATGGTTTAGGAGGAAAGGGCATGGATTTCTGAACCCATGGTTCTCTTTCTTTACCGTGCTTCTTAGCAACAAAATCTCTCTTATCATAACGTTGATTCTATGATTGTGGGTTATCAAGATAAACAACAGGTTCAATCTCTACATCATTGTCTTTGCTAGGTTGAGCATCAACATGAACATTATCGTTAACATTATCACTAGGTTCATGTTCATCACCTGATTGAGTTTCAGCATCAGAAATAGAAATATTATTGGGATTCTCAGGTGTGTCTATGACAGGTTCACTAGAAGCATGCAAAGTTCTATCGTTTTTCTTCTTCTTCCTTTTAGAAGAACTAGGTGCCTCTAAATTATTTCTCTGAGAATCTTGCTCGATTCTCTGAGGGTGGCCTTCAGGATACAAAGGTTCCTGAGTCATTCTACCATTTCTAGTAGCCACTCTAACAGCAAAGTCATTTTTATTATTCAGTTCATCAAGCAAATCATTTTGAGCTTTGAGTACTTGCTCAGCCTGAGTAGCAACCATAGAAGCATATTTGCTAACGCGGTGAAGTTCATCTTTAACTCTAGCCAGATTATCACCTACGCGTCCTATCTCGAAAGCATTATTCTTTAACTCTCTACCAACATAAGCATTAAAACTTTCTTGCCTAGCCATAAAGTCATCAAATTCATCTAAGCATGGGCTACGAAATTTAGTAGAGGGTATTTCAACTTTATCATATCTATAGAGAGACTTTACCTCTACTACCTGTGTCGGGTTATCAAGACAATGTGGTTCTTCAGGCGGTAAATTAAGACCATATATTTCTTCAATAGGTGGTAAATTCTTAACATCTTCAGCTTTAATACGTTTTTCTTTCATTGATTTCTTTGCCTCTTGCATATCTTCAGGACTGAGAAATAAAACACCTCTCTTCTTTGGAGTGGGTTCAGGAATAGGCTCAGGAGTTGGCTCAATTGGTTCAGGAATTACTTCAGGAACTGGCTCGGGAAGATTCCAATTATTTTCATTAGTCAACATATTATTCAATAGTATTTCAGCTTCGTCGACTGTTCTTTCCCTGAAAACACAACCAGGACAACTATCCAAGTAGTCCTTGGAAGCATCGATTAGTCCATTATAAAAGATATCAAGTATTTCATTTTTCTTAAGAGGATGATCAGCAAAGCATTATAAACGGATAAGCCTCCCCAAGCTTGTGGGAGACTCTCTTCTTTGATTTGCACAAAATTATATATTTCCATAAGGCAGCTTGTTTCTTATGAGCAGGGAAATATTTAGCAGAGAAGTAATAAATCATGTCCTCGGGACTACGCACACAACCAGGAGCAAGAGAATTATACCAAGTCTTAGCATCACCCTTTATCGAGAACGGAAATATCTTAAGGATATATAAATAGCGAGACTTCTCATCATTAGTAAACAGGGTGACTATATCATTCAACTTGGTAAGATGTGCCACAACAGTTTCAGATTCAAGGCCATAAAAAGGATCAGATTCAACTAAAGTAATAATATCAGGATCAATGGAGATTCATAATCCTTATCAGTAACACAGATAGGTGAAGTAGCAAACGCATGATCGGATTTCATTCTAGTGTTAAGAGACAGCTGCTTCCATTTAGCTAATAATTTCTTAAGATCATTTCTATCATTGCAAGCAAGGATTTCAAGAGCAGCTTTTTCATTCATAACATAACCCTTAGGAACAACAGGTAAAACATAATCATTGGGGGAACCTTCATCATCACTATCATCAATAATAGGTTCTTCAATATTTTCATTCCCCCTAACTCTAGCAAGTTGTTCATCAAGAAACTCACCTAATGGCAAAGTAATATCACGCACAGAAGTAGTTTCATCATGCATAGCGTATGGCATCATCAATAACATGCACATATCAGAATTCATAGCAGTATCAAGTTTAGGTGTAGCAAGCCTACTAATAACGGAAGGAGAATCTAGTGCAGAGCTAGATGCCAGTTCCTTACCTCCCCTCGTAGTTGAGGGCAAAATCTTGGTCTTAGCGTCTTTCAAGTTCTTCATAGTGATCAACAGATATAAATCGCAAGTGACTCAGAGAATAGAGCTATGCTCCCCGGCAACGGCGCCATAAATTGGTCTTGATAACCCAAAAGTATAGGGGATCGCAACAGCTTTCGAGGGTAGAGTATTCAACCCAAATTTATTGATTCGACACAAGGGGAGCAAAAGAATATTCTTGAGTATTAGCAGTTGAGTTGTCAATTCAACCGCACCTGGATAACTTAGTATCTGCAGCAAAGTGTTTAGTAGCAAAATTGGTATGATAATAATGGGAACGGTAGCAAAAGTAAAGATAAATGTGTTTTTGGGGTTTTGTAGTAGTTGTAACAGTAGCAACGGAAAAGTAAATAAGCGAAGAACAATATGTGAAAAGCTCGTAGTCAATGGATCAGTGATGGATAATTATGCCGGATGCGATTCCTCATGCAATAGTTATAACATAGGGTGATATAGAACTAGCTCCAATTCATCAATGTAAGGCATGTATTCCGTAAATAGTCATACGTGCTTATGGAAAAGAACTTGTATGGCATCTTTTGTCCTACCCTCCCGTTGCAGCGGGGTCCTGACTGAAACTAAGGGATATTAAGGCCTCCTTTTAATAGAGAACCGGAACAAAGCATTAACACATAGTGAATACATGAACTCCTCAAACTACGGTTATCACCGAGAAGTATCCCGATTATTGTCACTTCGGGGTTGTCGGATCATAACACATAATAGGTGACTATAGACTTGCAAGATAGGATCAAGAACACACATATATTCATGAAAACATAATAGATTCAGATCTGAAATCATGGCACTCAGGCCCTAGTGACAAGCATTAAGCATAGCAAAGTCATAGCAACATCAATCTCGTAACATAGTGGATACTAGGATCAAACCCTAACAAAACTAACTTGATTACATGGTAAATCTCATCCAACCCATCACCGTCCAGCAAGCCTATGATGGAATTACTCACGCACGGAGGTGAGCATCATGAAATTGGTGATGGAGGATGGTTGATGATGACGACGGCGACGAATCCCCCTCTCCGGAGCCCCGAACGGACTCCAGATCAGCCCTCCCAAGAGAGATTAGGGCTTGGCGGCTCTCGTGTCGTAAACGCGATGAAACTTTCTCTCTGAATTTTTCTCCCGAGATGGAATATATGGAGTTGGAGTTGAGGTCGGAGGAGGTCCAGGGGGCCCACGAGATAGGGGGGCGCGCCCTACAGGGGTGCGCGCCCCCCTATCTCGTGGACAGGCCCTGGGCCCCCTGATGTATTTCTTTCGCCCAGTAATTCTTATAAATTTCAAAAAGTGCCTCCGTGGATTTCCAGGTCATTCCTTGAACTTTTCTTTTCTACACATAAAACAACATCATGGTAGTTCTGCTGAAAACAGCGTCAGTCCGGGTTAGTTTCATTCAAATTATGCAAGTTAGAGTCCAAAACAAGGGAAAAAGTGTTTGGAAAAGTAGATACGTTGGAGATGTATCAGAGTCGGATACGACCAGGCAGGCCGTCTGGTGGTTTTTGAAATGTCTTGGGGGGGGGGGGGCTGGATGGCGCGCCAGCTAGGCGCCAGTCTTGCCGCTAGCCAGTAGCACGCCACGTGTCGCCAGCCGGCCAGGCCGCCTGCCAGCCCACGCGCGCGATGGGACATTGCCGCACGCCGGGGCCCACCATTACCGAGTCTCAGCACGCGCGCAGATCCGCTGCGGCCGAGGCAAACGGTTGAGATTCCAGGGCGCGATTACTCCACGTGTTACTGCGCGGTTAATGCGGGGTCGTGGGGTCGTGGGCATAGTTAATCACACGACCCCCTTGCCCCGTCCCCTCAGCTTCACAACCCAGGGGTATAAGTAGGGGGAGGAGGGGGCGGCATTAGCATGCGCGCCCTCCTCTCCCTTTGCCTTGCTCTTCATCTTCTCTCTTTCTGCCACCGCCGCACTCCCGTAACACACCGAAGTGCCGCCGCAGCCTGTCATCACCAAGCCCGGCCTTTCCGCCGCGTGTTGCTCCGTCATCCTCGAGCTTCCATGGAGCGAGCGCGAGCAGGCGACTGGGATGGCACAAATGTCATTGAAGACCACATCTCCTACCTCCCCAACACGCGGCGGTTGCCCGGCGAGGGCTACGTCAAGGCGCGCGTCCCGCCTGAGGAGGAGATCTCGCCGGCGCCAGAAGAAGGCGAGCGCGTCATCTTCCGCTCGGATTTCCTCTGGGGCTTCGGCCTGCCGGCGAGCGGCTTCCTCCGCTCCTTTCTCCAGTTTTACCATCTCCAGCCGCACCACCTCACACCGAATACGTTGGTGCTGCTGTCGGCCTTCGTCACGTTGTGCGAGGGCTACCTCGGTGTCCTCCCCACACTCGAGCTGTAGGGAGAGTTCTTCTACACCAAACTTGGCGTCTCCGCCAAGGACGAGGTGGCTCAGTGCGGCGCCTTCGTCGTTGTAGGGCGCCCAGGAGCCGGCAACCACTTCCCGCCCATCACCCTGACGCAGTCGATCAAGCTGTGGCAAAAGTCATACTTCTACGTGAAAAACATCAACCCGGCGCTGGACTTCGTCAACCTACCGGCCTACGAAGCCGGCCCACCGGCCGAGCCGCACACCAACTGGACCTTCAAGCCGAAGCATCTGTCGCGCGCCTCCACCGTCACCAGGCATAAGGTGATGACGGACTCGGAGGGCCTCAAGGCATCCGACTTGTTGACCGCCTTCGTGGTGCGCCGGGTTCTCCCTCTCCAAGGCCAGCCTCATATGATCAGTAAGATTAGTGGGCACCGAGACCCGTGCCGGCTGTCCACCCGGGAGATGCTGGCCACGAAGGTGGCCCACATGGTGAACGAGATCGCAAACTGCAAGCTCTCGGAGTCGGACTGGCAGTTCGGCAAGCGGCCGTACTCCCGTGCGCATCCGCCTCCTGCCGTAAGCTCCCGAATCTCCTCTCTTTTCTTGGTCTTTTATTCTTCTGCCGAGTTCTGCTTTGCCGACTGATCAGTTGGACATGTCGCAGTTCCTCACGACCCAGCCGACAGCCGACACTCCGGCGCAAGGCCAGGAGTTCCTGCCGGTCCGAGCGGTGAGTGACGCGGACGACCCCGACTTGGGGGCAACCGCTTTGGAGGAAGACGTCACCACAGGCAGTGGCGACGGGGCAGGCATCTCCGGTGGAGGAGGCGACGTTGAGACGTGGACGGATGACGATGAGGAGGATGCCGAACCGCGCCGCCCGCCGGTTGTTAATAGGGCGGGGGCAAGCTCCTCAGCGGCGCCATCCGCACCAGCTGGCGAACCGAAGCGTCGAGCCGACACGCAGCTGCAAGGCGGCCGGCCGAAGAAGCCCAAGGGCTCGGCCACAGCGACCAGGCGGGAGGAGGCTGCCGCAAAGGCAGCCCGGTTCCAGAGGGCCCCGAAGCAGCCGTCGACAGTGTCCGCGTAAGAGCATATCTTCCCTTGTGTCTTCCTCTGTCCTTTCTGTGTCTTTTCGTAAATCTTCTCTGAATTCTTCTTGTCTTGTGTGAACAGAGCCCCGCTCTCTCTTGAGCGGTCGACCTCCGCCTCCATCATTGGGGGGATGGAGAGCTCCACCTACACCCTCCGCATAGACCCGCTCGCCGACCTCCGAGAGGCGACGGAGAAGAACGTGCGGGAGGCGCGCGAGGAGAAGGAGAGGGCGGAGCAGGCGAATGCGGACGTGGCCAAGGCCCAGGAGGAGGAGGCGATCAAGGCCCAGGCGAACACGGCCGCCAAAGCACAAGAGGGAGCAGCCGCGGGTGGCCAGGCTCCACAGCTGGTCATTCCGCTGCGCTCCATGCTGCCGGCGACAGGGATCCCGGCGCCGACAGGAGCCGGCAACGACCAGCCGGTCATGGAGAGGGAGGGAGGCGACACCGTCATCCCGAGGACGGAGGTGTCCCAGTAGACGCCGGCTGCTGAGGCTCAGGGCAGTCGGCCTGACGCGCCATCGGCGCCTCGAGTCAGCGGGGAGCTGGTGGTGGGGGCGACTCCCGTCGTCCACACTCCGACGCGCCAGCGTTTGACGAACGCGGCTTCAGCACGGTGGCCTCTGGAAGTCGGAGCCTCAAGCTCGTCGGCCCCAGAAGTGGAGGCCACTAGTGCCGTCCCGCGGGAGTGGACGTCTGGGGGTGGGACGGGCGTCCTGAACAAGGCTGCACAGGAAGTCCACTCCCTGCTCCAGGCTCAAGGCGATGCCTTCCAGAACTATACGAAGAAGTTCTTGGTGTCACGATCCGCCGTTTGGGTATACTCCTTGTGCTTTGCTTTCAATCTTTGCAATCTTCCATGGGGGCGTGCCAGCGCATCCACTGGGTGTAGCCCCCAAGTTCCGGGCCGGCTGCTGAGCAGGCGGCTCGGAACTTAAATGCAAGTTCCAAGTGCTGACCCTTTCTTCTCTTCTTGTTGATTCTGTTGCAGGATTACCACAACATTCGTGCGGCCGCCTACAACTTCCAAGTCCAGGAGCTGGCCAAGCGGATCGCCGAGCTGACTGACAGCCGGAGTAAGGACTCCATTCTTCATTCTCATGGGCGCGTCAACACACGCACGAGTGTAACCCCGAGATTCAGGCCGATCACTGGCGATCGGTCTGATCTTCCGGCAAGTACTTCTTTCCTTGTTGATTTGCTGAACTCTTCTCACCCTTGTCTTCTGCAGGAGCCAATGCCACCTTGCGGCAGCAAATGGGCGAAGCTCAAACCGCGCTGCACGCCAAGGAGGAGGAGCGCCTCAAGATGGAGCAAGAGCAAGACTGTCTGGCCAAGCAGCTGGCTGACCAGGCACACAAGCACAAGGCGGAGCTGCAGAAGCTCAAGGACGCAGAGGAGGCCCTTCAGGCCGAGTTCGAGACTCAGCGCTCGAACTGGGTCGAGAAGGAGAAGGCCTTGTCGGACGGCTACGGCGAAATCGAGGACCTTCTCGATTGTGAGTCGTCCTTCTTTTTCTTCCGCCTGCCGTCTTGTCGTATGAGCCGGCTTCTGGCCTCATACTTCTTTTTTCTTTCTATGCAGAGTATTTCCCTGGTTACTCCGTTGCCACCAGCCAAGCCATCGAGGCTCGTCGTGACGAGCGGAGGCTGGATGGTGCAACAATCGCACCCAACGCCCCTCAAACTCTCACTGAGCAGATGCTCGCCATCTAGGCTCGTCTCCAGCCGGCGCATCAGGCCCTCTGCCATCTTCAGCGTGCTGGAGCCCAGGTGGTTTCTGCCCTTTGGCCGGGTACTCCCGTTCTGCGCACCGCCAGTCGGACCTCCGACTGGTTGGAGGTGGCCATCGGTTGCATCGAGGCGTGGAAGGGCTCCTCCGCCTGGGCGTGTGCACGTCGAGCCTTGGAATTCGTCAAGGGGTGGTACCCTGGGCTAAACTTAGACCAGCTGGCCATGCTCCATGCTGAAGCTGGCGAGGAATTGGATGCGGTGGCGTCCGAGCTCTATCACCGCGCCGCGACAATCGCCGGGTACACGGACACCAGCATCTCCTCCTCGAGCTGGACGAAGCTGTTGGGTTATGCGGTAGGGTGCGTCGACTGCAAATTAAAAATTCCTACGCGCAGAACATCCAGGAACATGCTACGGGAGATGGATCACAGTTCGTTACCACTAGACGCGCAGCGTGCCGCAGCGGAAAAGAGTTGGGGCGATGCGTCTGCGTGGATCGTCTCCTCCTCGTTCGATCTCCCTCGAGCGGCCGGTCGTCCGATCCCACGTACGAGTTCACCGGAGCGGCGCAAGTGCACCACCTCTAACGGTATCCGCGCGTGCGGGAGGAACGTCTTGCGGCGGACTGCTAGGTCCGATCACACAGTCGGCAGCGAGTGGAGGTGGCTATTCGCAACACATGCAAACCCTAGTCGCAGCGCCAAAGCGATCAACCTCCTGAGGCCGAAGCGATCTGCCTCCTGAGGCCAAAGCGTTCTCACTTCTCTGAGTGTGCCGCACCTCCACTTTATATAGGCGTCCGTCGCGAGCTCAACACTTGGGCCTCGCACGGACCCTAAAGCCCAAAGTCTATTCGGTCACGTTCCTAGTCCAGTTCGGATCACATCCGACCAAAGTCCTCTGAACTGACCTCGTGGGTTCCTTCCCTTAAGCGCCCGACCCTTAGGTTCAAGTCAGCTTGGTCACAGCTTCGATCACCTCCGACTTGTACGGTTGGTAGCGGCCTCTAGCAAGGCGTGCCACCACCAAGCAAACGATGAAGCTGGTTAGGCGAACCTGCCTGGCGTGTCACACTTCATTCCCTTTGCCACATGATATATGTTGTCGGGCTCAAGGCGAGACTGTCATCCTTGTGCTAACCCGACCTCTTTCGTTCGAAAGATATCACCACAATCCGGATTATCTCATAATCCTTGTCGCATGGCCATGCTATTCTGGTCGATCACACGAGGGGCCCAGTATATCTCTCCCGATCGGAGGGGCAATCCCATCTTGCTCGACCATGTCTCGTAGCATGGGACCGGACAAACCCAAACCTACCTTTGTAACTACCCGATCACGGAGTAGCGTTTGGTCGGCCCAAAGCAAGTCTGTCACCATCCGAGTACATGCGTCACTCAGGTCTTAGGACATAGAACGATGTTGTACTAGAGACTCACAGATGACATATCGCTGCGTCTCATAGTTGGGTCTGTCCGACTCAGACCTTATCTCGACTCGGATCCGACTATGTCGAATCCGACCAGACCTTTCCAAGTCCATATTATCCGGTTAGCATCCAATGCTCCATGGCTAGTGAGACCAAGCCATCGACCGTGTCATATGCCGCCTAGTCGGCCATGCGCGCCCACACAGCCCTTTTGACTAGGGACCTTTAGGACAGTCATCATACAATGCATAGTCCCACAAACAAGTCACATACTTGCTGATACACATCATTGATAATGTCCAAGGACTATCTTTATTCATAAACACATAGGAAATATCATCATACATGATTGCCTCTAGGGCATATCTCCAACAGAAGCAGGCGCCGAGGTGCCGCCCAACTGGTTCGGGATGAACCCAGAAGGCGGCAAGGACTCGGTGGAGGAGATCGCCTCCAGTGATGAAGCTGAGGAGGATGAAGATGAGGACGAGGACGGCGAAGACGATGCGCCGGACGGTGGAGACGGCGGCCGGCCTCATCCTGACAAGGTTTCGACCAACAGACGGCACACAGGCGAACCGACTGCCGCTGATGCCGACCAAGATGAGACCAACCAGACGGCCGTTCCACCACCCTTAGCATCGACCTCCATCGACCCTTCTGATCCGGCTGCTGTTCCTCTGGCCTAGGTGTCCAAGTTATCTTTCTTTCCTGTTTTCTAATCTCTTTGAACAAATTTGTTAGACTTGTGTAGTTCCACCCGCTGGGGATGTGTTCAAACTCTATTGAATGCCGGCCAAGGGCCTTTTGCTGTGTAAATTGTCTTTGCCGATTTTCGACTTGTCTTGCTTTTTTTTACTCCTTTGGCTTTTTCCTTTGCCGCCTTCCCTTGGCTGCCGTCTTGCCAGCCGGACAGCCGCTCTGCGGTCTGTGGCTGGGTCAAGTACTTGGCCGCTTTGGGAGGGCAAGTACTTTAGCCATTGGTAGAGTGTAGCAAATGAAGTTAGAAACCAGCCGGCCGGCTGCTCAGCAGTCGTTCGGCGAGGCGAGGAGCCGACTCGGCCTATGAAAATGCTTTAGTCCTTAGCCATTTTTCGCGTGGGCACCGTTTCCTGCCTTTAACTCTTGCCGACCAGACAGTCTCTCTGCGAGCTGCAGCTTGTGGCAAGAGAGGGCTTAGGTGCCATAACACTACTTATCCGACTACAGGTAGCATTCTCATAGTATAAGGCGGCGAGCCCCCAGGCTGACTGGTCGAACCCGTTGCTAGGCAGAATGATGAAATAATATATTCATAGGCATAGAACTTATCATATAGATAAAGAGGGTAGCCCCCGAGTGCTCCTCGAGGGACCCGATGTCTTAGTACTTAATACAAAAGGTAGCGTGGTACATACTAAATCAACTGTAAAATCTTCGAAGGAAATTTGTGTTCCATGGGCGCTCTGATTCCTTGCCCGAATCATCTCTCTTGCTTGCTCAGGGTTTCTATGCGTCGATGAGGTAGTAGGAGTCGTTGCCCAATACTTTGTTGATGATGAAGGGGCCTTCCCAAGGGGCCGAGAGCTTGTGCTGGCCGGCTGTTCGCTGGATCAGCTGGATCACAAGGTCTCCCTCTTGGAAGGATCTTGGCTTGACCTTCCGACTGTGGTAGCGGTGCAGACTCTGCTGGTAGATGGCAGACTCGCTGAGTGCCAACAGTCGGCCCTCTTCCAGCAGATCGACACAGTCTTCTCGCGCCTCTTTCGCCTCCGCCTCCGTGTACATGGTGACGCGAGGTGAGTCAAACTCAATGTCAGTTCGGATGACGGCCTCGGCACCGTACATGAGGAAGAATGGAGTGATGCCGGTTGATTTGTTCAGAGTGGTATGGAGGCTCCAGAGGACAGCCAGCAGCTCGTTGATCCAGTAGCCGGCCGACCGCTCCAGTGGCTCAACCAGTCGGGGCTTGATGCCGGAGAGGATGAGGCTGTTTGCTCGCTCGACTTGGCTGTTTGATTGCGGATGGGCAATGGACGCAAAGTCCAGTCGGATGCCCTGCGTCGCGCAGAATCAGGCCAAGGCTGCCTTGGCAAAGTTCGTGCCATTGTCGGTGATGATGCTTTGTGGTACTCCATACCGGGTGGTGATGTCTGCAATGAAGGTCACAGTAGTCGGACCATTCAACTTCTTGATTGGCTTTTCTTAAATCCCCTTGGTGAACTTGTCCACGACAACGAGCAGATGGGTCATGCCGCCGCGTGCTGTCTTGAATGGTCCCACCATGTCCAACCCCCAGATGGCAAAAGGCCAAGCCAGGGGAATGGTCTTGAGTGCGGAGGCCCGTAGATGCTGCTGGGAGCTGAACTTTTGACACCCTTTGCAATGCTTGACCAACTCCTTAGCGTCCTCCAAAGTAGTCAGCCAGAAGAAACCATGGCGGAAAGCTTTGGCGACAAGAGATCCGGAAGCCGCGTGGTGGCCACACTCGCCTTGGTGGATATCTTTGAGGATTGCTTGGCCCTTCTATGGTTCTACGCAGTGCTGGAGGACTCCAGTCACACTGCGTCTGACAAGCTCTCGGTTTACTATCGTGTAGGCTCCTGCTCGGCGCTGCACTTGCCGGGCCAATCTCATCGGTCGACAGCTCTCTGTTCACTAGAAACTTGAGAATGGGCTATGCCCATGATGGTGCTTGAATTTCTTCTACTACCACTACAGCCACCTGTATTAGGGCGGCTGGCTAGGAGGTGGCGGGTTGGAGTTGGTTGCCACCTGCTGCATTGTTGAAGTCTTCGGGCCGACTGTTGCAGCCCCTTGGCCGGGTGCGACTACTGCAGTCCCCGAGCCACTTGGTGAAGTCCCCGGGCCGACTGCTACAACCCCCGGGCCGGGTTGGGAAGTCCCCGGGCCGTGTGCGACTGCTGCAGTCCCCGTGCCGCCTGCCGAAGTCCCCGTGCTGGGTGCTGCAGTCCTCGAGTCGGATCCGATTGCCTCGGGAGGAGCCGACACGAAGATGGACTCAGACTCTGGAGAAGGCTTGATCGACGGCTTGCGGAGGCACCGAAGGGAAACGCCGACTGGTATTGCTTGACGGGTGGAGCCGATCCGTGCCAAGGCATCCGCTGTTTGTTGTCGTTTCGTGGCACATGAAGGAACTCACACCGTTCAAAGTATCCGCTGAGTTGCTGGACGAGGAAGCGGTAGCTCGCCATGTTTGCATCCTTGGCATCCCAGTCGCCAGATGACTGTTGGACCACCAAGTCAGAGTCGCCGTAGCACAGGATCTGGCGGACGCTGATCTCTTTCGCCAACCGTAGGTCGTGTATTAGTGCTTCATACTCGGCTGCATTGTTGGAGGCGGCGAAATGGATTTGCAATGTGTATCAGAGCTTGTCGCCTTTGGGAGAGGTGAGAACAACGCCGGCTCCCAAGCTGGTGTGCATCTTCGAGCCATCAAAGTGCATTCGCCAATGAGTGGAGTCCGGAGCTGGCGGCAAGTACTGGGTCTCGGCCCAGTCGACAAGGAAGTCGGCCAGTGCTTGGGACTTGATGGCGGTGCGTGGCTGGTAGAAGATGGTGTAGGGGCCAACTCGATGGCTCATTTGGCCACTCGGCCAGATACGTCTTTGTTGCCAATGATTTCGACAAGTGGGGCAGTGCAGACAACCATGATTGGGTGCTCTTGAAAGTATGGCTTCAGCTTCTTGGCGGCAAAGTGCATGCCGTAGCACATTTTCTGGTAGTGAGGGTAGTTCTGCTTCGAGGTTGACAGTACCTCGCTCAAATAGTACACATGCCTCTGGACTGGCTGTGCTCTGCCGTCTTCTGGGCGCTCTACCATCATGACTGTGCTGACCACCCAGCTGGTGGCGGCGATGTAGAGGTACATGGGCTCTTTAGCAGTCGGAGCCACCAGGACAGGCGGCATGGTCAACATGTTCTTTAACTGGAGAAAAGCTTCGTCCGCCTTGTCATTCCACTCGAAATGAGTGGTCTTCTTCATGAGCTGGTACAGGGGAAGAGCCTTCTCGCCCAGCCGACTGATGAAACAGCTGATGGATGCCAAACAGCCGGTGAACTTTTGGATGTCTCTCAGTCGGGCGGATTTCTCCATCCTCTCGATGGCCTTGATCTTCACATGGTTGCACTCTATGCCTCGCTCTGAGACTAGGAAGCCAAGGAGCTGGCCGGCTGGTACTCCAAAGATGCATTTCTCTGGGTTGAGCTTGATCTGAAACCGGCGCAGATTTTCAAAAGTTTCCTTGAGATCTTCCAAGAGGGTACCGCACTTCTCCGTCTTCACCACAATATCGTATACATAGACATGGGCATTTCTGCCGAGCTGCTTGTGGAGGCACTTCTGCATGCAACGCTGAAACGTGGCACCGGCATTTCTCAGGCTGAATGTCATGGTCAGGTAACAGAAGGCTTTGAATGGTGTGATGAAGGTGGTCTTCAGGCGGTCTGCCGGGTTTAACTTGATCTGGTGTTAACCTGAGTAGGTGAAACGCCCTCGATGCGGCTATATCTCCCACGTGTCGAAGCACGACTTAGAGGCATAACCGCATTGAAAGCAATGTCGCAAGTGAGGTAATCTTCACACAACCCATGTAATACATAAGGGAAAGAGATACATAGTTGGCTTACAATCGCCACTTCACACAGTACATGAGTAAAACATTACATCAAACAGGTACAATCAAGGTCCGACTACGGAACCAAAATAAAAGAAGACTACCCCAAATGCTACACAGATCCCGATCGTCCCAACTGGCTCCACTACTGATCAAGCTGAAGCGAAACAACACAAAGAACAAGATCTTCATCGAGCTCCTCCACGAGCCCGGATGCATCACTGCTGCAGTTTCATCGGCACCGCAAACTGGTTTGGAAGTATCTGTGAGTCACGGGACTCAGCAATCTCATACCAGCGAGATCAAGACTATTTAAGCTTAAAGGTAGGACAGGGTAGTGAGGTGGAGCTGCAGCAAGCGACTAGCATATATGGTGGCTAACATACGCAAAAGAGGCGAGAAGAGGAGGCAAAGCACGGTCGAACAACTATGATCAAGAAGTGATCCTGAAACTACTTACGTCAAACATAACTCCAACATCGTGTTCACTTCCCGGACTCCGCGAGAAGAGACCATCACAGTAACACACGCGATTGGTGTATTTTAATTAAGATCAACTTCGGGTTTTCTACAACCGACATTAACAAATTCCCATCTGCCACATAACCATGGGCACGGCTTTCGAAAGTTCAAAACCCTGCGGGTGTCCCAACAGCCCATGATAAGCTCTCGCGATCAACGAAGAATAGACCTTCTCCCGGGAAGCCCGATCAGTCTCGGAATCCGGCTACAAGACATTTCACAGCAATAAAACAAGTCCAGCAAAGCCGCCCGGATGTGCCGACAAATCTGATAGGAGCTGCACATATCTCGGTCTCGGGGCACACCGGATGAGCAAGGCGTCAGTTGGCATAAACCCTGATTGCCCGGGGCGCGGACATCGCTTCGGTTTGGACCAGCACTCAAGGAGAACTGGCCGGGGGCTAAAATAAAGATGACCCTCGGGCTCCGAAACCCAAGGGAAAAGGGCATAGGTGAGGCAAATGGTAAAACCAATGTTGGGCCTTCTTTGGAAAAGTCTTATTCAAAGCGAACTGTCAAGGGGTCCCATAAATCACCCGACCGCGTTAGGGACGCAAAATCCGGGAACATAACACCGGTATGACGGAAACTAGGGCGGCAAGAGTGGAACAAAACACCAGGCATAAGGCCGAGCCTTCCACCCTTTACCAAGTATATAGATCGTTAATTAAATAAGGTATATTGTGATATCCCAATAAGTAAACATGTTCCAACAAGGAACAACATCTCCATGTTCAACAAGGAACAAACTTCATCTTCACCGCAACTAACAACGCTATAAGAGGGGCTGAGCAAAGCGGTAACATAGCCAAACAACGGTTTGCTAGGAAAGGATGGTTAGAGGCTTGACATGGCAACATGGGAGGCATGATATAGCAAGTGGTAGGCATCGTAGCATAGGCATAGCAAAAGAGCGAGCATCTAGCAAGCAAAGATAGAAGTGATTTCGAGGGTATGATCATCTTGCCTGAAATCCCGCAAGGAAGAAGAACGAATCCATGAAGAAGACAAACGGACGAGGTCGAATGAATCCTCACAACTCCGGAACGAAACCGAAGCTAACGAGAGAAGCAACCCGGAAAGAAGCAAACACCATAGTAAAACAACCATCACATAAACATGGCATGATGCACAAACAAGTATGATGCATGTCCGGTTTAATGAGGCATGGCATGGCAATATGCACAAACAACACTACAAGTTAAGTGGAGCTCAATATGCAACGAGTTGCATATTGACGGAACACCACATCAATTATTTAGTTCTCTCTCGGTTAGGTACTCAACAATATTAAATGTTATTAAACATGGCAAGAGGTGAAGCATAAAGAAACTAACTATTTAGGCAAGGTTAAATGAGGCCGGAAATAACAACAACAATTCCGGAAAATCCTCATGTGCATATTATGGATTCGGTACAGATCTGACCTAAAGCATATTTTAGAGTTGTTAAACATGCAAAGCAATGCTACCATGTTAAACTAGGCATTTTTCTACCCCATTTACATATATAATTTATTTAAAATGGAGCTACGGTTATTTAGTTATGAAATAAATCATTTTAGCATGGCATTTAAGCAAATTAATGCAAACAACAATTTTAAACATTTAAATGTTGTTATCATGATGCGGATGACATGTGCAAGGTTATGCAATTTTATGAAAACGTTAACATGAGCATGAAGAAGCATCTGTCATCGTGGTGGAAGAAAGGGGTGCCACGGCAACGAATCCGAAAATGGTGCCACGGCAACATATCGGTTCCGACAGCTCGATTGAGATATCGGTACAAAGG
This sequence comes from Aegilops longissima, assembly GCA_021605205.1. Classification (NCBI taxonomy): domain Eukaryota; kingdom Viridiplantae; phylum Streptophyta; class Magnoliopsida; order Poales; family Poaceae; genus Aegilops; species Aegilops longissima. The sequence goes on from CM038679.1 coordinate 144,602,143, forward strand.
AAAGCGTGACGGAAGCAAGTCATGCAAGATGGTGGGGTGATCCCGGATTCCGGGTTCCCACGGAACGGTGGCATGGCAAAAGAGGGGCATCGCAAGGATGATTCGATCACGGCGGTCGCCACGGGTTATACCTTCGAACGTTCAAGCGGGACGGTCGAGTTTCGAGAGGGAAGGAGTCGTTCACGGTCGCCGAGGGAAGTAGAGGAAGTAGTGTTTCACGTTCGTTTTCGAAGAGGTACTTGACGGGTCCGAATCCCTTCGGGGTTGTCGTGGTACTTGCGGTCTCGCGATGGTAGTCGTACATGCGTAGGGGAAGTAGACGTTCATGTTCGATGGTAGTGGTACATCTCGTCATCGGAAGTAGTTGTTCATGTCCCGTGGATGTTCGGGGTCCACGGGGTCTTCGAGGGTCGACGGTAGTGGTACACGTCATCGGGGTACTCGTCGTTTCCGGTTCGGTGGTCGTCGGGCCGTAGTGGTACTTGGCGTTTCCGGAGACGACGGTAGAGGTACTTGGCGTATCGTCGGGGCACTTGTCGCATCATCGTGGAAGTAGTCATTCGGGCTTCCGTGCGGACTTGGCGTCTTCGCGCGTAGGGGTACTTGTCGTTTGTGAAGTCGACCTTGACGGAACCGAACGTCCTCGAGGGTAGTCGTGGTACTTGTCGCATCCACGTGTAGTCGAACTTGACGTATCCGTGTACTTGGCGAAAGCATGTCGACGGTATTTGTTCTAGGCAGGTAACAGTAGTTGTACACAGGGCCCAACACAGGGTCTTGGCGAAACCAGGGTGCATCTTGGCGGTCTCTGTCTTAGCCTTCAAACCAAAACGAAGCAAGGCAACAGGCTCGATGTGGTGGTCGAGGCGAGGCGACAGCCAGCGGGCAGCAAAGGGAAGGAGCAGGGCTCATTGGGCTACACGCCATGGCGTCGGGCAGGGCTGCCCGAGGCGGCACGAGGCAGGGGCTGCAGGCCTCGGGCGGCAAGGAAGCACCATGGAGGAGAGGACCACAGGCGGCGGCGGCATGCGGCATCCGACGGCGGAGATCCGCAGGGCTCCGGCGGTCTCGGGCTCATGGGACGCAGGGCAGCGCGAGGAGGTGGAGAGGCGCGGACGGAGGGGATGAGACCGCAGCAACAGCGGGGCGATAAAGTGAGGTGCAGGCGGCGTCGGTCGCCGGACGCGAGGTCATGAGGAGGACCGGGCGAGGCGGTCGGTCTTAGCGCAGGAGGCGGGAACAGGGCGAGGCAGGAGGGAAGGAGGGGCGCGATGGCGAGGAGGGAAGAGGACTTGGCCGGGCGCGGTGGTCGGCGACCGGAGGCTGACAGGGCATGGGGACGCGGGGAGGAGAAGAGAGGCGGCGAGGGAGAGAGCGAGGGAGATGGGATCGGGAGGAGGCCGAGGGATCGGGAAGGAGGCGGCGCTGGAGGAAGGGATCGAGCAGGGAGAGAGATCTGCTTGGGGCTGGGCTAGGGTTAGGCGGCTGGTGGGCCTTGGGCCTCGGGAGAGGTTAGGCCGGCCTGGAGGGAGGCGCTAGGTGGGCCAGGAGCCGGCTGGGCCTGCGGGAGGCTGGCTCTCTCTCACTAAAAAAAGAAAAGAGAAAAGAAAAGAAACGAAGATTAAGAAAGAAAAGAAAGAGAGGTTAAAGGAAGAGGTTGGACACACGGATAATTTTCCCCGGCTCACAAAAATATGAGGAATTTAACAAAAATGGCCCGAGGATTTTTGGTGGATCTCCGGAAAATGATGAAAATAATAATGGCAAGGTTTGGGGACCAAACTTGAAGTAGAAAGGGCATGGGATTTATTATGCAAGTGGGTTATGATGATTCCAAAACGAGGAATATTTTATATAGCTCCCTAATATTGGGAGGATATGTTATAAAGAGAAGTCACCCTTCCCTCGATTTAAATGGATCGAAAAATCCATACAATTTATTTAGTAGAGTTTAAAAAAAATTAATGAATGATGGCATGATGACATGATGCAATGCAAAAACAAAACAAACCACACGACAAAACTCGGAAACCCTGGAAGGCAACTGAAGCTCCGGTCTGGGGCGTCACAGTAGGCATCCAAGAAACTCGACAGCTTGCATCCTGTCGGATTTCGGGTTCCGGCAGACCCTTGAGGTTCGAACACTGGGGTGCACGCGGAGATCCAACCCTCCACCGTCTCGCACCTCGCCGAATCGATGGGACCTAAGCTACTAAACGGAACAGCACAAGAGACACGAGATTTATACTGGTTCAGGCCACCATTGTGGTGTAATACCCTACTCCAGTGTGTGGTGTGGTAGATTGCCTCTTGGGCTGGTGAGGAACAATACAAGGAAGAACAGCCTCGCGAGGGTCTGTTCTTGGCGGGTGCGATGAACTGCTAGGTGGGGTTTAGTCGCTCTAGCTACTGTTTTCTTGATGAGGATTCGGATCTCGGATCCCGGTCTCCGTTCCGGTTCTCCTGCCCTGGGGGTGGCTGCTCCTATTTATAGGCGAAGGCCCTGAGCCTCTTCCCAAATATTGAGCGGGAAGGGCGCCAACAATTGGCCATTTTGAAGGGGAACAGCGGGTACACTTATCTGACTAAAGTTGGTCCTCGCCTGCCAAAGGCTCGTGGTGATGGCCTTTGCTTGGGCTCCACGATGACTCCCTTCCATCCGTTGGGGCTGGACTTGGTCTTGTTGCACCAAACGGATGCCTTTGCTTGATGCTCTCGCTGCGCTTGCTCCTTTGCACCAAAGAGGAAAGGAGGACACGCAGCCGGCGCGCCGATCGGGCGCCCTTGGTAAATCATGGCTCGCGTCATGGGCACCTCGCGAGGTACCCTGCCTTGAACTCTCCGCCTCCTCATGAGCCAGCCTGACGAGGCCGTGCACGAGAAGCTCCTCGTCGTCCGCCCCGCAAGGCTTGCCCCTCGCGAGGTCTTGAGCTTGCGTTGATGAAGATGGGCCGTGTTGGGCCTCCTTGAGCCACGCCGCGCAGCAGCAGCGAGCAAGTCCGGGGACCCCGTTCCCGAATGCCGACAGTAGCCCTCGGGCCCATGGCGCCCGAACTTGGCCGAGCGAGAGGCGAAGGGCAAGTCTGAAGCGTCATGAGCCCTAACAGCTGTGGCCTTAGGCGCCAGCGTGGCGGTTGATTGGGCGCCGCTTCATACGCAGCAGCGTGAGTTGATAACAGAGCAGCATCTTCCTTGCCTCCTTTACCTTCTCCAGTTGCTGCTCAGATCCCCTCTCTTGCGCCCCTCCTCTCTGCTTCCAAGATCTTCAGATCCACTCCGCCTGCGTGCCCTAGCCAGTCATGGCTCCTCGCCAAGCCCCGGCCGGAGCTTGGTACTTTCCTGCTTTGGACCCGCCAAATGTGTCAGGGGTGAGCCTCGCCCTGGTGCGCGGATGACGGAGGCGCAGGGCGTCCAACGAACGCAGGCGTTCAAGGCGGCTCCTCCGCCCCGAGGTCGAGGAGTACCTTCTACCCGTTCTTCGTGAGCGCCATCATTGCTGGTCTGGTGCCTCCCTTTTCTGAGTTCTTCTTCTCCGTCCTTCGTCACTACAACATTCAAGTTCTGCACCTCCATCCCAACTCCGTCCTTCTTCTGGCAATCTTCGCCTACTATTGTGAGGCCCATGTTGGGGTGAAGCCCTCGGTGGCCTTGCTGCGCCATTATTTCTCCCTCCAGACCTCCCGTGGTTCCGCCTCAGCGTCTGTGAGCTTCATCGCACTGGCGGAGCCATCGCCATTCAAACCACAGGAAGCAGATTGAGGGCTTGAGGAGCAAGTGGGTCTTGGTGGATGCTGGGCGCATCCACCCACGGCTGATCCTGCCCACGGAGCACCCCGCGAGCTCCGACGACTGGTCCCGAGTGGAGCTTCTGGATCCCCGCGTGAAGCTGGTGCTGGAGAAGATGGACGCAGACCTGAAGCCGGCCAACGCGGCGGTGGCGAAGCTGACCGGTGCGTCGCTGCTTGAGAAGTTCTGGAGCATCAAGCGGCTCGCCCGTCGATTACTGCTTCGATGTGGAGGCCTCACTCGAGCCCCATGGTCCTGGCCGGCGAGGATCTGGCGGTGGTCCTCCAGTCCTTGGTTGGGGGCGATGTGGCGAGACTGGAGGGCGCCCCCGTGCCCTTGTTCCTTCGCGAGGATTGGGAGCAGGTAGTGGGGCCCATGCCTATCTTCAATGGGGACGGGCCCGTGCCCGTGGAGGCTCCGGAGGACTTGGTGGACGTGTCCTCTGCCGACTCCAGCGAAGAGGTGGAGGAAAGAGAGCCGGGAGAAGGGGTTGATTCGGGGGCGAAGTCAAGGGCTCCTCCCCTTCGGCGCAGGTCCCGCACTCTCCGCCTCCCCCAGAGTGACGACGACGAGGATGAGGATGAGCAGGGAGGCGGAAGCCTGCCCCCGATCCCTAAGAAGGACCGGACTGGGCTGGTCCCCCGCGAGTCCGCCCCGGCCCCGGGGCGATCCGCAGACGCGCCTCCTGCTCCCGGGCCCCTTGAAGCTGATCCCTGCAGCCGGCTCTCGGGCTTCAAGTGTGGCCGGAGGTTGCTCGAGCTCGCGAGCGATGACCAGTAAGTGCTTGATTCTTGTTTTATTCCTTGCTTTGTCGCTGAGGCTTGATATCTGTATCTCTTGGCTAGGCTGGCGCCTGCGGTGAAGAAGCTAAAGGGAGCTCCTGAGGCTTCATCTGGGGCAGCGCCTCTGTCCGCGAAGGAAGGCGATGGCAAGACACGGGCCTCTCCTGCCCCGGTCATCCTCGCGAGGCCCGACGGAGCTGGCTGGGGCGAGCCCAGCCCCCATGGCCCAAGCGACCCCCGAGGTGTCCTTGCCTGATGCCGCCGCCATAGCTGTTGGGGCGCAGCAGGTCCTGCCTCACGATACTGTGGTTACGCTGTCGTCCTCTCCTCCTACTCCACCAACTGCTGTCTCTCCGACTCCTCCCACTGTCCTGGATCGTGCTGCTGCTGAATTGGACCGGCTGCGGCAAGATCTTCTGGGCGCCGACCCTCGCTTGGTGGCCGGGCGCTTGGAGCTGGCCTCTGGCTGGATCGCTCGGCGCTTGATTCGGGCGGCGCTGGTCCAAGCCTCGGCGGCTACACGAGGAGAAGCAGGCTGTCCGTGAGGCGAAGGTTGCCCACGATGCTGCCTGGGGAGGCAGCCAGCATCCAAGGTCGCTGTGAGGACGCCGAGAGCGAGTGAAGGGCTGCAGAACCAGCTTGCCGAGGAGGCCCGCCTCCGCCAGAGGCAGGAGGAAAGCATGAAGGCTCGCGAGGCGGCCGTCAGGCGACCGGGAGGCCAGGCTCAAGCGCGCCACGACCGCCTAGGTGCTGCGGAGCAGGAGCTGGGGCGAGGAAGGTCGAGCTGGACGACAAGGCGCGGGTTCTTGCGAAGATCGCGTGGCCTTCATGGATATGGAGGTGAAGGATCGCTCTTTGCTGAAGGCGCTTTCTGACAGCGGCTGGAGAGTCCGCTGGCGGCGCCGAGGATGGTCTGCCAAGCTGCTTCCCTTCTGGTTCGCGCTCTTGAAGATGTCTCCTTGGCCTTGGCCCCACGGCCGAGCCGAGGCGCGTGTCTTGTCTTCTGCGGCACTGACGCGGGTCCTCACCCACATCTACCTTCGCGATCCTAGCGTCGACCTGGACAGCCTGCTGGAGCCAGCAAGTGGCGAGCATGCAGCTGCCGCTGCCGAGGCTGTGAAGGGTCGCGCGGAGGCTCTATTGGGGAAGTTCCGAGCCTTCAGCACCAAGCCGAAGCGAGACGCTGCCGGCCCTGCTGCTCCACGAGGCGAGCCCACTCCGCGCTGCTCCACCGCCGACAAGTGACTCCGTTGTGGCTCATGTCCTGCTTTTAATTCCAGCACATGTATCATGCCTCGGCGAGGCGTTTAAACTTGCATTTGGGATTGCGATAACAGTGTGGACTGTAATATTTGCTTTTGAATTCCTTGAAATTTGCGCTTCCTACTTGCTTATGTTCTACGCGGCAGAGCCCGGCCCCGCGCATACCTCAGCCGCCGTTAGCCCCGACCGGAAACCAGGACAGGACCAAGGAGTGAGGGGCTACGTGACAAGTTAGGCTCTGAGTCGCGATGCTCAGAGTCCCCTTGGCGCATTTAACAACAAGTAGGGAGGTGAGGCAGGCGGATCTACCGTTCTCGTCTGCAGAGCCCAGCCCGGCGCATACCTCAACCGCCGTTAGCCTTTCGAACTAAGGGTGAGGGCTATGTGACCAGTTAGGCTCTGAGTCGCGATGCTCAGAGTCCCCTTGGCGCTCAAGCGGCATTACGTACCTTGGCTCCGCTCGGGAGTGACGTGCAACGAACCAGGCCGGGGGCTGGCTGGGTGGCGTCGTGTCTGGCGTGACCAGGCGCAGCCCCGTGCCCAGCCCCCTCGCGTGGCGCTCCCGAGGGGAGGCGTTGCGATGAGGCCGGACACTGAGCTCTGGGCTCGCTGAGGTTGATGCGACCCGGAGGCCACCCTCAGTTGTTTATCACCAGCACGGAGCATAGCGCTTCCGCATCCAGTCTGGGCATAGCCGCTCCTCGGCGGTGTCGTCCAACGGAGCATGGTGCTTCCAGCGCGTGGGAGGGGCTCCCCTCGGGAGGAGCCAGGCGTATCTGACCCCACCACGACACGTGGCTGGCACGGTAGGGCTGGGCGAGGTGTGTCTGGGCACCCGTGAGCCAGTGAGGGACTCACGGGGCCCTACCTCAAGGTGGGTTGCGCCTGGCTCTGGGCCTTATCTTCGAGTGTGTTCCTGCAGATTTGGCGGATGCGGTGCTCTCGTCTTGGTCCCGCTCTCGGGCTGGTCTCAACCGTCGGTGGCAAGCCAGTCGCATGCCATGGACAAGACCAGAGGGTGAGGGCCGGAGGCGAGAGGAGCCCCGAGTCGCGATGCTCGAGCACCCCCTTTAACGCATAAGCTGGGTTAGATCACGCAACTCCACGTCCTCGGTCCCGGCTCTCGGGCTGGTCTCACCCGTCGGCCGCAAGCCAGTCACGATGCCATGGACAAGACCCGAGGGTGAGGGCCGAGAGCCAGTAGGAGCCACGAGTCGCGATGCTCGTGCACCCCCCTTTAACGCATAAGCTGGGTTAGATGACGAAACTCGTCCTCGGGTCCGGCTCTCGGGCTGGTCTCACCGTCGGGCAAGCCAGGTCGCTATGCCATGGACAAGACCCGGAGGGTGAGGGCGGAGAGCGGTAGGAGCCCTGAGTCGCGATTCTCAGGCACCCCCCTTTAACGTGCAAGATTCCGTCACCCAGGAAAAGGCACCAAATAACGAGCATGATGGAGCGAGAGCATAATCCTAAGGAAAGCGTAAGAAGGATACATGCCGCTGGGACAGGCCCGAGCGGCTTGGGGATGATGCAGCCCGAGGGGTGCCCCCAACAGGATAGGCTAATGACATGAAATAAAAGGGATACATGCCGCAGGGACGGACCCACGCGGCCTGGGAATAATGCGGCCCTGAAGGCGCTCCCAGCCGGAAACAAAACTTAAAGATGTCACCTGGTGATGTTGGGAGCGAAGGGTGTTGGTGTAGCAGACTCGGTGGGCGCGGGGCCGATCCTCCACGAGCCCCAGTGCCCAGGGCCTCGGGAGGATCCGGGCGCTGGCGGCTCCTCGGGGCCATCTCCATCTCCGCCCGAGGCTGCGGCGTGCTCGACCTCTCGAGCCTCGGGATGGCCCTCATGAGATCTTGCAGTGCGCAGCAACCGCGTTTAGGCAGTCGTGAGGCATGCGCGTGGCTGGGGGCGGGCCTCATACGTCCCACTCGCGAGGGCAAGAGCTCTTGAGGCGGCTCGGTTGAGCCCTGGTATGTCGATGTAGGCGCCGCAGCCCACCATCCTCACCTGGATGGGGGCCTGTGGTAAGCGGCGGCTGCCCCTCATGACCCTTGACTCCTGTAGCTCTGAATGGCCTTGTTGGCGAACTCCCGAGGTTCGCCCTCCTTGCCTTGCTCCTTGCTATGGAAGCGTGCTTGAAGCACGCCCACGTGGTGCCCAAGCGCCTCCCTCGTGACCTTGGCGGGTCGGCAGCCCTCGGGGAGAGCCCCGAGCCCGGCTGAGGAGGCGCCGGCGCCTTTCCTGCGATGGAAGGAGGTCCCCTAGCCCGGCCTGGGCCTCGAGGGGCCTGCCTCTTGAGGAGCCGGGCGGTCGATGTCTTCTTCTTCTTGGGTGCGGCCTCGGGAGGCCTCCTGCTGCTTGTGGTATGGGTCTTCTAGCGTTGCGGCTGAAAGGCTCGCTCAGGGGAGCACACGTCGTCTCTCTTCACGGGGCACCGTGATGACCCCGCCGCTTCTGGCATCTTGAGGGCGTTAGTAGCCGTGGTGGAGTTCTGACCATGAATTTGGCCAGCGCCGTGTACCCGAGGATGGCGTTGTCGGCGGCGAATGTGGGCGACGTCGAAGTCGATGAGCTCGGTCTGGTGGTTATCGCGAGCCCGAAGGTGACAGAAGGCGGACCTGCCCGATCGGGACCGTGGAGCCGTCGGTGACTCGGAGAAAGGCTTGGTTGGCTGAAGCTGATATAAGGCACTTGAAGGTTGTTGAATGTTTCCACAGACGGGGCGTTGAGTCCTGCCCGCCCGTCGATGAGGGTCTTGGTGACCAACCGTTCGCGATGATTGGGGAACAAAGCATCGGGAGAACTCCGGCTGTGACCGCGCGCTTGAGCTGATCCGCTGAGCTGAGCGTGATGGCGCCGCCAACCACGAGAGGGCGCGCAGCCTCGAGCTTGGGAGGACTGCATTCACTTCAGCAGGCGAACTGCTTGAAGATCGCCGAGAGGTGGGGCTTGAGCTCCGCCCGGGATGCCGCGATCGCCGCGCAGTTCCCAGAAGCCCCAGCCCCTCGTCTGATGGCGGTCCTCAATTCTCCTTGGCTGCGGCGGCGGAGGGAGGCCTCGTTCCCCTGCAGGCGATCCTCGCGAGGCTGATCCCTCCAGCCTCCCTCATGGCGGGTCTTGCCAACGGTCCTCGCGAGGTTAGTCGCGCCACCCTTGGCGCGGGCAGCGGTCTTCCCAGCGTCTGCATTCCTTCCTCCTCCTCGGCCGTAGCCCGGTCGCTGCCATTCAGGCGTCTGCCGACCCTTCCTTCGCGTACGGCCCGAAGCTCTTGGCATTCGTTGGTGTTGTGGGTGTGGAGGTCGTGGTACACGCAGTACCGACTGCCCTTGGAGGACTCGGGCTGATCTCTGCCTCGCTTGGTGTCTAGTTCGGCCGTGAGTACGGCAGCCCCCTTGCGCTTCACGTCCTTGGCCTTGGACTTCTTTTCTTCGGGATCCGCGGCAAGCAGCTCGAGGAGGGAGAGGCGCCCCTCCTCAGCCCTGGCGCACTTGGTAGCCAAGTTGAACAGCTCCAAGGAGGTGCATAGATCTTCATGCATCGCCAGCTCCTCCTTCATCTTGACGTCGCGCACGCCGTCGGAGAAGGCAGAGATGATGGCCTCCTCCGTTACCCTGGGGATCTTGAGGTGTGTGTTGTTGAAGTGCTGGATGTACTTTTGCAGGGTTTCCCCTGGCTGCTGCTTGATTCGGCACATGTCGCTCACGGCGGGTGGCCGGTCGCGAGTACCCTGGAAGTTGGCGATGAAGCGGGTGCGCATCTCGGCCGTGAAGAGATCGTGCTGGTGCGGTTCAGGAGCAGTGCGGGCTCCGTCCTTGAGCGCCATGGGAAACCAGTTCGCCATGACCTTTTCATCCCCGTTGGCAGCCTCGATGCCCAGCTCGTAGAGCTGGAGGAACTCCGTAGGGTCAGCTGTGCCGTCGTAGCGAGGAGGCAGGTCTGGCTTGAACTTGGCGGGCCCGCGACGCTGCGCCTTCGGAGGTGAAAGCGCGGCAGCCTGCCGTGGCAGCGGGGGCCTCGGACGGCGAGAGCTTGGTCTTGCGGGCCTCCTGCGCCGTGGCTGGGGCAGCGCAGGTCTGGCGTCTTTGAGCGGGGCGCTCGGGCAGCTTCTTGTGGGCGAAAACCTCTTGACAGCTCTGCTCTTGCAGCGCCGGGCGCCGGCGGAGCGGGTTCCGCCAGGCGCGCCTTGGGGCAGGCGCCTTATTGAGGAGGAGGCGGCCGAGGCGCCGGAGCTTATCGCTGCTGGGCGGTGTGGTGCAGCGAGACGGAGGTGCGGGCGCCTCTGCAGCGCGGACGAGCTCGGCGACTCGGTCGAGCCATTCTTCGTAGACGTCGTCGGCAAGGCGTAGCGCAGAGCTCGTTGCGCGATGAGTGCAGCTCGGGCCTCCATAGCCGCTGCGCGCGCGTGGACGAAGAACCAGCGGGGTGGCGAAGGCGTGGCGGTGCGGCCGTCCCGCCTCATGGACGGGTCTTTGGGGCGATGCTTGCTGCTCGTTCCCCGCCGGGCGGTGGCGGCGTTACGGCAGGTGACGGGACGGCGAGGGCGCCCGCCGACGAAAGCTGTCTGGCGACATGGGAGATGAGGGCGCTCAGCGCTTCGGGCGCGGCACCGACGGCGTCGAACATGGTTGCGGTGGTCGGGGAAAAACGAGGCGACAAAAGCGGATTCGCGCGCACTTACAGCGCGCGCTAAATGTCGGATTTTGGGTTCCGGCAGACCCTTGAGGTTCGAACACTGGGGTGCGCGCGGAGATCCAACCCTCCACCGTCTCGCACCTCGCCGAATCGCTGGGACCTAAGCTACTAAACGGAACATCACAAGAGACACGAGATTTATACTGGTTCAGGCCACCATTGTGGTGTAATACCCTACTCCAGTGTGTGGTGTGGTAGATTGCCTCTTGGGCTGGTGAGGAACAATACAAGGAAGAACAGCCTCGCGAGGGTCTGTTCTTGGCGGGTGCGATGAACTGCTAGGTGGGGTTCAGTCGCTCTAGCTACTGGTTTCTTGATGAGGATTCGGATCTCGGATCCCAGTCTCCGTTCCGATTCTCCTGCCCTGGGGGTGGCTGCTCCTATTTATAGGCGAAGGCCCTGGGCCTCTTCCCAAATATTGAGCGGGAAGGGCGCCAACAATTGGCCATTTTGAAGGGGAACAGCGGGTACACTTATCCCGACTAAAGTTGGTCCTCGCCGCCAAAGGCTCGTGATGACGCTTTGCTTGGGCTCCACGATGACTCCTTCCAGCCGTTGGGGCTGGTCTTGGTCTTGTTGCACGAAATGGATGCCTTTGCTTGATGCTCTCGCTGCGCTTGCTCCTTTGCACCAAAGAGGAAAGGAGGACATCTGCGGGCTGGCGCCCATGGCGCCCTTGGTCGTCATGGCTTGCGTCATGGGCACCTCGCGAGTACCCTGCCTTGAACTCTCCGCCTCCTCATGAGCCAGCCTGACGAGGCCGTGCACGAGGAAGCTCCTCGTCGTCCGCCCATGAGGCTGGCCCCTCGCGAGGTCTTGAGCTTGCGTTGATGAAGATGGGCCGTGCTGGGCCTCCTTCGAGCCACGCCGCAGGCCGCAGGCAGGCAAGTCTGGGGACCCCCGTTCCCAGAACGCCGACACATCCGGCTGTGGAGTCTATCACTTGGTTAATCCGGGGTAAAGAAAACGAATCCTTGGGGCAGGCTTTGTTGAGACTGGTGTAATCAATGCACATGTTCCACTGGTTATTCTTCTTCAGTACAAGGACTGGGTTGGCGAACCACTCTGGGAAGAAAACTTCCATGATGAAGCTGGCTGCCAATAGGCGGGCAATCTCTTCTGCAACAGTCGGCGGAGGGGCTGCCTGACTGGCTTTGCGTCTGCTCTGACGTGTAGCTTGTGCTCGGCGAAGTCCGTCGGAACACCCGGCATGTCTTTTGGGGGACTATGCAAAGATGTCCCGATTCTTACTGAGGAAATCGACAAGCTCGCTTTCCTATTTGCTATCAAGGTTGGCACCTATGACAGCGTGCCTCTCCGGGTGCTCAGGGTCCAAGGGAATCTTCTTTGTCTCTTTGGCCGGCTAGAAGGAGCCCTGGGTCTCTGACTCTTTGGGTTCTGGGGACATGTCCGGCTGCTTGCCGGCCATGGTCACCACCCGGTCCAGGAGCTTCTTCTCAGTAGCAATCACAAGGGACTCGGCCAGCCGGCTGCTGGCTGCAGCACAGGCGGACGACTTCTCATAGTCTCCACTGATCGTGATAATGCCCTTGGTCCCTGGCATCTTCATCTTGAGGTAGGCATAATGAGGCACTGCCATCAACTTGGCTAGAGTGGGCCGGCCTAGGAGCACATGGTAAGGACACTCTAGGTCAACCACCTCAAACCAAATTGCTTCACAGCGGAAGCGATCCTTGTCTCCGAAGAGGACGTCTATCTTGATCTTGCCGATTGCTGAGCAGGACAAGCCGGGCACAATGCCATGAAACACCATCCGACTGGGTAGCAGTTGCTTCTCTTTGATCTTCAACTTCTCCATGGTGTCGCGGTAAAGGATGTTGATGCTGCTACCGCCATCTATCAGAATCCGGGAGAATCGAGCAGCTCGCCCTCTCCGTTGCAAGGGTAGCATCCAACACCAGGGCATAGGAACCTGGAGAAGGCATCACTTCTGGGTGGTCAGCATGGCTCCAGCTGATAGTCTTCTCAGACCAGTGCATGAACTCTGGAGCAGTTGAGGCAACTGCATTCACTTCACGGAGCTGCTGACATCGGCTGTGTCTGTCGCTGGCCACACTGGTGAAGACAACGTAGGCACCGTGTTCTTCAGGGTAATCATTTTGGATCGCACCGACTGCTGGACGGGTGGCCGGCTGCTGAGGAGGCGGAGCCGGTGGGCCAGCAGGCGGAGGTGGCAGTCCTTCTCCCTTGGCGATGCGGACAAGCCAGTGGCATTTCCGACTTGTATGGTTGGACGGCTTCACACCGCTGTGGAACTTGCAGGGGGCATCGAGGATCTGCTCAAAGGAGAAAGCGGGCAACCAGGCCGGCTTGCCGCCTTTCTGACGCTTGGGGGGGTGGCTGCCCTTTAGGTTGTTGACCCTCAACCATCGCCACCTGCCGGCTGGTGGAAGCCAGCTGGGGGGTTTTGCGCTTGTTGTCGTTCGGCTACTGGCGCCGACTGTTGTCTCCAGCCGGTGTTCGAGGAGCCGGAGGGAGCACCTTCCCAGAAGCGTCCACTCGGAGCTCCGACTTCATGGAGGAGTCGGCAATGGCGTATTTGTCTTCTATGATTAGCAGTTCGTCGAGTGTGGCCGGCTCGTCGCAGAGGAGTCGGTGTTTGAGTAAGGTGCCCTCTCGGCACCCGGCAGTGAAGTACTCGATAGCTTGGATCTCATGCACCCCTTCGCAGGAGTTGCACAGTTCAGCCCACCGCATCAGGTAGTCATTGGTGGACTCATTGGGGCCTTGGACGTACAACGAGAGCTAGCGAGGCTTGGGAGGCCGCTTGTAGGTGCTGGTGAAGTTGCGGACGAAGACCTCAGTGAAATCTACCCAGCTGTTGATGCTGCTGGGCTTCAGGCTGTTCAGCCATGTCTGGGCCGTGCCCCGGAGGATGAGCGGAACGTACTTCACGGCAACAAGCTTGTTGTCGTTCGCTATGCTGACTGCGGTGGAGTAGTCGACCGGCCAGTCTTCCGGCTTCACAGAGCCGTTGTACATGGGGCGTATCTCGTGGAAGCGTGAACCCTTGGGGAAAGGGCTCGTGGCGGATGCGGGGGGCGAAACAAGGCAGACCCAACGCGTCTTCTTCTTCTAGCTTCAGGGATCGATTGAGATGGTCGATCCGGTGGCGGCCATCATTCTCTCTGATTCCTTCTCGGCGGCCCAGCCGGTCACTAAGAGTTGGGTGGTCAAAAGGCGGTGGGGAGGCATGCCTCTCCCTCCGAGAAGGAGGAGGAGGCAGACAATCGTCCCGTCGTTCCACTGCTCGAGGATGACCATCTTGGTCGTGCTCGATGGTGAGGCGTGTGCGGCTGCGGCTTGCAGCCGGTTCTTTGTCTCGTCTGTCGCGGACGCCACCAGTCAGCGACCGGGAGGTCACGCCTTGTTCTCGGCAAGGGGGCGGGTTCTCAACCCGCTAGCCAGGATCTTCGGCGCGGTAGCCGGCTTCTTGCTGCGCGGCAGCCGCGTCAATGAGCTGCTGGACGCGCTCCGTCATGTAGCAACACTCGTCGCCCTCGAGGTGGTCCAGCTCATCTGCTGCCGCTTGGGCAGCTCGTATGTTCTCCTTGAGCGTGGCATAGACAGGGCGATCTGCCCCAAACATGCTGGCGATGGTAGCGCCACACTGCTGGACCGTGCCAATGCGGCTGGGCCGCCAGCTGCCGGCGTTCCGCCAACAACGCGGTCGATCTCGTGATGGTAGGCCTGTGAGAGGCGTCTCATGGTGGCCAATTTCTTGGCGCTTTCGACGAGCGAGACGTGGTGGGCTTCCAGCGTCTCGGCGTGAGCGTCTTCTGCGGTGGGCGCAGACAGGTCCCGCAGGGCCGCCTGCAGTGGGTCTTGAGCGCCGCCAGAGGCTCCGTCGTGGCTGGAGCACCTCCGTGACGGTGCTGCCACTGCTGTCGGCGCGAGGGAGAGGGTCCTCCGATGACCACCACGTTGGTGGGGAAGGCACCAAACGATGCCGTGTCGGAGTCGACAAGCATCGGGTCGGTGGAGCTGATCGACTCCAAGTCAGAGGCCAGCTCGTTGGCGATGTCGAGCTTGCCAAGGAGGTCGATGTGGCAACTCTCAGAGCTGGTTGCTCCTGCGTCGGGCGCGGGGTCTTCGGAGAGGCGGACCTCCCCAATGAGGTCGTGAGGCAGCTTGCCGCACAGGCGAGCTCAGCGCCTTGCAGCGCATTGGCCCAGACACAATCCGGCGTGCTAGGCTGGCTACGCTCGCTGGGGAGGAAGAGGGTTCCCGTCCAGAACAGATCTCCAGACGACGGTGCACCTAGCCACACGGTGGGCGCCAAATGTCGGGGGTGTCGTGCGACATATGCCAAAGGATGGCTTATCATGGAGGGGGCCAATAATAGGTCGCCGGTGCCAGGAAACAGGATAAGGTGCAAACATGCACGCTGGTGAATCTTACCCAGGTTTGGGGCTCTCCTAGTATATAACACCCCTAGTCCTACTCTGTGGGGTCTTCGCATGATCACTCAAGCAACAATGGTGGCTACAAGCTTGCTCCTTGAGCTGTTTCTCTAGAGGGGGAAGAAGAACAAGGCTAGCCCTAGCTTCCTCTCTCTATATGTGTGTGTGAATGAACTAAGGTCTGAACCCTTTGCATGGGTGCCCTGGGGGGTTTATATAGGCCTACCCCCCAGGGGTACAAAGGTAATCTGGCCGGGTGTAGGACCTGGCTGTAAGTGTCTATGGTCGCCGGCTTCTCCGCTGGCCGCTGGGGCCCGCCGCCTGGTGGGTCCCGCCGGCTGTCTAGTACTTGGCCGACAGGCCGCGCCCGCCGCTGGCGGGTCTTGCCGGCTGCTTGGTACTGTGGCAATGCCACTGATGATGTGTGCTTTGTCCGGGAAGTGTGGCTACAGTACCGCCACCTGGCGGGCGATCACTGTAGCCATTCCCCATCTCTTCTGATAAATGGTGCACAGACTTTGAGGGAGGGGGAGGGCCGCCTGCTAGGAGTCGGTCTCTCCTCATGCGGACTTGTCCGAAATCGCCGCCTTCGGGCTTCTTGCAGATAGGTGGGGCCTGCCGCCTGCGGGCCATACCGACAGCCTGTCGCGAGAGCATGGCTCCCTCTGACAGGGGTGATGTCATGGGCAGCGTGGCAATAGTGCCGCGCCGGACGGGAGATCTCCGTCTGGTACGACGCACTGTGGCCATGCTTGGCCCTAGATTCGGGGGTAGCACGGCGTGCTGTAGCCACGCCCTGTCTCATCGCATTTATGTGGATACAAACTTTGAGGACGCCTAGGGCCGCCTACTAGGGGCCGGCCTCTCTGGAGGCCGCCTGCTAGGAGTTGGCCCACCTCGTGGCCGCCTACTGGGCTTGGCTCTTTGAATCTTGAGGGAGCAGCCGGCCCTGATGTCTTCAAGCGCCATGGGGGACGATGAGGCTACCCGTGGCCAATTACTCTGACAAACACACCGCAAAAGAGTTACATCATATGGATCTCCAAGAGACCATTGTATTGAGAATTCAGTGAGAGAGAGAAAACATCTAGCTACTAAGTACGGACCTGAAGGTCTACAAAGGACTACTCACGCATCATCGAAGAGGCACCAATGGAAGTGGTGAACCCCTCCGTGATGGTGTCTAGATTGGATCTGGTGGTTCTGGACACTACGGCAGCTGGATGAATATTTTGACGCTTCTTTTAGGGTTTCTAGAATATTGTGGTATTTATAGAGCAAAGAGGTGGTCCGGGGGGTACCCGAGGTGGGCACAATCCACCAGGGAGCGCCTGGGCCTCCTGGCGCGCCCTAGTGGGTTGTGCCCCCCTCGGGGCACCCCCCAGGTGCAACCAGGGCCCATTGCCTTTCTTCTGGCCCATAAAAAATCATCATGGAGTTTCGTGGCATTTGGACTTCGTTTGATATTGATTTCCTGCGATGTAAAAAACATGGAAAAAACTGCAACTGACACATGGCACTATGTCAATAGGTTAGTACCAAAAAATTATATAAAATGACTATAAAATGATTATAAAACATCCAAGATTGATAATAAAACAACATGGAATAATCAAAAATTATAGATACGTTGGAGACGTATCAGCATCCCCAAGCTTAACTCCTACTCCTCCTCGAGTAGGTAAGTTCTAAGAACAGAATTTTTGATGTGGAGTGCTGTTCATCATGTCAAATCATATTCTTTTCTTTATAGCATGGACATTTGGACTTTTATGTGATTCAAAGCAATAGTCTAGTTTTGACATAATAATTTAGATACTCAAACATATCAACAAGCAACCATGTCTTTCAAAATATCAATGCTAAAATAAGTTATCCCTAGCCCATCATGCTCAAATGTTGATCATTCATGAAACACACTTGAATATTAACTACACCCAATACTTGAGCACGATCATATTGCCTCCTAGTTGGTGCTTTTTATGAGAGAAGACAGAGACTCAAATTTAAAAAATCAAAATTGCATAAATAAAAAAGAAAGGCCCTTCGCAGAGGGAAGTAGGGATTTGTAGAAGTGCCAGAGCTAGAAGCGAAAATTTTAGAGATAAAAACATTTTGGGAGGTGTATCCATCCCACCAATGAAAAAGACTTAGAGTTCCCAACACTTTCCATGCTAGATATGCCATAGGCGGTTCCCAAACAGAAAATAAAGTTTATTCCTTTTTCCACCATTCTTGCACTTTCCATGGCTAGCTGTATCCACGGGTGCGCTCCATACCAACACTTTCCAAGGAATTTATTATTTGACAACATAAAGTAAATTCAATTTTTTTGCATTTCGGGACCGGGCATCCCTAAGACCTTTGTCTTAATCTCGTGCAATGACAAGTGAATAAACACTCATCTTGAGAATAACACATCTAGCATGGAAAATATTAGCCACCCATTACCGTTCCGCGAGCGAAACAAACACACAAAAGAGAAGCTTATTTTGAAAATTAGAGATGGCACATGCAAATTTGCTTAGAACGGCAAAAGAGTACCGCATATAGGTAGATATAGTGGACTCATGTGGCAAAACTGGTTTAAAGAATTTTGGATGCACAAGTAGAGGTCATACTTAGTGCAAAATGAAGGCTATCAAAAGATTGGGAAGCGACCAACCAAGAAACGAATAATCTCATAAGCAAGCATTAAGCATAATTAACACCGAACAATGCACCACAAATAGGATATAATTTTCATTGCATGATTATTGACTTTCGTGCATGCATAGGGAATCACAAAACTTAACACCAATATTCTTACTAGAGCACAATTACTCATCAACATAACTCACATATCACATCATTATATCTCAAAACTATTACTAAGTATCAAATTTATTTTGTCCAATGATCTTCATGACATTTTCTTTTACTTTATCCTTCTTGGATATCCATCACTTTGGGACTAATTTTTATGTATTGCTTTTCATAAGCTCAAACAAATATAAGTGAAGATCATGAGCATAACAAATTTTCTTTCTCTCAAAATAATCTAAGTGAAGCAAGAGAGAATTTCTTCAAAATTTTACTAACTCTCAAATAAATCTAAGTGAAGCAAGAGAGCATTTCTTTAAAAATAACAAAGCACACCGTGCTAAAAAAGATATAAGTTAAGCACTAGAGGAAGTCCTAGCTCATAAAAGATTTAAGTGAAGCATAGAGAGCAATTCTAACAAGTCATGATATAATTTTGGCTCTCTCAAATAGGTGTTTCCAGCAAGGATTGATAACTTAAAACACAAAATAAAACAAGCAAGGACACATATCATACAAGATGCTCCATGCAAAACACATATCATGTGACGAATAAAAATATATCATCGAGTAAAATACCTATAGTTGTTGGAAGAAAGCGGGGATGCCACTCGGGGGCATCCCCAACCTTAGTTGGTTGATCATTCTTGGATAATAGCTTGGGATGCCGGGGCATCCTCAAGCTTAGGCTCTTACATCCTTCCTTCATCCATCGTAAGATAACCCAAAACTTGAAAACTTCCATCACACAAAACTCAACAAAACCTTCGTGAGATCCGTTAGTGTAAGAAAAATAAACCACTACCATAAGTGCTGTATCGAACCAATTCATATTTTGTTTTTGTATTATATCTACTATATTACAACTTTTCTATGGAAAAAACTCATCAAAGAAAACCATAGAGCCATCAAAATAAGCACACAACACAAAGAAAACAGAATCTGTCAAAACAGAACAGTCTGTAGCAATCTGATTTGTTCGAATACTTCTGGAACTCCAAAAATTCTGAAAAACTAGTAAAACCTAGATAATTTGTATATTGATCTTCTGCAAAACTAATTAACATTTTATCACATTCTTGTGAATTTTAACAATTATTTTCGTGAGCACAAAGTTTATGTCTTTTTCAGCAAGATCAAACAACTATCACCCAAGAAGATCCTATTGGTTCTACTTGGCACAAACACTAATAAAAACAGAAAAACACAATCATAATAGTAGCATAATTGTGCTAAAACTCAAGAACATAAAACAAAAAGCAAAAATAAATTTTATTCATTGGGTTGCCACCCAACAAGCGCTATAGTTTTAAGCCCTTAGCTAGGCATAAGGCAAGGATCTAAGTTTTGCCTTCTTTGTCCAACTCTTCAATCAAACACTTAAAATCCCTCAAAGATTTAGCATAAAGATTTTCAATAACAACACTCCTAGGAATAAATTCAAAGATTTCATTCTTGCAAAAAGGATCTCCTATCACTTCAACAAAATCTGGGTGGACTAATCATCTTAAGATCTTCTTTATTGCCATTACTAGAAGTTGCACCCTTGTTCTTGGTAACTTTGCCAATTTTTATAGGAGTTTTTTCGGTGTTTTTAGCGGAAGCAAAAGCCGTGCTTAGATTACTAAAGATTTCCTCAAGTTTATCAATCCGTGACGGGCTTTCTTCTATTCTTTCATCAATTAAGGTACCCTTTTCTTTTAGCAATTTAAAATTTTTCTCCCGCTTTTGAACCAATCTTAGTGGCAAAATTATGCATCTTTTTATCTGAAATTTCCATATGTTCTTCGGTGAGCATTTTCTTTTCAATAGCATCTAATCTTTCCATAACATGCTCAAGAGTCAAAGGTGTTTCATTAATCATAAGAGGTGGTGAGCCCACTAAATTTCCCAAAGCATTAAAGGCATCAAGAGAGGGACACATCAAGAAATTTCCACCAGTAATCGTATCAAGGACTAATCTATACCAAGTGGTGATGCCAACATAAAAGAAACGAAGAAGAACAACGGTAGATTGCTTACAAATAGATCTATTATGAGCGCTGCAAATTCTATACCAGGCATCTTTTAGATTTTCTCCTCCACTTTGTTTAAAGTTGAGAACCTCATTCTCGGGAGTGCAAGCAATTGAGGAGGAACTATCCATAATGATAGTAACGGCAAATAAGATTGCACACAAAGACAGATCCGGCAAGAAAACAACGAACGGAAAAAGAGCGGCAAATAAAAAGGAAATTTTTGTGAAGTGGGGGAGAGGAAAATGAGAGGCAAATGGCGAATAATGTAAATTGCAAGTAGATGAGATTTGTGATTAGGAACCTGGTTATGTTGAAGATCCTTCCTGGCAACGACGCCATAAATTCTCCTTGATGGTAGCTAGAACTACGTATTTCCCCGGAGAGGGAGGGATGATGTAGCACATCGATGGTAGATATTTCCCTCAGTTATGAAACCAAGGTATCGAACCAGTAGGAGAACCAAGCAACACAATGTAAACAACGCCTGCACACAAATAACAACACCTCGCAACCCGACGTGTTAAAGGGGTTGTCAATCCCTTTTGGGTAACGGCACCAGAAATTGGCAAGCGGACATGAGATAAATTGTAGTAGATAGAAATAATAGATCGCAAATAAAATAAAAGGCAGCAAGGTATTTTTGTATTTTTGGTTTAATAGATCTGAATAAAAGTGCAAAGGAAAAGTAGATCGCAAGCAAATATATGAGAAAGAAGACCCGGGGGCCGTAGGTTTCACTAGTGTCTTCTCTCGAGAAAAAGAGCAAACGGTGGGTAAACAAATTACTGTTGGGCAATTGATAGAACTTCAAATAATTATGACGATATCCAGGCAATGATCATTACATAGGCATCACGTCCAAGATTAGTAGACCGACTCCTGCCTGCATCTACTACTATTACTCCACACATCGACCGCTATCCAGCATGCATCTAGTGTATTAAGTTCATGGAAAAACAAAGTAATGCAATAAGAACGATGACATGATGTAGACAAGATCCGTTTATCTATATGGCGGTAGATATAGATCTCGTCTTTTATCCTTAGTAGCAACAATACATACGTGTCGTTTCCCCTTCTGTCACTGGGATCGAGCACCGTAAGATCGAACCAACTACCGGCCACCTCTTCCCATTGCAAGATAAATAGGTTAAATTAGCTAAGCGAAACCCAAATATCGGACAAGAAATACGAGGCTATAAGAGATCATGCATATAAGACATCAAAGAAACTCAAATAACTTTCATGGATATAAAAAGATATGACTGATCATAAACTCAAAGTTCATCAGATCCCAACAAACACACCGCAAAAGAGTTAGATCATATGGATCTCCAAGAGACCATTGTATTGAGAATTCAGCGAGAGAGAAAGCCATCTAGCTACTAACTACGAACTCGAAGGTCTACAAAGGACTACTCACACAACATCGGAGAGGCACCAATGGAAGTGGTGAACCCCTCCATGATGGTGTCTAGATTGGATCTGGTGGTTCTGGAATCTGCGGCGGCTAGATGAATATTTCGACGCTTCTTCTAGGGTTTCTAGAATATTGTGGTATTTATAGAGCAAAGAAGCGGTCCGGGGGCACCCGAGGTGGGCACAACCCACCAGGGTGCGCGTCGGCCTCTTGGCGCACCCTGGTGGGTTGTCCCCCCCTCGGGGCACCCCCAGGTGCAACCAGGGCCCATTGCCTTTCTTCTGGCCCATAAAAAATCATCGTGGAGTTTTGTGGCATTTGGACTTCGTTTGATATTGATTTCCTGCGATGTAAAAAACATGGAAAAAATAGCAACTGGCATTTGGCACTATTTCAATAGGTTAGTACCAAAAAAATGATATAAAATGACTATAAAATGATTACAAATCATCCAAGATTGATAATAAAACAGCATGGAACAACCAAAAAAATATAGATACGTTGGAGACGTATCAGTATCCGGTTAGTGTTAGCAATCATAGAAGACTATAAGATGGTTGAGTATGTGGAGCTCTTACTTAAACTCCGTTGAATAAGTTGAATTGCAATTGCTTGGTGACTAAGAACATAGGTTGTTGGGTTTCAAGAGAATTCATCGTTTAAACCTTAACATGTGAATTGATTGCTACTATAACATGAGAAATTTTATGAGAATGAATTTATGTTATGATGCTAGGAAAAGTGATTGAAATTATCATCGATCAAACTTATGCACTTTGCTAGCATTCAAACTTCATAAATTATTTCTTTTATCATTTACCTACTCGGGGACGAGTAGGAATTAAGCTTGGGGATGCTGATACTTCTCCAACGTATCTATAATTTATGAGGTATTCATGATGTTATTTTATCATTCTTGGATGTTTTACTATCATTTTATAGCAACTTTATATCATTTTTTGGGACTAACCTATTGATCCAGTGCCGAATGCCAGTTGCTGTTTTTTTCTTGTTTTTTTACATCACAGGGAATCAATATCAAACGGAGTCCAAACACCACAAAACTTTTTGGAGAATTTTTTTGGACCAGAAGGAACCCAATGGGCCAGAGCTGCACCTGGGGGTGCCCCGAGGGGGGCACAACCCACCAGGGCGTGCCAGGGCCCCCTAGCGCGCCCAGGTGGGTTGTGCTCACCTCGGTGGCCTCCCGCACCCCCTATTTGCACTATAAATTCCCAAATATTCCAAAACCCTTTGGGGTTAACCTAGATCAGAAGTTCCGCTGCCGCAAGGCTCTGTAGCCACCGAAAACCAATCGGGAGCCATTTCCGGCACCCTGTTGGAGGGGGAATCATCTCCGGTGACCATCTTCATCATCCCGGCGGCCACCACGATGAGGAGGGAGTAGTCCACCCTCAGGGCTGAGGGTTTGTACCAGTAGCTATGTGTTTAATCTCTCTCTCTCGTGATCTATATCATGGGCTTTGTTAACATAGATGGATCATATGATGTTTCTCCCCTCTATACCCTTGTTGTGATGAATTGAATCTTTACCTTCAACATGTGGTGCTTGCCCCCCATCTTTGCTAGCCAAAAATTCCGCACCAAGTAGAGAAACTACTTGTGCATCCAAAAACCCTTAAACCGAAATCTTATCTTCAAGAGTCCACCATACCTACCTAAAGATTGAGCAAGATCCTTCAAGTAAGTTGTCATCGGTGCAATAAGGCAATAAAAATTGCTTCTAGAAGTGTTTGACCATTTAGTGTAAGAGAAAATTGAGCATTGTACGAACTTGTGATGGCAAAGAATAAAAGCGACACACTGCATAATAAAGGTTGCTATCATGAGGGGAAATATAACGTGACATTCTTTTGCACTAAGGGATTGCGTATACAAACAAATAAGCGAATGGAAACCTCTGCTTCCCTCTGCGAAGGGCCTATATCTTTTACTTTTATGTATTTACTTTCATGCAAGAGTCAAATTTTTTCTCTCTATTCCTTTTTATTTTTTCTCTTTTGGCAAGCATCATTGGTGAGGAAAGATCTAGGCACATATATCCAGTTGGATATGGTAGCATGAGTTATTATTATTGACATCACCCTTGAGGTGAATACGTTGGGAGGCGAAATTATAAGCCCCTTTCTTTCTATGTGTCTGGTTGAAACGTTTTGCTCATGTGTATGCGGTGAGTGTTATCAATCATAGAAGACTATATGATGATTGAGTATGCGGAGCTCTTACTTAGACTCTGTTGAATAAGTTGAATTGCAATTGTTTGGTGACTAAGAATATAGGTTGTTGAGTTTCAAGAGAATTCATTGTTTCAACCTTAACATGTGAATTGGTTGTGACTTTAACAAGAGAAATTTTATGAGAAAGAATTGCTGCTATGATGCTACGAAAAGTGATTGAAATTTTCATTGATCAAACTTGTGCGCTTTGCTAGCATTCACAATTCATAAATTATTTCTTTTATCATTTGCCTACTCGAGGACGAGTAGGAATTAAGCTGGGGATGCTGATACATCTCCAACGTATCTATAATTTATGAAGTATTCATGCTGTTATGTTATCATTCTTCAATGTTTTACAATCATTTTATAGCAACTTTATATCATTTTTTAGGACTAACGTATTGACCCAGTGCGCAGTGCCAGTTGATGTTTTTTGCTTGTTTTTTACACCGCAGGAAATCAATATCAAACAGAGTCCAAATACCGTGAAATGTTTTTTGGATTTTTAATGGACCAAAAGACATCCAATGGGCCAGAGCAGCACCTGGGGGTGCCTCGAGGGCGGCACAACCCACCAGGGCGCACTGGGGCCCAGCGCCCCAGTGGGTTGTGCCCACCTCGATGGCCTCCGCACCCCTCTTTGCCCTATAAATCACCAAATATTCCAAAACCCCTCGGGGTTAACCTAGATCAAGTTCGCGCGCGCAGCCTCTCAGAGCCACCGAAACCAATCTAGACCTTGTTCTGGCACCCTGCCGTAGGGGGGAATCATCACCGGTGGCCATCTTCATCATCCCGGCGGCCACCATGATGAGGAGGGAGTAGTCCACCCTCGGGGCTGAGGGTTTGTACCAGTAGCTATGTGTTATCTCTCTCTCTCTCTCTCTCTCTCTCTCTCTCTCTCTCTCTCGTGTTCTTGAGATGTGACAATCTTGATGTATCGCGGGCTTTGTTAATATAGTCGGATCATATGGTGTTTTCCCTTCTCTATCTTGTTGTGAATTGAGTTTTCCCTTTGAGATTTCATTTTATTGGATTGAATACTTTTATGGATTTGAGAGCACTTGATATATGTCTTGCATATGGATACTCGTGGTGACAATGGGGTGTCGTATTGATTGACTTGATATATGTTTTGGCACTCAACTCGCGGATTCCCGAGGTGACATTGGGGTAATCTACGCATAGGGGTTGATACACATTCTTGTCTTTGTTTCTCTGATAGAAATCTTGGGGCACTCTTTGAGGTTCTTTGTGTTGGATTGAGTATTATGAATCTGAAATTATTTGGTGTTATTTTAGTATGAACTCTTGGATAGATCGATCAAAAAGAATAGCTTCGAGGTGGTTTCGTACCGACCCTACAAATAATTTCTTCTTATGTTCTCCGCTAGATAGGAACTTTAGAGTGATTCTTCATCGCACTTTGAGGGGTGGTTATATGATCCAATTATATTATCATTGTTCAGAGATTGCATTAGCAAAAAGTACGGACCCTAGGCCTCATTTTCAAGCATTGCAATACCGTTTGTGCTCCATTTTATCAATTGCTACCTTGCTTTTTTTCATTGTTCCTGTCACAAAAATCAATATCTACTATCATTACTACACTTGTATCACCATCTCTTCACCGAACTAGTGCACCTATACAAATTTCCATTGTATTTGATGTGTTGGGGACACGAGAGACTTTTTATTATTTGGTTGCAGGGTTGTTTGAGAGAGACCATATTCATCCTACACCTCCCATAGATTGATAAACCTTAGGTCATCCACTTGAGGGAAAATTGCTACTGTCCTACAAAACTCTGCGCTTGGAGGCCCAACACGAGTCTACAAGAATAAATTTTCATAGTAGACATCACGCAGCTCTCAAGAGTAACACGTACAAGAACTCTCACTCAGAACTGCTGTGATGCTAAACCACTGTCTAAGTTTGGGCTCTTGGTTTTCTCTCGGTGGATCTTAAACTCAAATCACTGAGAGAGGGGTTGCTCAAATCAATCTTCTCAGAAATCTCAAGAAGAGCAGCCAACGGATAACGTTGGAGCGGGGTGGCTATTTATAGCCGCAGCCTTCCCAGTTGGGAAATGACCAAACCGGACATTGTCCTCAGCCAATAGCCGAACAACACTGACGGTCGGATTTGAGCTCAACGATAACATTCCTTGCGGAGCAAGAATTGCTAACTCCTCGGTCCGAGGCAAATCTCTCGCAGCAAAGAAGAACACAGTCTCTTGCTGGCAAGTATTTACTCAGGGCACAAAGAGATTTCTCTCACATCTTTCATAGGTGTAGTTAAGCATCACAATTGATCTAAGAAACGAGAACCTATACCCCTCTTAATAGTACGGAGGTCCTATGACTCAAAAAGACTGAAAGAAGAAAAACTCAATCAATACTACGTCTTCATTTTGTCTTCGACTTCAATCTCTGCAGTCAATTTCTTTGGACAACAGTATCGAGACAGAAAGCTTTGTTATCTCAGCAAATCTTTCGAGGGGTCGATTTCTTCACATTAATCTTCTTGACTCTATCTCTTAATCAGATGTAGCTCGTTCTTCTCTGCAGCGCATATATGCTTCGGTGAAGTTCCTCGAATTCAGCACCAGAGACAACATTCTCTTCAGTTGTCTATGGACTTTTCTCTCTATGTGCACTAGCAAACACATTAGTCCATACCTGTTTCTGTCAACAATCTCCAATACTCAAGGTAGGCATATATTGCACCAACAGATTAGCATATGATTTTTTTCATTATTATTTTCTTTATTTTGATTGAAATATAAAAGGTAAAGCAAGCAAAACTTGAACTAAACTTGATTATATATCTTACACACGATTACAAAGATAGATAGATCACTAAGCAAAACACTCGAAAAGGATCAAACTAAGATAAATAAAGGAAAAAGAGGTGGTGTGATACGATACCGGGGCACATCCCCCAAGCTTGGCACAAGCCAAGGGGAGTGCCCATACCCGATACTCAAGTCTCCTTTGGTGGTGAAGAAGGTGATGGTGGTGGTGATGATGAGGTAGTAGCAAGCTTATCCTTCAAGCTCAAAAGATACTCCAATCTACGGATGGTTCTCCAGAGGGCAATCGTGTGCTCTTTCAATAGAATGGCTTCAATTAGTGGGGGTAAGATATTCATAGTATGGTTGAAGGATATTGTCGGTGTCAAAACCGGCGGATCTCAGGTAGGGGGTCCCGAACTGTGCGTCTAGGCGGATGGTAACTGGAGACAAGGGACACGATGTTTTTACCCAGGTTCGGGCCCTCTCGATGGAGGTAAAACCCTACTCCTGCTTGATTAATATTGATGATATGGGTAGTACAAGAGTAGATCTACCACGAGATCAGAGAGGCTAAACCCTAGAAGTTAGCCTATGGTATGATTGTTGTTCTCCATACGGACTAAAACCCTCCGGTTTATATAGACACCGGAGAGGGTTAGGGTTACACAGAGTCAGTTACAATGGAAGGAGATCTACATATCCGTATCACCAAGCTTGCCTTCCACGCCAAGGAAAGTCCCATCCGGACACGGGACGAAGTCTTCAATCTTGTATCTTCATAGTCCAGGAGTTCGGCCAAAGGTCATAGTCCGGCCATCCGGACACCCCCTAATCCAGAACTCCCTCAGTAGCCCCTGAACCAGGCTTCAATGACGACGAGTCCTGCGCGCAGTTTGTCTTCGGCATTGCAAGGCGGGTTCCTCCTCCGAATACTTCATTGAAGATTTTGAACACAAGGATAGTGTCCGGCTCTACAAAATAATTTCCACATACCACCGTAGAGAGAACAATATTGACACAAATCTAATCTGCTGACTTATTTCGCAGCATGTCATCACACCACGGCCAAGCCTTTATTCGAATCGTTTTTACTGTCCCACCTCAGCGCACTTAGCGAGGCGGTTTCCTTGGCACGTCTTGTTAAAGCAGAGATCGTGTCCCCTTATTCCGGGATTCTCATCAATACGGACGTGGGTAACCCAACCGTGCCATTAATTTACGGCGCTTGGGAGATAAGTGAGTTTTACCAGGCTGGTGGGGGCGCATAGTTTCGTCCGCCCATACAAGGGGATAAGGATCCACCTTTTCCATCTACGCCTTCTTCTTCCTTTGCTTATCCATTTTCGCATACTCGAGCTCCAGCGCCTTAGTCCGCACATCCCACCTCAACCTTCTCCAGCCATGTCCGGAGCGGGAGGCAAGTGGATGGTTTCCTCCGTCACGGAGGGACACATCAAGAAGCTGAGGAAGGCCGGATACTTGTCTAATGACATCGCGCACCGGCTTCCGGACAAGGGGCACCTCATCCCCACCCCCAGGCCCCATGAGAGGGTGGTGTTTATCACCCACTTCCTCCGCGGACTAGGTTTCCCACTTCACCCATTTGTTCGGGGACTCATGTTCTACTACGGCCTGGATTTCCACGATCTGGCCCCAAACTTCATCCTCAATATCTCGACGTTTATCATCATGTGCAAGGCCTTCCTCTGCATCCAGCCCCACTTCAGTTTATGGTTGAAGACCTTGAGTGTCAAGCCGAAGGTAGTGGGCGGCCAACAAGCGGAGTGCGGAGGCGCCATGGTGGGCAAGATGCCCAATGTTACATGGCTCGAGGCCTCCTTCGTGGAGACCATAAAGGGGTGGCAATCGGGGTGGTTCTACGTCACCGAGCCGCGTGACCCTGAATGGGCAGTGGCCCCCGAATTCCGATCTGGCTTCCCTACACGGCTCACCTCCTGGAAAGAGACGGGCTTGTCGTGGGGTAATTCGGAGGAGCTGTCCGGGCTCCAAACCTGCGTCCAAAACCTGGTGAGCAAGAAGCTCAAACTCGTCAATGTAGTCCAGGTCATGCTCATCCGCCGGATCCTCCCGTGCCAACAACGAGCTTTCAGCTTGTGGGAGTTTGATCCGGCACAGCACCAAACCCTGAGCAGGCTCTTCGACACTACGTATGAAGATGCCTGGAAGGTGCTGTTCAAGGGCGCCGAGGCTCCCGCATCCCCTACCGAGGATCGCGGATTCAGCGCGCAGCATCAAGCCAACGCGGTAAGTTATTTTGCCCTTTACGGGACACTTGTTTTCATAGTTTGACTCTATGCGGGATCTAAGCTCCCTTACCTTTGACAGGATTGGCGAGGACGTCGAGCAGATTGATTGTCCGGATCCCTTGCCGAAGACCCAGCGGATGCCCGCTGACGGGTTGCTGGTTCCGGCACCTACGTGGTGCCGAGAAGAAGGAAAGAAGAAGGCCACGGAACTCAAGGAGTTCCGGTGCGAAAAGTGTCGGACTCATCGTCCGATGACTTTGAGGCGGACTCCTCCGTGGAGACAAGGAGGAGGAAGAGGCCTCTCCCGGTGAGAGAGAAGAAAGGAAGGCCGCCCCATCGGGAGGCGGAGGGTCCAGAAGGGAAGGACCATCCCTCCGGACTACTCCACCAACGTCGAAGACGACGAAGAAGAGTGGCCACCCAGGGCCAAACCCCTGGCGAAATCGTAAGTCTCCGGATACCAGAATAACTCATGGCGTTCCTTTGTTGCACAATACCTTCTGACGTCGGATATAATCATCTAGTCCGCCCAAGGCCGGGCTCGACGCTTCGTCGAGCGGTTCCCTGGGTTCGTCGGATGTGAACAACACTTCACTTCCGACCGCCTCCTCTCCTCGCGCCGCGGATGACGCCGAGGTGGCGTCCCAAAAGGGGCCAAGCCAGGAGGAGGTGGTCCTGGAGGCGCCGCAAGGCGACCTCCCGGACTCCAGGCAAAAAGGGGATAAAACCCCTAAGGGCTCTAAGTCTGGCCCTAGGCCGGACACCGCACCGGAACCTTCAACGGTTCCAGCATCCGGCAGGCGGCCCCCTACTAAGAAGGGCAAGCCTACGACGCCGGTGACCTCCGTCCAACCGGAGGCACCGTATAATCTGTTGGAGGTGCTTAACGGCGCCTCCATCGACCAGGAGCACCGCACTATTATGAGTGTGGTGATCCAGAAGGTTCAGTCCGCCAACAGCGGGCTGACCGAAGCCTGTGCCAGCCTCCTAACAGGCTTTGAGGTACGTATTTAAGATATGTAAAAATATTACCGCATAGACAGTAGCCCCTGATGCTCAGTTTGGTGTTCGGAAAGAAAAGCCGAACTGAGGATCAAAAAGATATACGCAGGAGTCTAACATAAGTGTGTCAATATGGGAATGCAGGCTGTGCTGCTGACCTCTGCCAGACCGATCATGGAGGTCAATGTATTGAAGCGAGCCTCGGCGGTCCGAGGACGAGCTCGGCCTTGCCAAGAAACAGCTCGAGGACAAGGAAGGTAAGTAATACCTTATGTAAGTATATAAAAAAAGATGTGGTTGCAAAAAAAAGAAATAACAGGATCAACGTGGGTATGCAGGGGCCACGAACGAGGTGGCGACCCTGAAGTAAGCGCTGTCCAAGGCCGAAAACAATGTGGCCGTGGAGCGCACCGAGCGAGAGAAGCAGGAGGCGCGGGTCGCGGTGGTGCAGCAAGAGCTCCAAGATCTCGTGGAAAAACACGAGAGTTTGGAGCGTGACTCGAAGACTCGAGAGTCGAGCTCGCCTCAGCGCTTGAGAGCGCCAAATCTGCCAAGGCCGAAGCCCAAAAAGCCCTCCAGGAAATTGAGGCGATGAAGAAGATAGCGGCGGGTAAGGCATTCTTTATGCAAAGCAAGCACGCAAAAGTGAATTACTTGTTACTTACCCGAGTCCGGAGCTCTCCAGTAGCATTCACAGATCTTCCCCGGAGTGTTTCCGACGCAGCTGCATTCTACCGAGTCGAGGAGGGAAGCTCGACGGAGAAGGTGTTCTGGTCTCGATATCTTTGAGGCGGACACCCGTGCCCTTTTGAGCGACCAGCTGAAGCAGCTGGTCGAGCTCCATAAGGTGGCGAACAGGCCATGAAGGGTCTCGCAGTCCGGCTGTGGCTCAGGGAAGCCATGCACTGGAAGCTACTTGGCTGGTAAGGCGGCTGGTGGATGCCTGTCCAAGGCTTGAAGTCATCAAGCGCTCGAATGCACCAAGGTGCCGTCAGAAACCCTTGCCCGTGCTAAAGTGCACTGGGCAAGATGGACGCCGAGAAGCTTGTGACGGACGGACCACCGCCGGGCAAGGAGCATCGCAAGACCGAGATGTATTATGAGGCGTCTGAAGGGTGCCCGCCGATAGCGGATGAGTGCTCCAAAGATGTAATTTTGAGTAAACTCGCATTTGTAATCCATCGCTGAAAACTTGTTTCATATCGCTAAAGCAACGCTTTTGAATTTAAAATATTACCTTTTGTGCGGCCGTTTATCAAAATTGAGAGATGGCGAGTCGTCGGCTTCGCCCCCATGCATGAAAAGCTGGGGTGTTCGGATAAACTTGAGCACTCTTTTCCCATTATTGGGTCCTTGAGGGGCGCTCAACACAACGAACAAGGCAATCAGACTATAATGCTTGAACACTCTCGATTAGCCATATAATTCTATAATTTTAAATTTGGTGAAGCCCCTAGTATTCGAAGACCGAGTTCGGGCGCTATCACGCCTAGGCGGACAAAGTCGACTCCTTGCTCTAAGCGGCATAAGTCTTTAGGGACTCGAAAACCTCTCGAACAGCGACCAGCTCTCGCCCTATCATGACGGCCAGTTTTAGCTTTCTCCACTGAGGTGCTCAGCCTGGCTCAACCGGGGCACAATCGCAGTGGTTCTCCCAGTGCTACCTTAGCCGATATAACGGAACGTAAGGTACCAAAACATGGGAGCCGGGCAAACCCAACTATTGACCCAAGACATGATTCGGAGCCGATGCATATAATGTTATAAGTTCGGGGTGCCGCACTCATGAGAGTGTTCGGACTTCTCACACCATATTCTGGGGTGCGTAAGCCCCTGGTGTATTGGCCGTACCAAAGTGTACGGTTGCATAATGTCATAACTGAACATATTTTTATATATAAAAAGGTAATGCAATAATAGACAAAAGCTATGCATTGTTTATTCGAAAAGTCTGCGGTAAAAGCAGAACGATACAAATAGTGCGATAAGCAAGAGATGGGACTATTTAACATGTCCCCCCTCCAGGGGCGAGCTGCGGGATTATATGTGAAACAAGTATACTGGTCGTTATAGAGACCACCTGGACACTCTACCTAGCTTTCTGCCTCCCTGGCTGTTGCATCGTGTGTTTGGCGATTATGCTGCCGGACAGGCCTTCTGAAAAGTGGAGTCCTGAAAGTAAGAAAGAAAAAAAGAATGACAAAATCGGGAGCCCCTTGTGTGGTTGAGCCGTATTTTGGGCGTGCCGTGGTCGTGCCCCCTCCCCCTATGCCCATGGTATTTCCAGAGCGTAGTTATGTACGCGCAGTACTGGTTTCGCAATTTCGCGAGGGCTAGGGTTAGGGCCGCATTGCTACGCGTGCTCGGAACGTGCCATGCAGCCTTGTTGTAGGTTACTCCGGGCGCGCTTGACGGTGTCCGGACATTTAATGGCCGTACTGGAGAATTGCCTTGACAGGCTACTTTGTACTTCCGCCGCGAGGGCCGCCGTATGCTCCTCCGTCCGGAGAGAGCTTTCGGTGTTTCCATTGACCGTAATGACTCCTCGAGGGCATGGCATCTTGAGCTTGAGGTATGCATAGTGCGGCACCGCATTGAACTTTGCAAATGCGTTTCGTTCGAGCAGTGCGTGATAGCCACTACGGAACGGGACTATGTCGAAGATTAACTCCTCGCTTCGGAAATTATCCGGGGATCCGAAGACCACCTCGTGTAATATGGAGAGCCTGCATAGTTGGCCTCTACACCTAGTATGACACCTTTAAAGGTCGTCTTTGTGAGTTTAATCCTTGAGGGATCTATGCCCATTTTTCGCACTGTATCTTGATAAAGCAGGTTCAGGCTGCTGCCGCCGTCCATAAGGACTTTGGTGAGGTGAAATCCGTCAATGATTGGGTCTAAAACCAATGCGGCGAATCCGCCATGGCGGATGCTAGTGGGGTGGTCCCTTCGATCAAAAGTGATCGGGCAGGAGGACCATGGGTTGAACTTTGGGGCGATGGCTCCAGCGCATATCGTCCACGAGTGCACGCTTCCGCT
Organism: Aegilops longissima; assembly: GCA_021605205.1. Lineage (NCBI taxonomy): Eukaryota > Viridiplantae > Streptophyta > Magnoliopsida > Poales > Poaceae > Aegilops > Aegilops longissima. The sequence continues at coordinate 144,634,685 of CM038679.1, forward strand.
CCCTTTTGGGTATGTGGGTTGCGTATATCATGTTCACCGTCCGCACTTGTGGGGGGAAACCCTTCTGTTCCCTATTGCTCGGCGGCCGGGGCTCCTCCTCGTCATCGCTATGCAGCCCCTTGTCATTGTTTTCAGCGTTTAACTTTCCTGCCTGCTTCAACACCCAACAATCCCTGTTGGTGTGGTTGGCTGGTTTTTCGGGGGTGCCATGTATCTGGCACGAGCGATCGAGTATTCGGTCCAAATTGGACGGGCCCGGAGTATTTCTTTTGAATGGCTTTCTCCGCTGACCAGGTTTAGAGCCTCTGAATCCGGCATTAACTACCGTATCCTCAGCATTGTCGCCGTTAATGCGGCGCTTTTGCTTGTTGCGATGCGACCTGCCCATGCTGTCCTTGGTATCCGAATTACCAGGGATCTTGGTCATGTTATTACTACGAGCTAGCCAGCTGTCTTCTCCCGCGCAAAAGAGGGTCATGAGTGTCGTGAGGGCTGCCATGGATTTCGGCTTTTCCTATCCTAGGTGTCGGGCAAGCCACTCGTCACGGATGTTATGCTTGAAGGCTGCAAGGGCCTCTGCGTCTGGACAGTCGACTATTTGATTTTTCTTCGTTAGGAACCGTGTCCAGAATTACCTGGCCGATTCCTCTAGCTGCTGGATTATGTGGCTTAGGTCATCGGCGTCTGGTGGTCGCACATAGGTGCCCTGGAAGTTGTCGAGGAATGCGGCTTCCAGGTCCTCCCAACAACCAATTGATTCTGCTGGCAAGCTGTTAAGACAATGACGAGCTGGTCCTTTAAGCTTGAGTGGGAGGTATTTGATGGCGTGTAGATCATCACCGCGGGCCATGTGGATATGAAGGAGATATTCCTCGATCCATACCGCAGGGTCTGTTGTGCCATCGTATGATTCGATGTTTACGGGTTTGAAACCCTCGGGGATTTGATGATCCATTACTTCATCTGTGAAGCATAGTGGGTGTGCGGCGCCTCTGTATTGGGATATATCACGACGTAGCTCAAATGAGCTTTGTCTGCTGTGTTCGGCCCGGCCAGATTTACCATATCCGGCATGACGGTTATCGTCACGTGTCGTGGGGCGCCCACGCGATCCATAGATCGATCTTGTTTGCCTTGCCCTGTCCTCCAATGTATCTCGCAGGTCTGGTGCATTTCCCCGTGCCTTGGTATTCTTTGAGCGGCACCGGGGTGCGGCTTGAGTGGAGGGCCGAGAGGCCTCTCTGTCGTGGCCACGAGGTGGCCGGTCGGCCATATCATGCGCTGGTGATGTAGGTCTAGGTGCTTCCTCCTCTGATCGAGGTAGCAGCCTGCATTTTGGGTAGCTCTTCGAGGGGCGTTCGAGTTCGTACTCTTTGGCCGCAAGGACATCAGTCCATCTGTCGGCTAGCAAGTCTTGGTCAGCTCTAAGCTGTTGCTGTTTTTTCTTCAGGCTGCTCGCCGTGGCCATGAGCCTACGTTTGAAACGCTCTTGTTCGACGGGATCCTCAGGCACGAAAAATTCGTCGTCGTCGAGGCTTGCCTCGTCTTCGGAGGGAGGTATGTAATTATCGTCCTCTACCTCTCTGTCTGCCGCTCTCTCATGAGGGTTGGCTTCTCCGTCCTCCTGTGTTGAATCCTGCTTGAGGGGGTTGTCTTCGGCACTGTCCGGGGTGTTATTGTCTCCGTGCCGGAATCGCCGTTTTTTGTGGCGGGATTTAGAGCGGCGCCCGACGCCGGGCGCTTAGGCTGTTTCTTGGAGGGTCATCCTCCGTTGTTCGTCGCCGTTCCTTCTTTTGGGGTGTCCACCATGTATATGTCATATGACGAGGTGGCCTTCCAGGTTCCTCAGGGCGCTGGTTCTTGTTCGTCTCCAGCATCGTCGTCCATACCGTCGATGTCTTCGGAGTCGAAGTCGAGCATGTCGGTTAAATCATCGACAGTGGCTACGAAGTGGGTGGTGGGTGGGCTTTGAATTTCTTCGTCGTCCGCATCCCGACCTTGCCATCCAGCCAGGGCTCTCCTGATAAAGAGAGAGACTTTAGTGAATTCAGAATATAGCCAAAGGGCGATTGCTGAAAGATGTCCACGGCGGTGAACCCCATGATCGGCACCCAATCGGATTCGATTGGCAGGGGCGCGGAAGGTTCGGAGTCAGGAGAGGAGTCCGGCACCTCGGAGTCACGAGCTTCGCAAATGACAGGTATGGTGTTCGGCTCGATCGCCGTAGAGGTTGCAGCCCCCGAGGTGGTGTCCAGCCACCCGTCCTCGATAGGCGCAGTCGACTCCGAGCTAAGGGTCGGAGCGGACACTGGTGCGGCCTCCAGGACACTGTTCAGCGGCAGAGCTAGATCATGCCCATCGTAACAGTGAAGCGCGCTTGGCTGTGGCTCGAACCCGTCGAAGATCAAGTCTCCGCGGACGTCGTCCGTGTAGTTCAAACTTCCAAATCTGACCTGATGGCCAGGGGCGTAGCTTTCAATCTGCTCCAGATGGCCAAGCGAATTGGCCCGCAGTGCAAAGCCGCCAAATACGAAGATCTGTCCGGGGAGAAAAGTCTCACCCAGGACCGCGTCGTTGTTGATGATCGAAGGAGCCATCGGCCCTAAAGGTGATGACACAGAGGAACTCTCAATGAAAGCACCAATGTCGGTGTCAAAACCGGCGGATCTCGGGTAGGGGGTCCCGAACTGTGTGTCTAGGCGGATGGTAACAGGAGACAAGGGACACGATGTTTTACCAGGTTGGGCCCTCTCGATGGAGGTAAAACCCTACTCCTGCTTGATTAATATTGATGATATGGGTAGTACAAGAGTAGATCTACCACGAGATCAGAGAGGCTAAACCCTAGAAGCTAGCCTATGGTATGATTGTTGTTCGTCCTACGGACTAAAACCCTCCGGTTTATATAGACACCGGAGAGGGTTAGGGTTACAGTCGGTTACAATGGAAGGAGATCTACATATCTGTATCGCCAAGCTTGCCTTCCACGCCAAGGAAAGTCCCATCCGGACATGGGACGAAGTCTTCAATCTTGTATCTTCATAGTCCAGGAGTCCGGCCAAAGGTCATAGTCCGGCCATCCGGACACCTCCTAATCCAGGACACCCTCAGATATCTTCTTCCTCTTCCGCGGGAAAGGCCTGCTCTACTGCTGGAGCATGATCTCTAGTAGCTTCCTTGATCTTGTCCCCCTTGATGGATTCCTTTGGTTCTTCTCTCTTTAGTTCTATCTTCATCAACCAAGCACCCTCTTCTACATTGTTGGAGGGAGAAGACATGATACTTGGCTTGAAAAACTCTGACAGAAATCAGCAAGAAACAAGAACAGAAGATTTCTCCATGATACGATGGTCAATAGGTTCGGGGGGTATATAAAGATTTTTTATCTTGGGAAACAAGCAAATGGGAGAAAAATGGAGTGCGGAAAGTACCCAAGGTGGGAACAACCCACCTGGGCGCGCTAGGCAAGCTAGGCTCTCCCTGGTGTCTTGTGCCCTCCTCGTCTGCCTTCCGGGTTGTTTATTATTTTCCTAATTTTTGTAATACTCAAAAACGGAAAAAAATTTGCAGATTTTTTGGAGTCCGTTTACTTACCGTGTCACGTACCTCCTTTTATTCACGATCCTCGAGTGTTCTGGAAGGTTTCTTTTATGTGTTCCTCTGGTGTCATAGTTTGGATAATATTGCTTTCAAGATTAATAGGCGTACCTGAGATACAGTGTTTGATTCTTTGCCCATTGACAACCTTTGGGTTAGTACCTTCGGCATTATTTATTTTGAGAGCTCCAGAGTGATAAACCTCTTCGATAATATACGGTCCTTCCCATTTGGAGAGAAGTTTTCTTGCAATGAATATGAAATGATAGTTGTACAAAAAATCATATTCTCCAACTTTAAATTCCCGCTTTTGGATTCTTTTATCATGCCATCTTGTAACTTTTTCTTTAAATATTTTGGCATTTTCATAAGCTTGGGCTCTCCATTCATCCAATGAGCTAATATCAAATAACCTCTTTTCACCAGGAAGTTTGAAATCATAGTTGAGTTCTTTAATTGCCCAATATGCTTTATGTTCTAACTCAAGAGGCAAATGACAAGCTTTTCCATAAACCATTTTATAAGGAGACATACACATAGGATTTTTTTTATAAGCTATTCTGCAGGCCCAAAGTGCATCATCTAATTTCTTAGACCAATTCTTTCGGAACCTATCGACAGTCTTTTGTAATACTAGTTTTATTTCTCTATTGCTAAGTTCAACTTGATCACTAGATTGAGGATGATAGGGTGATGCAATTCTATGGTTAACATCATACTTAGCAAGCATTTTACGGAAAGCACCATGAATAAAGTGTGAACCACCATCGTCATTAAATATCTAGGGACTCCAAACCTTGGGAAAATAACTTATTTGAGCATTTTCATAGAGGTGTTGTGATCAGCACTACTAGTTGGAATAGCTTCTACCCTCTTAGTAACATAATCAACAGCAACCAAGATATGAGTATACCCATTAGAGGAAGGAAAAGTTCCCATGTAATCAAAACCCCAAACATCAAATGGTTCAACGGCAAGTGAATAATTCATAGGCATTTCTTGATGCTTATCGGTATTACCAATTCTTTGGCATTCATCACAAGATAAAACAAACTTATGGGAATCTTTGAAGAGAGTAGGCCAGTAAAAACCAGATTGCAATACCTTGTGAGCAGTTCTATCTCCCACATGATGTCCCCCATAAGCTTCAGAGTGAAATTTCCGGAGGATTTGTTCCTGTTCATGCTCAGATACACAACGTCTAGTAATATCAACTACCCCTTGTTTATAGAAGTGTGGGTCATCCCAAAAGTAATTTCTTAAATCATAGAAGATTTTTTCTTTTGTCTGTATGTGAAACTAGGTGGTACATATTTAGCAACATTGTAATTAGCATAGCCAGCTTTCCAAGGAGTGTTATGAGAAACATTTATTGCAGCTACTTGTTCATCAGGAAAGCTATCATCTATACATAGTGGGTCATCAAGAATATTTTCTAACCTAGACAAGTAATCTGCTACTGGGTTCTCAGCTCCTTTTCTATCAGTAACATGTAAATCAAATTCTTGTAGCAAGAGAACCCACCTAATGAGTCTAGGTTTAGCATCTTCCTTTTCCATAAGATATTTTATAGCAACATGATCAGTGTGAACAGTTACTTTAGAATCAACAATACAAGATCTGAATTTATCACAAGAAAACACAACCGCTAAGAATTCTTTTTCGGTAGTAGCATAATTTCGTTGTGCATTGTCTAGAGTTTTAGTAGCATAATGGATAAAATTTAATTTTTTATCAACTCTTTGTCCTAGAAAAACACCAACAACACAATCACTAGCATCACACATAATTTCAGTACACAAGGTCCAATTAGGTGGTTGTACTATAGGTGCAGAAGTTAAGGCTTTCTTGAGTGTTTCAAAGGCTTCTACACAATCATCATCAAAAAACAAATGGAACATCCTTTTGTAAAATATTTGTAAGAGGCCTAGAAATTTTAGAGAAGTCTTTAATAAACCTCCTATAGAAACCAACATGACCAAGGAAACTACGAATACCTTTAATATTTTTAGGACATGGCATTTTCTCAATTGCACCAACTTTAGCTTTATCCACCTCAATACCCTGTTCAGAAATTTTATGCCCCCAGACAATACCTTCATTAACCATAAAGTGGCACTTCTCCCAATTCAAGACAAGATTAGTCTGCTCACATCTCTGCAAAACTCGATCAAGGTTGCTTAAGCAATCATCAAAAGAAGTTCCATAAACAAAAAAATCATCCACGAAAACCTCAACAATCTTTTCACAAAAATCAAAGAATATAGCAGTCATACATCTTTGAAAGGTAGCAGGTGCATTGCATAAGCCAAAAGGCATACATCTTAAGCAGAAGTTCCAAAAGGGTAGGTAAAGGTGGTTTTCTTTTGATCGATTTGTGAAACAGGCATTTGAGAAAACCAGAATATCCATCAAGGAAGCACAAGTGTGTGTGCTTAGATAGTCTTTCTAGCATTTGATCAATAAAAGGCAAAGGGTAATGATCTTTTCTAGTTGCTTTATTTAATTTTGCAAAATCAATTACCATTGTATAGCCAGTGACAATTCTTTGTGGAATAAGCTCATTTTTATCATTGGTAACAATAGTAGTACCTTAATTCATACTCGTCCTCGAGTAGGTAAATGATAAATAAATTATGAAGTGTGAATGCTAGCATAGTGCATAAGTTTGATCTATGATAATGTCAATCACTTTTCCTAGCATCATAAAATTAACTCTTTCTCATAAAACTCATCATGACAAAGTAGCAATCAATTCACATGTTAAGGTTCGAACAATGAATCCTCTTGAAACTCAACAACCTATATTCTTAGTCACCAAACAATTGCAATTCAACTTATTCAACAGAGTCTAAGTAAGAGCTCCACATACTCAACCATCATATAGTCTTCCATGATTGCTAGTACTCAAAGCATATTCTTAGAAAAACTGGCATCCATCGAACACAGAGAAAGACAGGTTTTAATAATTTGCCTCCCAACTCATTTATCATAGAGATAATTGTCAACAACAATAAATCATGATCAAATATATTTGATTGGTCATATGTGCCTAGATCTTTCCCCGCCACATGATGCTTGCCAACTAGAGAATAATTGAGGTTGAAATGAGATTGCATACTATTGACTCTTTGCATAAAAGTAAATATTGAAAAGTAAAAGATAGGCCCTTCGCAGAGGGAAGCAGAAGTGGTCTTGCAATTTTTATTTGGATGCCCAAGCTCTTAATGCAAAGGAACGTCACGTTATATTGCCCCTTATGATAGCAAACTTTATTATGCAGTCCATCGCTTTTATTACTTTGCCATCACAAGTTCGTACAACGCTCAATTTTCCCTTACAATAAAAGATCAAACATATTTAGGAGCAATTTTTATTGCTTTATGCACCAATGACAACTTACTTGAAGGATCTTATTCAATCCATAGGTAGGTATGGTCGACACTCATGGAAAGAAACTGGTTTATGGGTTTTCGGATGCACAAGTAGTATCTCTACTTAGTACGAATTTTTGGCTAGCAAAAGATCCTAGGCAAACACCACACGTTGGAGGATCCATAACAATATAACTTCTATGCAAATATACACAACCATAACTCATTACGTTCTCTTCCTTGTCCAACTTCAACTATTTTTGCTCAAGTTTGAAAATAATTAATGGGTATTCACAATCATAGAAGATTTCCAAGATAATATTATATTTGCATGTGAAAGTTCTCCTCCTTATACTAATCATTCATGAATTGCTTGTATGACCAATATTGTGATTGTCAAGCTTCAAAAGATTTCACTTTCTAAACCCAATGTGAAGCTAGTACTAGGCATGATATGAACATATAATTTTAACTTCATGATATTCAATTCATTCAACATTTACTCATAGGATATAAGTGAAGCACAAGAGTAAAAGACAAACTACTCCAGAAAGATATAAGTGAAGATCAAGCAAGTAGTTAAGTAAATGGGTAGCTAATTGAGGACCCTCTTTTATTTAAAAACTTTCAGATTTAAGTATCTTATTAAAACAACAAGAAAAACAAAATAATATGTCATTCTGACAATATCACACATCATGTGAAGAAGGAAAAACTTAGGCTCAACCGAGGCTAACCGATAATGGTTGAAGAAGAAAGGTGGGATGCCTACCGGGGCATCCCCAAGCTTAGATGCTTGAGACTTGTTGAAATATTATCTTGGGATACCTTGGGAATCCCCAATCTTGATCTTTTGTGTCTCCTTAATTCCTTTAATATCATGGTTTCCCTCAATCTTAAAAACTTCATCCACACAGAACTCAACAAGAACTCGGGAGATAAGTTAGTATAAATCAATGCAAAAACCTTATCATTCTCTATTGTAGCAAATCACTAAAATTATTATTTAACATTGCATACTAAATTCCTCTGCATATTTAATACTCATATCCTCAAATAGAATCATTAAACAGGCAAACGTATGCAAACAATGCAAACATAACAGCAATCCGCCAAAACAGGACAGTCTGTAAAGAATGCAAGAGGATTCATACTTATATAACTCCAACAATTCTAAAAAATTACCACACTGTATATATTTATCATAGCTTATTGTGCAAAAAAAATTCAACATTTTATCACATTCTGACTTTTCTCAAGAATTCACGCACTAGCGTGCAACTTTTTGTTTTCAAACAGCCACATATAGACTTGCAAAGTAAGCATGGCAAAGGCTATAATTGACATCTTTATTGAAATAGAAGATACAAAACATTGTTATAAATTACAGAAAGCAAATCATAAAAAAATGACGCTCCAAGCAAAACTCATATCATGTGACGAATGAAAATGTAGCCCCAAGTAAGGTTACCGATATTGTTGGAGACGAAAGAGGGGATGCCTTCCGGGGCATCCCCAAGCTTAGTTGCTTGGATCTTCCTTGAATATTACCTTGGGGTGTATTGGGAATCCCCAAGCTCATGGTCTTGTCACTCCTTATTCTCCACATATCAATATCTCACCCAAAACTTGAAAACTTCAAGCACACAAAACTTAACAGAACTTCGTGAGATAGGTTAGTATTATAAAGACAAATCATTCGCTTTGGTACTGTCAAAGACAAGATTCATAATTTTTATCACATAATGCCAACTATATCTTAGCATTTCCATAATTTATATTGAGCAATATAAGCTATAGAAACTAGAAAACAAGCAAACTATGCATTGAAAACAGAATCTATCAAAAATAGAACAGTCTGCAATGATTTCGACAACTACCATACGTTAAAAAATTTAGGAAAACTTAGGCAATTTGTTTATCAATCATCTGTAAAAAATTCAGAATTTTTCAACGCTCCAGTGAATTTAAAAAATTCTGTTACTGGATGCGAAAGTTTTCTGTTTTTGCATAGAATCATGTCAACCATCATCCACACTATTCCAAAGGCTTTACTTGGAACTTTATTGAAACAAAAGCTATTAAACATAATTACTAAAGTATCTTAATCATGTGAACACAGAAAAATAGTAGGTAAAAGTGTTGGGTTGTCTCCCAACAAGTGCTTTTCTTTAATGCATTTTAGCTAGGCATGATGATTTCAATGATGCTCGCATAAAAGATAAGAATTGTCGGGGCTCAGGGACGACACCTATGGGATCACAGGGAATCCCTACTACGGTTGGTGGGGCGTGGGGCTGTGCAAAGAGCGGGTCTAGAAGATAAACACGGGGGGATTTTTACCCAGGTTCGGGCCGCAAACGATGCGTAAAACCCTAGTCCTGATTTGTGTGTATTTAGTGTTTCTTGAGCTCTTGAACTAGCTGCGGTGCATGCCCAGTCCAAAAAGTCTGAATCCTTCCTCATACGCCTCGGGCCTCTTTTTATATGTAAAAGGGGTTGCCACAGTGGCACACAAGAGATGGAAAGTATGCACAGTGTACATGTCACTGGTACAACGATGTCCTAAACAAACGGTTTTAACCCCTTTCCGCGACGACATTTGGAACCGTCGCCAAGTGAGTGTGTGCGATAGGGTGTCCTTCCCACACGACCCAGAAATCGTCGGGGATAGTCCCTCCTGGGACCCAGGCTGGGGCCTTGTGACACCGGGCGAGGCATCAAAACCCAATCATTTCCGTAGGTATGTACATCCCACACGGTAATCCAAGAAAATCATTTCCGTAGGTATGTACATCCCACACGGTGAATCCCAGAAAATCATTTATGTAGGTATGTACATCCCACATGGTGAATCCCAGAAAATCATTTCCGTAGGTATGTACATCCCACACGGTGAATCCTAGATAAACATTTCCGTAGGTATGTATATCACACACAGTTCTTTGTGTGGAAACGTTTGTGCAAGGTGGCCTAACGCAAACAGTTCGCTGTCGGAAGCCGTGTTTGATTGTTAGTTGATCGAACACGCCTACTTTCTAGAAACCGTGCGGGTTGTTTGAGTTCATCGCCCACGGTGCTGTCTGAGTAACCATTTGCAATAGAAAACCCCAATAAGCAGGGTAATTAGCCTATTATTGAAAATCCATGTACCAATCAAACTGATATTTCTTGTAAAACACGCTAGATATTTCATATCCATAAAAAAGCAACCAGGATTTCATAATCGAATTACATCAGATAGCTTCGGCACTCAGTTACGCCATTACACAACAACACTAAGTTTCACATGCAGCATCGAAAACCTTTGGAAAGTAGCATCATACACGGTAAATAGACAAATGAATCTCATCTGGGAAACTGCAGAAGTAGAAGGCAAATATTGAGCCTTCAGTGATGTTGAATGTCCTTGCAACTTTAGGCCAGTGGCTATGGATAATTGCCCGCCCAACCTTCGTCCTCTGCAGCAAGACTTCAATATTGTACCGTAGGTATTGAATGAATACCTTCCTCGCCTCTTGACCATGCAGGTGGTTTGAGAGGTAATCATCGGTGAACTGCTTTGAAAAGTACTAAAAACAAAGCTATCCATAAATTGCTGTTGTAAATTTTGAAATGGCACAAGGGGTAAAAATAAAGTAAAAGAGTTGGTACCATCCTATAGTTGACTGATGTATTCTTCATTGTGCAAACAAAGATCTTGCTGTTATTCGTCGCAAGTTTCTTCATCCTAACAATCTTTCTGAGTTTGTTGACTTGACTGATATTCATGGACATATCATTTCCCCATATGCAAAATGGGTCGAACAGTGGGTCCAAGCCTCTGACAGCAGGACCTACATGTGCAAGACCAAATTGTAAGAAACCTAAATATTAGAATGATTCCTACAACTGCACAATAATGTGCTATTAGTCAAGGACCCTGCTTGAACAAACCTCGATTGTAAACCGCAGTGGCTCCCATTGTTTCCCTGCAACACACATAAGGAAGATCTTGATGAGGTTAACTGAGAGTTGCCATACTATCAGTAGAATATGTATTGAGTACAACCAAATTCAATTGGTGTCACATGCATAACATACAAGATTGTACCCACAACAAATGAAAATCAAATTGCAGAACTGAACCAAACAGTTAAATGGACAGCAGACCAAATGAACCAAAATAGTTAAGTGAGCACGATATTGCAGAATTGAAACATGTACTAGAAGATAAGACAGTTAACAAAACAAAGAATGCTTGAGAACAGTACTACGAAATGTAGCAATTGTTGGACCAAAGTGTTAACTGAACATTACATTTCAGAGGACCAAACTGTTAACTGAAAATCAGATTGCATATTAACATTACAGAGGACAAATCACTAGAAGGCACTGGCGGTGGCCTCGAGAAAACATCACGAACTGTATTTTAAAATAGACAACCGCGTGGCGGTGTCGACGGTGGCCTCGAAGACGAGGTGCTCCTCCAAGATCTGGCGGTCGACACGCTTGGCAGCCATAGCGACCTCGTTCGCGCGTGCGGACGCATGCTACTCAGCTCAACGTTATACTACGTGTAAAATGGCTGTGGGAGGTGCTTAATTGGAGGAGGGGGGCAGTGATTTCGGTGGAATGTGTCGCTCCGTCAGTCGGGGCATGTGGGACGGGAAAGGAGGAGGATGGTGTGGGTGGGGTGTGGATTACGTGACCATATCGACGAGGCCGCGCAGCAAGAAGAAGGGTCAGCGGCAAGGAGGCCGCGCAACAAGAAGAAGGGTCGCCGGCGAGGAGGCGGCGCTACAAGAAGAAGGGTTGCCGGCGAGGAGGTGGCGCTGCAAGAAGAAGGGTCGCCGGCGAGGAGGCTGAGCTGCCAGTAAGTAGCAGTGAAGGTTTAAACTTGGAAAGCAAGGAGGAACAGTGGAAATGTGGCTTTTGGTAGGAGGGAGGGGGCGGGGAGATAGATATTTCTGCGGTGGCAAAAAAATTTCTCTCGGTGCCGCGAGAAACTGGCGCACAAGTGTGGTTCAAGCAGGGGCGGTGGACTGTAGACGATGATGCTTCCCGTGTAAGCCAGACATGACGGTGCCCCAAGATATTTTATATCGCATCCCACACGATTCTTTCTAGTAAACTGTTTGTGGTATACCTGATATTTTCATTATGTTTTGAAAGACAAAATGGTGTTACGTAGGGAAAGGATGGTGTTTGAATTGCTAGAACATTTACGTACAGTGAACATGCAACTAGTACATGACTGTCGTGTTTAAATTTGGAATTATTCCGGGTTTTTTTGGCATTTGTATGCATTAATTGAGTTTCTGGGCATTTTATGTGCATAATTCAAATTTGAACTACAAGCACATGCTCCAATGCACCAAAGTTTGCTGAAAAATCACATGTGTGTCTTTGGGTGAATTTATAGGTCCCATGCAAGAAAAGGGAATAAAATTCAAACATCTTGGCGTCATGGACCGACCGGAATGATTGAGAAACTTGATTTTTTATTCCTGTACATCCAAAACACGGCTGAAAATCATGAAACTTGGCATGGTGTAATGACATGGCACCAACATGCTGCAGTAATATTTCTGCCCGAATTGGGACAAGCTTTGGTGTAAGCTTCTTGCAAACCGGAGCTTCCCTCAAGAAGGCTCGTGGTTCCGAGAGGGAACGTGTCACCTCCGTGTGCGAAATGACATACATACACTGTCTTCTCCCGCCTTAATTTTTGTACACTGGCAGATTAGAGCAAATAGAAGTATCGTGCTAAATTTTGGAATTATTCCATGTTCATTTGGCCTTTTTATACATTAATTGAGTTTCTGGGTATTTAATGTGCATAATTCAAATTTGAACTACAAGCATGTGCTCCAGTGCACCAAAGTTGTTTGAAAAATCACATGTGTGTCCTTGGGTGAATTTCTAGGTCCCATGCCAGAGATGAGAGTGAAATTCAAACATCTGTGCGTCGTGGCTCGGTCGGAAAGATTGAGAAACTTGGTCTTTTAATTCCAATAATTCCAAAACACGCCTGAAAATCATGAAACTTGGCATGGTGTCATGACATGGCACCAACATGCTGCGGTAATTTTTTTGGCTGAATTCGGACAAGCTTTGGTGTAAGCTTCTTGCAAACCGGAGCTTCCCTCAAGAAGGCTCCTGGTTCCGAGAGGGAACGTGTCACCTCCATGTGCGAAACACATACGTACATTGCCTTCTCCCGCCTTATTTTTTGTACACTGGCAGATTAGACCAAATAGAAGTATCGTGCTAAATTTTGGAATTATTCCGTGTTCGTTAGGCCTTTTTTACACATTAATTGAGTTTCTGCGCATTTAATGTGCATAATTCACATTTGACTACAAGCACATGCTCCAGTGCACCAAAGTTGTTTGAAAAATCACATGTGTGTCCTTGGGTGAATTTCTAGGTACCATGCAAGAGATGGGAGAGAAATTCAAACATCTGGGCGTCGTGGCTCGGCCGGAAAGATTGAGAAACTTGGTTTTTTAATTCCTGTAAATCCAAAACACGCTTGAAAATCATGAAACTCGGCATGGTTTCATGACATGGCACCAACATGCTGCGGTAATTTCTTTGGCCGAATTGGGACAAGCTTTGGTGTAAGCTTCTTGCAAATTGGAGCTTCCCTCAAGAAGGCTCGTGGTTCCGAGAGGGAACGTGTCACCTCAGTGTGCGAAAGGACATACATACACTGCCTTCTCCCGCCTTAATTTTTTTACACAGGCAGATTAGACCAAATAGAAGTACCGTGCTAAATTTTGGAATTATTCCGCTTTCGTTTGGCCTTTCTTACACTTTAATTGAGTTTATGCGCATTTAATGTGCATAATTCAAATTTGAACTACAAGCACGTGCTCCAGTGCACCAAAGTTGTTTGAAAAATCACATGTGTGTCCTTTGGTGAATTTCTAGGTCCCATGCAAGAGATGGGAGTGAAATTCAAACATCTGGGTGTCGTGGCTCGACCGGAAAGATTGGAAAACTTGGTTTTCTAATTCCTGTAATTCTAAAACATGCCTGAAAATCATGAAACTTGGCATGGTGTCATGACATGGCACCAACATGCTGCGGTAATTTTTTTGGCCGAATTGGGACAAGCTTTGGTGTAAGCTTCTTGCAAACTAGAGCTTCCCTCAAGAAGGCTCGTGGTTCCGAGAGGGAACGTGTCACCTCCGTGTGCGAAATGACATACGTACACTGCCTTCTCCCACCTTAATATTTTTACACAAACAGATTAGACCAAATAGAAGTACCATGCTAAAATTTTGAATTATTCCGGGTTCGTTTGGCTTTTTTATACATTAATTGAGTTTCTGGGCATTTAATGTGCATAATTCAAATTTGAAGTACAAGCATAGGCTCCAATGCACCAAAGTTGTTTGAAAAATCAGATGTGTGTCCTTGGGTGAATTTCTAGGTGCCATGCAAGAGATGTGAGTGAAATTCAAAAATCTGGGCGTCGTGGCTCGGCCGGAAAGATTGAGAAACTTGGTTTTTTAATTCCTGTAATTCCAAAACACGCCTGAAAATCATGAAACTTGGCATGGTCTCATAACATGGCACCAACATGCTATGGTAATTTCTCTGTCCGATTTGCGAAGGCGCACATATTAACAATCAACAAAGTCATTTTGGAACAAGTGCTGTCATGTAACAAATCGGAAACACAAGTATTATTGAAACCGTGGGCGTTTGACTTACCAATTACGTGCGGCCACACGTCCCCTTTTTTTATTGGCTAGGAGGTGCCGTGCAGGGTAGCTATTTGAGTACGGGAGGCGTGCGATCAGACCCCTGCGCGTGCTCATCGGGAGGAGAGACCTTTGACCGCTACCCGCCGCGCACCTCCCTCCCAACATCTCCACTAATGGCGCCCGAGCACCTGTTCTACTGCGTGGCTATATGTCTCACTGGACTGAGATTTAAGAGAGAAAAATGAAAATCTGAAAAACAAAGTTTTGCACGGATCTTGATGTAAGATCCGACGGACCTATATAGCATCGACTGCGACTTATAGCAAGCATGATGAATATAAGGACGATGACATTGGATAATAATTGTCTTACATATTTAGAAACATAATTTAAAAAAGCCACACACGGCAACGCCCGAAATACACAAGGGCAAAAGAAGAAGGAAGACAACGATCTGGCTCGCTGATCTCCACTTTCTTGATGCGTTGCTACAGGCCACGGGAACTACACGACGAGCAACAACGAGCTCTTTGTTGTCCTCGAGATGCTGCTTGAGAGCATCCACGGATTCCTCCACCACCCTTCTGCGCTCGATGCGCAGCATGGCATTCTCATCCATAAGTTTCTCGATGATGACGCTAGTCCTCTTCAATAAGGCAGTGGTTTGCTCCTGCTTCTCCGCACTTCCGACGATCTTCGCCCTCAGCAGGTCGCGCTTGGCCCGGAGCTTCGCATTGCTCTCATTTAGTTGCCGGTTGACATCGGAAGACTGTTCAAACGAGGCTTTCATCAGGTCATCCTGCAACCTCGCCCACCTGGAGATCTGATCCATCTCCCTAAGGATGAGGGCACACATGCGCCTGTAAGAGTCGTCCCCTGCCCGCAGACATTTTCCCAGGCCGCTGCGGCGCGGGAGGGCATCTCTGTTGCATTTGCGGTGCGGCGAGACATCTCTTCTACTTCCGCAGCGCGGCCAGACCAGTCTGCTGCATTGATGGCGCGGCGGGTCCTCCGTGCTGCTTCGGTGGCGTGACGGGACCTCTCTGCTGCTACGGCCGTGCGGCGGGACATGTTGGCTGCTTTCGCGGCGAGGCGGGACATCTCTCGTGCTTCCGCTTCCAGGCTCACCTCTCCCTGGTGGCAATCTCTCGACTCAGAACTCATGCTGGCCATGGCGGACGCAAGGGAATGATGATGAATGACTTGTTTGTTTTGACTTTTTGTGGATGAGGAGTTGAGGAGGAATGTGTAGTCATCTTGGAGTAGTAGTATTTATAACCGCGTAGTAATACACTCCTAAGTGGGAAACTGTTTAGGTTTTGATCGGTGTGAACAGGTTCGCAATTTGGAATGTGACGGGACACGACCTCCCTGTTCTTCTAAAAGAAATTGTGACGGGATGCATACTCAAAATTTACTGACAGTTATAAGTGCGACACTATTCCCGGAAGGCGTAACGTGGCACGTACGCCTTCTTGGCCGAGTACATGGCGTTTGCACCATAGGGTGCACCGCAATAGGAAATGTCAGCACACGTCTTGTTCCAACAACCGTGCACGCTCGTTATAACCATCGCACACGTTTTTTTTAATTAGAATGGGCGTGCCCGTCTAGCGCACACACTTTGATCTATCTAAATGTTTCAGTTTGTTGTGGCTAATCACAAACAGTTCATCCATGTGAAGTGTATGCCATCAATCGCAGACACTTTGATCTGGCTTACCCGTTTTTGTTCTGTTGCCTAATCGCAAACAGTTAATCCTTCTGAAACGTATGCCCTCAATCACACACACCTTGATATGACTGACCGTTTCTTTTGTGTTGCCTAATCACAAACAGTTTATCCGAGTGAACCGTATGCTGTGTATCACACACACCTTCATCTGGCTGCTCATTTCTTTTGTGTTGCCTAATCACAAACAGTTCATCCGAGTGAACCGTATGCTGTACATCGCACACGCCTTCATCTGGTTGCCTGTTTCTTTTGTTCCTCCTCATCGAAAACAGTTAATTGAACTAAACCATATGCCCTGAATCACACACGCAACTAAAATCTGAATCGAGTTTGATGTATCCTCCATCGCAAATGTTTTTCACCTTTTTGACGGTTTTTTACACCACCGTTTGCAATTATGGCATCGCACACAGTTTCGTCGAAGGGTCTCTGATCGTAGTGTCGCGTTAGCAGCATCCTACAGTAGTGAGTTTATCTCCTGACATCATAGGACAAATGCATTTAGTGCGCCGCCTATGTATCCTCTTGCTTTATTGGGGACAGCAGAGAAGCTCGTCCCGTTCATGGCCGCCTCGCCTTGCTTCGACACGCGTCCAAGGTGACGAGGCATGCAGCGCCACACTGGCTGGCTGCTAAGCTGGTGCGGTGGCAGCGTCTTCACGAACATCTGCATGCCACCACGCAAGTGCTTGGCTAGTTGTCCTAGAAGATGCATGCTGCCCTGCAGGTGCTCGCCTAGTTGGTGGGCTGCCGCCACGTGGGAACGGGTGCGGGGCAGCGAAACTCTGGCAAGTGCGGGCCTGGCCTCGACCCCGCAGATGTCCCCGGCAAGGGTGTTGTCGGGGCCCTGGCAAGGGCCTTGCCGGGGTCCCGGCAAGGGCCTTGCTGGGGTCTCGTGGGCATCCCCGACAAGGGTCGTCCGGGGGTCTTCGTCTTCTGGTTCTCATCTAGTTTTGCAGGCCTTTAGTCTTCACAAAGATCTGCATGCCACCACGCAGGCATTCCCGAGCCCTGGTCCTGACATTGTCGATGGTGTCGGAACTCTCAGGTTCAAGGGTGGTGGCCTTGCTGGTGTCGGGAAAACCGCCCAGGCAAGGCACTTTGCCGGGCTACGTAGGCTGCCACGGCAAGGGTGTAGCCGGGGGAAAGCCATCTTGTCCTTTCGCTCTTCATGCTTCCGTTTCGAGTGCTGCCATGGCAGCCTTGTACCTTTCCTTCTTCTGCCCCGCCAAGCCTGGCCGCAGGCGTGGCTACGACTGCCCGTGCACAAGTAAAGGGGTACAGAACAGGCCCCTACTTTTGTACACCGACAGGAGCACTCGGGCCTGGGCCACACATAAGCGCAGAGCGTTGTTGGGCTAGGCCCAGAACGGTGCGGGGGCACGCGTGGCAGAGTCTTTGTTGCCGTAACTCTCTCACCAGTCGCGCTTCCCCACGACCCGCATTGAGTGCATGACGTGGGGATCATGCGTGGAGTGATCGCAGCATGCTTGCGTCACCCCGTGGTGAATAGTAAAGAGGCGGCCCGCACCTTCCCCATAAAAAAGGAGGAAATTGTGGGGCCGTTGCTCATTTACCCCTTGACTTCCTCAATCTTGGAGCCGCCGTTCCATGTTTCCCACCACGCCTGTCTTTTTCGCCATGTATGGCACATGCATGGCACGGGGTAGGTGACAGATGCGTAGGATATGGTAAGGCGCGCCATGGCTGATACCCATGCGCCTTTGATTGGCGCGGGGAGGGCGGTCGTCGACCTCGCTTGTTGCCGGCGGCTTTAGTGAGCCGGATTTGAAAGGGCTCTTCGGAGGTGTAGAGCCAGTCTTCAGCCTTCTTTGTTTGGCTATAAAAAGGGGTTTAGGAGGAGATGTAGAGGCATCCCCTCGTGTCTTCTCTTCTTCTCCATTCTCCATCCATCACCATGCCGAGAGGGCGCGGCCGCGGCCGTCCTTCTGCGGAGGCGACTAGATCTTCCTCCCGCCAGAGAGCCGCGGTGGTTAAGGAAGATCCAGACGCTCAAGGTGGAGGTGTCGGGCGGGGTCGCGGTCGGCGAGGTGGTCGAGGCAGAGGTGGGCGTGGAAGGGGGACACCCGCGACGTCACCATCTCCGCCACCATATCCTCCTGCTTCGTCAAGCGGCCATGTCGGAGACACGGAGTTGGAGTTCATCTTGCAGTTGCACGAGCCACCGCATAGCCGCCTCCGCCTTCCCGAAGCATTCTCGAGGGTGCTGGAGATTGACCAGCCGCCGAGCCTGAGGCTTCACATGAAGGGGTGTTGCAATGGCGACATGTGGGTGAACACAAGGTTCCCTTTCCCTCATGTAATGCTCCTCCTTCGGGGTTGGAAAACCTTCGCACGCGCCCACTGCTTCATGAAGGGGGCACGTTCTCCTCTTCAAATTAGTGGAGAGGGACCTGCTGTCCGTCAAGGTCCTCGGGCGCTCGGGACACAGGTTAGGGTGCTGCGCGGAGAGCTCGACCGACGACGAGAGCTCCTCCTTGAGCGATGGCGACGAGGAGGGGGCCGGTGGGGAGGACGACGGGGACGGGTCCGGCTAGACGTCGGACGCCCCGTCCCTAGGCGACGCTGGCAGTAGAACCATCTGCACCTGGCCTTCTCCCCAGCAGAGTGATTTGCCGGGGGGTAGTTCTAGGTGGCGGCTCCTCGAGCCAGCTCCTTGAACTTCTCGGGGCCGTCGCTTCTGGCGGCTGGAGCTGGAAGGCCAGAGAAGACGAAGAAGGCGGGTGGTAGGCCGTCAAGTCAGAGTACGATGGCATCGACGCCTTCGTCTCATATTGCCGGCCCGCTGCCTCATCTTCCGGCTTCTTCCCCGACACCGTCATCACCATCCCTCTCCTGGGCGGCCGTCGGGATGTTCTCTTTGTGTCTTCTGCTGCTCGTACCTCGCCTAGGCACTCCTTTTGCCCTCATGCTATCCCGATCCGCTTCCCGAGGAGAGGGACAAGAAAGGGATTACGGGCACCTTATCTTTTCTTTTAAATCCTAAGCCTGTGGGCACCTGTCGAATTTAGACTTTGTAACCCCTTGCTCATGTTTACGTTCCGTATGAATTGTACTTGTTTAATCAATGTATTAATGAAAAAGGGTGTTTGTCGGGTTCTTTTGTGCGTGAGCGAGGCCCACACTAAGGAGTGAGTCCTTTTTTAAGGAAACAACATCGCCCGACAATAAACCTTGCCGTCCTCCCGCTTTATACCACGATTATACCCACGTACTTGGCGGGAGTAAGGGTAAAGTCAGATTAGGCCCTTCGTTTGTTTCCCTTCCACCACAACTACAACCGCCAGTCTGGAAGGGATTTCGGGCATAGGAAGGAGGGAGCATGGTGGCATAGGAATGAACGAAGTTTCGTAGGTTCAAGTTTCATACAGAAATGCATAGCAGGGGAGAAAAGACTTATCTGAATCTGCAGCCCCCGGCAACCTCGGCTTGCCGGGGTTGGGGGTGCCGGTCCGTCTTCTTTCCTCCAAACGGTTTCGCAGAAGCGCCTGTGCAGCCTATGAACCAAAAAGGACTAGAAGAGACAGAAAGACACGCACTCGACCTCTTTGCTAGGGGTTAGTTGCCGCCAAGCAATATCAACCCTACCAGAGAGGGAGACTCAACCTAGCATGCATGCTCAATCTTAGGGCGCCAGCGCTTTGTTTATTCATCTGTTGCTCAGGGTCTGTGCCTGGCTTTGTACAAAGGGTTACATGCCTTGCCGGCAAGGCTTGTACAAAAAGGTGGTTTGCCGGGGGCCCCGACAACCGCGCCTTATGGGTAAAACTTACGAAGATGTTCGATGTTCCGGGAATTACTCACTTGGATACCATCTTCGATCTCCAGGCGGACTGCCCCGGGCCTGGTGACTCGTATTACCCGTTAAGGGCCTTCCCACTTCGGCGTGAACTGGTTGGAGTTCTTGGCGTATTGGATTCACCAAAGAACATGGTCGCCTTCCTCAAGGCTTCAGGCGTGAACCTTGCGGCTATGGTAGCGGCGCAAGGCTTGCTGGTAGCGAGCGGCTCGCATAGCATCCCGAAGACGGTCTTCCTCAAGGAGCGTCGCATCATCTTGGTGCAACTGCTCTTGCTCAAGCTCATCATAAGCGAGCACTCGAGGTGACCCGTATATGAGTTCCGTGGGGAGAACTACTTCTGCCCCATATACCAGGGCAAAGGGTGTCTGGCCAGTGGCTCGATTTGGCGTTGTTCTGATTGACCAAAGAATCATGGGCAACTCATCAATCCAGCACCTTCCGCACTTGTGTAGATTGTCAAAAGTCTTGGTCTTGAGGCCTCGCAACACCTCTGTGTTTGCCCTCTCAGCCTGGCCGTTACTTCTGGGATGAGCAACAGAAGCAAAACAAACCTTGCCGCTGAGGTCGCAGATATACTGCATAAAGGTGCGGCTTGTGAACTGTGTGCCATTGTTGGTGATGACTCTATTCGGCACACCAAAACAGTAGACTAGTCCCTTGAAGAACTTGACGGCTGATTGTGCTGTTACCTTCCTCACCGGTTCCACTTCTGGCCACATTGCGAACTTGTCGATTGTAACGTACAAGTACTCAAAGCCCCCGACAGCACGGGGAAAGGGGCCTAGTATGTCGAGCCTCCAGACGGAAAATGGCCAGGAGAGAGGGATTTTCTGAAGAGCTTGAGCTGGCTGATGGAGCTTCTTTGAATGGAACTGACACGCTTCACACTGAATTACTAGTGCAGTTGAATCCTGGAGGGCAATGGGCCAAAAGAAACCTTGCCGGCAAGGGCCCTTGATCCTATGTGAGTGCCACATATGCCTCCATGTATCACTGCCAACAGCTCTAGTCCGTCCTCCCGAGGAATGCACTTCAATTTCACACCGTTTGGTCTCCTTCTGTATAGGGTATCATCCACAAACTGGTACATGCTAGACCGATAGGCAACTTTCTCTTCTTCTTCCTATTCCTCAGGGAGTTCCCCTGTTTGGAGGAAACAGACGGTGCGCTGCGCCCATGCCGGAGCCTGGGGCTCGACGGTGAGGACTAAAGGCTCATCTTTGGCCATAGGGGCAGCTGCCTCTACGGTCAGGGCCTGGGGCCCTGCCGGAGGTTGTTGCCCCTCGGCAAGCTTGGGGTACCCAGCAACTTCCTTGCCGGCGGCTCCTGGGAGCTCAGCGGGAAAGTACTTGCCAGGGCCTGTCTTCCTTCGCTTGTTCTGTCCTGCTGATGGCTCAACGGATGGCTGAGTTAATTAAAGCACAAAGGTACCTGGTTCCATAGGCAACTTGAGGGCAACGCATTTCGACAGGTCGTCGGCAATGCTGTTCTCTGCTCGGGGAACATGCTCTGCTTGTAGACCGTCAAAATTCTCTTCCAACTTCCTCACTTCATCCACATAGGCCTCCATCAACTGGCTCTGGTAATCCTTGTTAACTTGCTTGACGACGAGCTGCGAATCACCTCTGGTGATGAGCTTCCTGATTCTGAGGTCTGCCACGATCCAGAGACCAGCAAGTAATCCCTCATACTCCGCCGTGTTGTTCATTGATTTTTCCCGGGAAAGTGCATCTGGACCACATACTTGAGGCGCTCTCCAGTGGGCGCGATGAGTAGGACGCCGGCACCAGCACCTTGTAGTGAGGAAGCTCCATCAAAGTACATAATCCAATCATGGCACGTCTCCTTGCCGGGAAGGGTGGTCTCTTGAATCTCTTCGTCGGGCATTGCAGTACATTCTTCTATGAACTCTGCCAAGGCTCGGCTCTTGATCTTTGAAGTACTTTCAAACTTGAGGCCAAAGCTCGACAGCTGCAACGCCCACTCCACAATCCTCCCAGTCGCATCCGGGTTGTGCAAGATTCATTGCAAAGGGAGGTGGGTGACGACGGTGATCTCATGCGCTTGGAAATAGTGACACAGCTTTATCGAGGCCATGAGGAGGACGAAAAGTAGCTTCTGCATGCCAGAATATCTTGACCTAGCCCCGTGCAAGAGGGAACTGACAAAATAAACCGGGTGCTGCACCACCTTCTTCTTCTGTTCGACTTCGCCTACTTACGCAAACTCTGTCTTGCCGGGATCGGGCCTTGCCGGGGGTCCCACCTCGTGGCCACCAGGCCGTGCCTGGGAATGCCCGGCCAATCATCCGACAGCTCGGCCGTTGCCGCTGTTTCTTCCTCAAGTTCCCTCTGCGCCACTAGCACAACATTGACCACTTGATTCGTTGCCGCTAGGTACACCAGCAATGACTCTTGTGGCTTAGGAGCGACTAGTGTTGGCGTGGAGGAGAGGTACTTCTTCAGATCTTGCAGCGCTGCCTCTATCTCCGGAGTCCATTTCATTGGACCCGCCTTTTTCAATACTTTGAAAAAGGGGAGGGCGCGCTCAGCAGATTTGGAGATGAACCTACTTAGAGCAGCAACCCAGCCGGCAAGCCTACGGGCGTCCTTGACCCGTCTTGGCACCTCAATCTGCTCAATCGCTCTGATTTTGTCAGGGTTTGCTTCGATTCCGCGTTGAGACACAAATAAACCAAGAAGCTTGTCTGACGGGACGCCGAACACACACTTTTCTGGATTGAGCTTGAGGTTGATCTTGCGCAGGTCTGCAAATGTTTCCTCTAGATCCTGTACGAGCGTGGCCTTGTCCTTGGTCTTGACGACTATGTCATCCATATAAGCTTCCAAATTTCTATGCAGCTCCGGCTCAAAACCAATTTGGACTGCTCGGGAAAATGTCGAATCAGCGCTTTTCAACCCGAAAGGCATCCGTACAAAACTGTACGTACCACATGGGGTGATGAACGCGGTCTTTTCTTCGTCTTCCTTCATCATGAAGATCTGGTGGTATCCTGAGTAGGCGTCGAGGAATGACAGCAGGTCACACCCAGCAGTGGAGTCCACTATCTGGTCAATGCGTGGCAAGGGGAAAGGATCCTTTGGACATGCCTTACTGATATCTATGTAGTCAATACATAGCCTCTACTTCCCATTTGCCTTACGCACTACCACTGGATTGGCCAACCACGTGGGGTGGAGCACTCCTCTGACCAAGCTTGCCGCCTCCAACTTTCTGATCTCTTTGATGATGAACTCTTCTCGCTCCAAAGCTTGCTTTCTGACCTTCTGCTTGACGGGCCGCGCATGAGGACAGACAATAAGATGGTGCTCAATCACCTCCCTGGGAAAGATGGGATGTCCGATGCTTGCCACACAAACGCATCGACATTCGCCCGCAGGAAGGCGACGAGCGTGCTTTCCTATTTGCTGTCGAGGGTGGAGCTTATAGTAAAATCCCCGCCCGTGCCGTCCTCCTTGACGGGCACCTTCTTGGTCTCAGGTGGTGCTGCCTTGGATTCCTTGCACTTGCCGGTGGAGCTCTCTGGCACGCCCTAGACAAGAGCGCAACACTCCGAAGAGGCGCGCTTGCCGGAGTGGGTGCAGGAGGTCTTGCCAGAAGAGGCCTCCCTGGAAGGGGCCTTGCCGGTTCTCTTCCCTCCCGGGGCTTCAGCGGCAG
Organism: Aegilops longissima; assembly: GCA_021605205.1. Taxonomy (NCBI): domain Eukaryota; kingdom Viridiplantae; phylum Streptophyta; class Magnoliopsida; order Poales; family Poaceae; genus Aegilops; species Aegilops longissima. The sequence goes on from CM038679.1 coordinate 144,658,592, forward strand.
GAGCAAGTGCCTTGGCGGCAGTTGCTGCAACTGCCTCCGGGTAGAGTTGATCGGCGCAGATGAGCGCATCTTTCTTGTCGGAGGGGACGGTGATGATGCTCATTGGCCCGGGCATCTTCAACATGTTGTAGGCGTAATGTGATGTTGCCACGAACTTTGCCAGCGCTGGGCGGCCAAGGATCCCATCATAGGGCAAGGGGAACTTGGCGACATCAAAAACGATCTTCTCCGTTCTATAGTTCAGCTCTCCCCCAAATGTAACGGGCAACATGATCTTACCCTTTGGCTGACTCCTCCCCGGGTTGACTCCTTGAAATGTGCCCGTCTCCTCGTGATCTCCATCGGGGATTTGCAGCCTCTCGATCACGGCAGGCGAGATCAAGTTCCGACCGGCCCCACCGTCAACTAGCACTTTCGTCACCTTGAGGTTGCATATTGTTGGTGAGACCAACTACGGCAAACACCCGACTACAGTTGTGCGATCAGGGTGATCCTCGGTGTCAAAAATGATAGGCGTGTTAGACCACTTCAGTGGCCTCTGGGCATCGAACGACGGCTCTGCCGCAGTGACTTCACGTGCCCACTACTTCAGTTGGTGGTGAGAGGTATGCAACGAGGCGCCACCGTCGACGCAAATGGCCTCCGTAGCCTTCTGGAACTCGTGCTCACCGGACTCGTCGTCTTCATCCTGATCGTCGTTTCCCTCCTTCTTGTCGCGGCCCCGAGTGGGCCTCTCTAGTTGGTTATCATTGCCGCGGCGATCCCCTCGGCTGCCACGCTTCTTGCCAGACCCCTCAGCACCATCCTGGCCCTTCTCCTTGTCCCATCTCTCATATTCAACTTTCTGCTTCTCTGCAAGCAGCTCAACCTGCCGGCAGTTCTGGAGGTCATGGCCCTTGGTGCGATGGATCTTGCAGTACTGCTTGTTGGAGCCTCCTGACTTGTCGGTAGCCGCCAAGGCCCGGCAGGTGGCGCACCCGGCAACTTCCTTGCCGGGGTCGTCAACCTTGGCCTTCTTGGCGGTGCCGGGGTCGCCGGATCCCTCGACAGCAAGCACGGTCTTGCCCTTATGCTTCCTGTTGTGACGTCGGCCCTTCTTTGCTGGGGCAACGGCATCTTCGTCTGTGGAGTCGGTTTCCGTGTCGGGATCTTCGCCGGGGTACTTCCTTCCTTCTTCAGCCCGAGCACACCTATCGGCCAGAACATACAGCTCGGCTACATCCTTAACCTTGTTCATCGCCAGCTCCTCGCACATCTTACAGTTGCGCACATTCTGATGGAATGCACCGATGACAGCGGTGGGATGAACATCTGGGATGTTGTACTGCACACGACTGAACCTTTATATGTACTTGCGCAGGGACTCGCCATCCTTCTAGGGGATGACATGCAAATCACTCGCCTCGCCTGGAGCTTTGCGGCCTCCGGTAAAGGCTCCAACAAACTCGTGGCACAGATCCGACCAAGAAGATATGGAATCCACTGGCAGGTGCATCAACCATGACATGACGTTGGGCTTAAGTGCCAAGGGGAAATAATTGGCAAGCACCTTATCGTCGCGAGCCCCGACAGCTTGCATCGTGATGGTGTAGATGCTGAGGAACTCCGACAGGTGAGTCTTTCCGTTGTATTTTTCTCCGACCTCGGGCTTGAACGTGTGGTGGGTGGGCCACTGGAACTGCCGCAACTCATGGGTAAAGGCTGGACAACCCACCTTGTAAGGTAGTTCACTGGCACCCCCCGGCGCTGGGAAGTCCATAGCGGGTCCCACGCGCCTATTTGACTGATGGCGCATGTCCCGCCGCCGCTTGATAGTGGTCCGAGCGTCTTCCTGAGATTGCCCTCGAAGGACTTGATGTTGGTCGTAGCGGGCTCGCGGGTCGGATGACGCCATAGAAATGTTGTCACGGGCGTCGGCCCGGCGAGCCGGCGGCTGCTGTCGCGGCCGTGGGGGAGGAGAGTGCACCGTGGTCGCAGTGTCTCCGGTCCTCCCACCGCCGGCATGCACCGGCTCGACAAAACACCGGTATGAGGGTCGCGCTGGGCGTGGCTCATCTTTGTTGACGAAGCTGGTGAGGCTTCGAATGGTGGCCCTCCACTCATCAAGCTTCTCCGCTACTGGAGGGAAGTCGAGGAGTAGTTGCACGCGTGCCAACACTTCCGCTGGCGTGGGTAGCAGCGAAAGCTGCATGGACCGTGACGCGCTTCGACTTCTAACCAAGTTAGAAGGAGCTCTATCACGGTATCGCTCTCCCGCCCCGTTTCCGCCAGCGTCTGGGTGCGCATGCCGGCCCGGTGCGTCTTGAGAGTGACGCAAAGGGCTCTTCCCGTGGCGGTGTCCGGAGGCCCGGCGTCCGCGGCGTTACTCGTCATCGCGGCTGGAAGGTCGTGGCGCGCGCCGCCGGGCGTCGAGAGTCGATCGCCCCGTGGGTATGCACGCCCGCCCAGGCCCAGCGGCGTGCGGCTCGTCATCTCGGGCACGCACGACGCCGCTCGCCTGGCTCCGATTGCCAGAGTGTCATGGATGCTCACGGGGCACACCTCCGCCACCATCGGCGACTGCTCCGTCACCCGCGCACGCTGGGACGGGTGGTTTGGCCCCAGACGAGCCGATCGCCGTGATCGCCTTCTTCTTGGGAGCCATCGCGACGAAGGAGTCGATGAATTGATTTCGAAACAGGATTTTCACAGCCTCAGCTCCCCCTACCTGGTGCGCCAAAGATGTCGGGGCTCAGGAATGATGCCTATGGGATCACGGGGAATCCCTACTACGATTGCGGGGCGTGGGGCTGCACAAAGAGCAGGTCGAGAAGATTAACACAGGGGGATTTTGACCCAGGTTCGGGCCGCAAACGATGCGTAAAACCCAAGTCCTGCTTTGTGTTTATTTAGTGTTCTTGAGCTCTTGAACTAGCCGCGGTGCATGCCCAGTCCAAAAAGTTTGAATCCTTCCTCAGTACGCCTCGGGCCTCCTTTTATATGTAAAAGGGGTTGCCACAGTGGCACACCGGAGGTGGAAGTACGCATAGTGTACAAGTTTATCTCATGACATCATAGGACAAACGCATTTAATGCGTCGCCTATGTGTCCTCTTGCTTTACCGGGGACGGCAGAGAAGCTCATCCCGTCCATCGCCGCCTCACCTTGCTTCGACGCGCTCCCAAGGTGACGAGGCATGCAGCGCCATGCTGGCTGGCTGGTTGCTGAGCTGTTGCGGTGGCAGGGTCTTCACGAAGATCTGCATGCCACCACGCAGGTGCTTGGCTAGTTGGCCTAGAAGCTGCATGCTGCAATGCAGGCGCTCTCCTAGTTGGTGGGCTGGCCGCCACGTCAGAACGGCTGTGGGGCAACGAAACTCTGGCAAGTGCGGGCCTGGCCTCGGCCCCGCAGATGTCCCCGACAAGGGCCTTGCCGAGGTCTCATGGGCGTCCCCGGTAAGGGTCATGCCGGGGGTCTTTGTCTTCTGGTTCTCATCTAGTTTTGCAGGCCTTTGGTCTTCACAAAGATCTGCATGCCACCACGTAGGCGCTCCCGAGCCTTGGTCCTGACATTGTCGATGGTGTCGGAACTCTCAGGCTCAAGGGTGGTGGCCTTGCTGGTGTTGGGAAAACCACCCAGGCAAGGCTCTTTGCCGGGGCTACATAGGCTGCCCCAACAAGGCTCTTGCCGGGGCCGCATAGGCAGCCCCGACAAGGGTGCGGCCGGGGGAAAGCCATCTTGTCCTCTCGCTCTTCATGCTTCTAGTTCGAGTGCTGCCTTGGCAGCCTTATACCTTTCCTTCTTCTGCCCCGCCAAGCCCGGCCGCAGGCGTGGCTACGACTGCCCATGCGCAAGTAAAGGGGTACAGAAAAGGCCCCTACTTTTTACACCGACAAGAATTAGAACATAACGGTAGCATCATGAAGCATATGACTAGCACATTTGAACCCACTTCCTATGCATAGGTATTTTGTGGGCAAATAATTTATGGGAGCAAGAATCAACTAGCATAGGAAGGTAAAACGAATGCAACTTCAAAACTTTCAACATAAAGAGAGGGAACTTGGTATTAGTGAGAAGCCTACAAGCATATGTTCCTCTCTCATAATAATTTTTAGTAGCATTAGGAATGAACTCAACAATATAGGTATCACATAAAGCATTCTTTTCATGATCCACATGCATAAATTTTATCCTACTCTCCACATAAGCAAATTTATTCTCATGAATAGTAGTGGGAGCAAACTCAACAAAATAACTATCATGGGATTGAAAATTAAAATAATGATGACAAGTTTCATGGTTATCATTATTCTTTATAGCATACATGTCATCACCATAATCATCATAGATACAAACTTTGTTGTCATAGTCAATTGAAACCTCTTCCAAAATAGTGGATTGATCACTAAATAAAGTCATGACCTCCCCAAATCCACTTTCATAATTATTACGATAAGATTCAACACCCTCCAAAGTAGTGGGATCATTACCTAGAGTTGACACTCTTCCAAACCCACCTTCATCAATATAATCATCATAAATAGGAGGCATGCTTTCATCATAACAAATTTTCTCATCGAAACATGGGGACTAAAAATATCATCTTCATCAAACATAGCATCCCCAAGCTTATGGCATTGCATATCATTAGAATCATGGATATTCAAAGAGTTCATACCAACAACATTGCAATCATGCTCATCATTCAAAGATTTTTTGTCAAACATTTTGTAGAATTCGTCTTCTATCAACTGAGCACAATTTTCCTTTCCATCATTTTCACGAAAGACATTATAAAGATGAATAATATGATGCAACCTCAATTCCATATTTTGTAGTTATCTTTTATAAACCAAACTAGTGATAAAACAAGAAACAAAAAGATTCAATTGCAATGTCTAAAGATATACCTTCATGCACTCACCTCCCCGGCAGTGGCGCCAGAAAAGAGCTTGATGTCTACTACGCAACTTTATTCTTGTAGAGTCGTGTTGGGCCTCCAAGCGCAGAGTTTTGTAGGACAGTAGCAATTTTCCCTCAAGTGGATGACCTAAGGTTTATCAATCCGTGGGAGGCGTAGGATGAAGATGGTCTATCTCAAACAACCCAGCAGCCAAATAATAAAAAGTCTCTTGTAGATATTGATAAAACGGAGCACAAACGGTATTGCAATGCTTGAAAATGAGGCCTAGGGTTCATACTTTCACTAGTGCAATCTCTCAACAATGCTAATATAATTGGATCATATAACCATCCCTTAACGTGCGTTGAAGAATCACTCCAAAGTTCTTATCTAGCGGAGAACATAAGAAGAAATTGTTTGTAGGGTACGAAACCACCTCAAAGCTATTATTTCCTATCAATTTACCCAAGAGTTCGTACTAATATAACACCAAGCTATTCTTCCCCATCGATCTAACCCAAGAGTTCGTACTAAAATAACACCACATGATCAAGAACAACCAACTCTAATGTCACCTAGATACTCCAATGTCACCGCGAGTATCCATGAGTTGATTATACGATATGCATCATACAATTTCAGATTCATAGTACTGAATCCAACACAAAGAACCTAAAAGAGTGCCCCGAGATTTCTACCGGAGAAACAAATACGAGAACATGCATTAACCCCTATGCATAGATTACCCCAATGTCACCTCAGGAATCTGTGAGCTGAGTGCCAAAACACATACCAAGTGAATGAAGATGATACCCCATTGTCACCACGGGTATGCATAGCAAGACATCATCAAGTGCTCTCAAATCCATAAAAGTATTCAGTCCGATAAAATGAAATCTCAAAGGGAAAACTCAATTCACAAGAAGATAGAGAGGGGAAAACACCATATGATCCAACTATATTAACAAAGCCCGCGATACATCAAGATCGTGACATCTCAAGAACCGAGAGAGAGAGAGAGAGAGAGAGAGAGAGAGAGAGAGAGAGATTAAACAGATAGCTACTAGTAGAAACCCTCAGTCCTAAGGGTGGACTACTCCCTCCTCATCATGGTGGCCGCCTGGATGATGAAGATGGCCACCGGTGATGATTTTCCCCTCCGGCAGGGTGCCAGAACAGGGTTTAGATTGTTTTTTCATGGCTACAGAGTCTTGCGGTGGGAACTTCTGATGGTTTCTCTATTTATAGGATTTTTTGGTGTCGGTTTCACATGAAGATGGGCCTCGAGGTGAGCACAACCCACCACGCCACGGGTTGGGCTCCAGGCGCGCCCTGGTGGGTTGTGCCCTCCCCGTGGATCTTCTGGCCCCCCCTACGAAGCTTCGGGGGTCTCATTTGTTCAAAAAAATCGTAAAAAAGTTTCGGTTGATTTGGAGAACTTCCATTTCTGCACAAAAAACAACACCACGGTAGTTCTGCTAAAAACAGCGTCAGTCCAGGTTAGTTCCATGCAAACCATACCAAAACTATATAAAATTGTTGTAAACATGGCATGAATACTTCATAAATTATAGATAAGTTGGAGACGTATCATACCTCCCTTCTTAGGGATACAATGAACATGACTTACCCATCTACTACCTGCTTCAAGAAGCTTTCATATTTTAGTTCATACCACTTCTTTCATCTTAGGATTCAAACGTCATTAGTGATCAACAATGGGTTTAGCATCAGGTTCCATATTAATCTTGTGCTGACATAGAGTGGGACTAATGACCTTAAGATCATCAAGAGTATACCTAATAGCGGTTCGGTGCTTCTTCAGAATTTTCAATAATCTTTCTTCTTCACGTTCTGTCATGGGAAACCACGGCCACCTATGGGACCAAGAGTCCCTTGCTGGTTCGGCAGAGGGATGTCACGTTGCACAAAGAGTAGACGGGCGTCGAGCAGCACAACAGCGATCACGCAGGCAATCTTTACCTAGGTTCGGGCCGCTGTGAGGCGTAAAACCCTACTCCGGCTTTGGTGGATTGATGGTGTAAAAATGGTGGCGAACGCAACACGCTTGCCCGACAGTGTTGCCTCGGGGCAGAACGGCTACGACGTATGAATGTGTGAGGGGGTGGACTCACTAACCCAGGGTCCAACCCTTTGTGCGTTTGCCTTGGGCCTCCTTTTATAGACAAAAGGGGTCACCACAGTGGCAAATCAGTCATTATGCACTGATAAGATAGCAAGTAGTGCTATCATACCTAACTCTGCAGGCTGAGAGAGCGTATTAAATGCGCTGCTCAACGTCACATCGTAGCTTGCCCGGCAGGCCCTGCCGGGCTGTTTTGCCAGCTTCGCATCTGCTCACTCGACATGTCGCAACACGGTGTCGCCTGAAGGTATTTCCTGTAGAAAGTGGCTACCATGTGGCAAATAGCAGCCACTTAGTCACTTTGGGGCTTGACACCGCATCGATCGACGATGTGCGTCGTGATGAGGTGGTGTGGTGAGGTGCTTTTGCCCTCGCGAGTCCCGGCAAGCCTGCCGCGACGACCTGGAGGCTCGCTTCCCGGGGTGACCCCGTCCTTGCCAGGCCCACCTGCCCGGCAAGGGAGGTTTCTTCCTTAGTGGTATCTTGCTTTTCTGGCTAGTATTGGCCTTCTTGATTTGCGTGCTGGTCCTTCTAAGAACTGGTTCCTTGTGTTCTGCTCTGGTCTTGGCGTTGAAATCTTGTGCTCATGTCTGCACAGTGTCTTGGTAACGGACCCAGGGTTTGTTGCACCGACAGAAGCCCCCGGGCCTGGCACGAATAAGCTGCCGGGCGTCGTCGGGGTAGGCCCTAATAAGTGCACAGGCAGGGGCGTGGAAGCGGCTGGCCCCTTGAGATCTTCTTTGCTTCTTCATTAATCTTGAGCCTGGGCCAGTTTCCGGTTTTCCCATGCGTCGTGTAAAGCCAATCATGGTGGGACCATCCTTGTAATGGCCCGTGAATGACTTTAACGCTCGGGGGAGTAAACGCCAATTCCCTCTTCCCACCACGCCCTTATCCCTAGCCATGTATGTTGCAGCGTCAACTTGTTTGTACCCTTGGCGGAATGAACACACCTAAGGACAATGTCGCCTTCCTCGAAAATCCAGGCATGGACCCTGCGGCTGTGATAGCGGCGTACACTTCAAAAAAAAAGACATATCCGTGACATTTTGGGCTGAACGAAATTTTTTTCTGTCATACTTATGACACTTCTATGATGACAATTGTGACAAAACCTGGTATTATCATAGATGTGGTGGGATCCTACTTCTATGACAAAAAATAATGACAGAAAATGGGCTTTTCTTCCTGGGTGGGTTGGAGACACAACTGCATGACATTCTTTGGGCCGTCCATGATGGAAAAAACCATGGTAGAAGCGAGGGCGAGGAAAATATCGGGGTGTTCCCGGTTACGGTGGGTGGTTGGGGCCGAGCGATGCGCGTTTCTCTCATACGCGCAGCGGCGTGGAGTGCGGCGTTGGGCTCTAACGAACCCGGCGGCGTTGGGATCTAAGCGAACTGGCGATTACCGCTGCGAGGCTACTGCGTTCTCGAACCCGGCGATCGATCGATGGCTGTGGCGAACCCGATCGAGCGATTCGCCGCTCTGCTGCTAAGCGAAGCGATCGATGCTTCCTCTGGATGAGCAGTGGCGTTGCTAGGGGCTTGGATGAACAGTTCGGTGGGGGTGGATGAGCGAGGACCCGTGGTGTTGCCTTTGGATGAACGGGACCCGGTCGATCGAGCGGTTGGGGCTGGATGAACATGACCCGTGGAGGGCTGGATGAACAGGACCACCCATGGAGGGCTGGATGAGCGATGAGCGGTGGAGGGTGGATGAGCGATAGCCCGTGGAGGGTGGTTGAGCTGGAGCCGTGGAGAGGGCTGGTTGAGCGATGGCCGGTGGAGTAGTGCGCGGTGTAGGCTGGATGAGCAGGGGCCCGTGGATGAGCGATCGCGGTGGAGGCTGGAGGAGGTCGATGGTGGATGAGCGATGGCCCGTGGAGGCTGGATGGGGTCGATGGTGGAGATGAGCGGTATCCGTGGAGTCCCGTTTTGCGATGCGCCACACCCTGCCGATGAACGGTACCCCTGTTTGACCATGGCGGCTCCAACACAAGTCCGTTTCCTCTGTTTTGCGATGCGCCACACCCTCTAATCAATAGGACCCGTTTAAACCGTAGGAGGTCTGTTTCCTCCGTTTTTGATGCGCGGACCCCTCCCGATGAACAGGATCCCGTTTTGAACGTGTCTGGTCGAACACAAGGCCGTTTCCTCCATTCTGCGGTACGCCAGGCCTCGTTTCTGTCGTGGTTTTGTCACGGCAGATGTCCTCATGAAAGGACTTAGTCGTGGAGCCATCGCTACGGGTTAGCTTAAAGGGGTTAAAGCGGACAAGGGACACAAGGGAGTTTTATACTAGTTCGGCCCCTTACGATGAAGATAAAAGCCTACGTCTAGTTGTGATGGAATTGATGGAGTTTCGATGACTAGGGAGCGAATACGCTTTGCTTGAGTCTCGAGTTGTTGACTGTTGTCCTTGAACCGCTGCCGGGTCGTCCCCTTATATACATGGATCGATGCCCGTCGGTTTACAGAATCCCGAGGCCAGCTCATAAGTGTGTCCGGCTCGGTCTCTGCTATTTGTATCTTACAACACAAGTTTACATATCAATGCCGGTTTATGTCTACATGCCTTAAACCGGTTCTGGGCCATGGGCCTTCTTAAAGCGTCACCGTCTGTCTTCATGGGCTTCAGATATAATGAACTAGTAATGGAGTTAACCCGGCCTCTCCTGGCCGGTTTACGGCCAGTGGTAATATCCCCAACATTAGGCCCCAGACTGATTTGAACTGGTTCATGTCAGTCCTGAGTACTTAATAAAATTTCTTCGTCAATATCTTCACACAATCTGCAAATCGCCATGATGTCATCTTCCAGGACCATGGTAAACCGCCATGACATCATTTGTTATTTTAAACTATGTATACTCATCTTCATTAATGGGCCTCCGACGATCGAGGCAACAAAGCTGTCACACACCCCATTTTTTGGGCTCCTCGATTCTCGCGCCTGCCTTTTATCCATTCCTCTTATAAATAGGGCCGAGGGGTCACTTTCACTTTTCCCCCTCGTGCCTCTTCGCGTCGTCGTCTTCCTCGCGCTGCTCGACCTCTGGAGCTCCGCCGCCACCGTCTACCGTCGCTTCCCTCAATTTCGTCCGCTGCATCACCCTGAACGTACCAGAGAATCGCGGCGCTTCCCCGCTCTTCCATCAACATCAGTAAGATCTATGTTCTTCCGCCATAGATCTATCTCTAGGGTTTCACTGTTCTTTGGTGTTCGTCGGTGTTCGTCGGTGTTCATCGTTTGTGTAATAACTCTTTGATTCAAACCTGGATATTACTCTGTATAGTGATAGCCATAGCCTTTCTTTCCATCTATTCAACCCGCTTAAGTAGAAGATCCCATCTGAACCTTCATCAACTGTTCCGGTACTAATATTTAGGTCTGGATATATATTCCTTTTTTGATATACGGTAGATTCAAAATTATAATGCCAAAGTGTGAATTCTATTTTTCCTTCACTTACGCATCTTTGGACTTGTATCTTCAACGTCCGATTAGGCGGTTTAACTCCTTTAGAGAAAGGACGACCCGGTAGATACCATTAGTCCCCTTGTTGAACCGCGAATTTATTTCACCGTTATGTTGTCTCCATTAGTAAACTCCGGTTTATGAACAACCAACTACGGTTTAATAATATGCCTGCACCCTTATGTCGCTGCATAATTGTCCACCGTAAATCTTAAACCGGCAATAACAATGTTTCAGATTTTCCTTGCCATGGCCAAGCAAGTCTATGAATGCAATTGGGCTCCTTCTCGAGGGATTGAAGAACAATTAAAAAACTGTGTTAAAACGGGCGTTTTAGCAAAGAAAGATGTCATCCATTGGAGAGTCCCTGGCCCAGAAAATCCTCCTACACCCAAAGATGGAGAGGTAGTTGTGTTTGCTGATCACTTAGGCCGAGGTTTCAGCCTTCCCGGTTCAAATTTTTTCCGGGATGTACTGGCCAGCTTTCAATTGCGCCCTCAAGACATTGGTCCAAATTCTGTGACCAACATCTGCCACTTCCAAGTTTTCTGTGAGGTTTACTTACAAGAGGAACCTATTGTAGAACTGTTTAGAGATTTCTTTCACTTAAACCGCCACACAGAATTCACAGGTAGACCCAACACTGAATTGGGCGGAATGATGGTTCAGAAGAGGAAGGAAGCTACTTTTCCTCATCCTAAACTTCGCAGTCACCCCAAAGAGTGGAATGCTACTTGGTTTTATTGCAAGGATACATCTCCTCCTGATGAAAACCCTCTACCGGGTTACCGCCCTGAACGCCTTAGCAACACACATCCTTTTCCTCCGAGGTTGACGGCAAAAGAAAGGGCCAACTATGCTCCTCAATTATAAAAACTTAGAGCCTTCATGGCGAACGGTTTGACAGGAGTTGATCTTGCTCGTTGTTGGATAAGCTGGAGTATTCTGCCCTTAAGCCGGCGCTCCGGTTTGATGTGTGAGTATACAGGAAGTTTGAAGGATGCTCAGCGGCACATTGATATTCAGCTTACAGACGCAGAAGTCACTGAGGCTGTAAAGAAAATGCTAAACGAACCGGAGGCTGTCTGTGCCCAAACCGGACTACTCCCTTTCTACACCTTCAACAAACCGCCAGCTGTAAGAATCATATAATCTTTTTATCTAAAGTTGCTTTTGTCCAAATATTCTATGAAAGTGTGATTGTTTTTTGAGAGGGTGATGATCCATTCTAGAACAAGAAACCACCACAAGACAAACCGGCGAAGCCGCAAGACAAACCGGTCAAGCCAGTTCGTCCAAAGACCAAGGTCATTAAAAAACCTGCAAAGAAAAGGACTACTGCATCCTCCGATCTACCAGCTGATGATGATGTGGGTAACCCGGAATTAGAGGTAGAACTTGACTCTTGGTTCATTTTTTGTACGCATTATCTATGATGATTATTGTCAGGACGATGCTGAAGGCAGCCAAGCCGATGCTGTAGAGGTAATCGTTCTTTCCTCTGATTCAAATCCTTTGCCAACACTAAAAATCCATCGAGCAAAACGGAAAGTTAAATTTTCTCATCCTCTTGCTTACTTGGATCCGAACTTTCTTGTGAAGAGATAACAGCACGAGGCTCGCCACACAACCCGGCATAGCGGCCAGGTAGTTACCTCCGCCGGTTTACCGAACACTCCAGTTCAGAAACACCGATTAGAGGTCTCTTATCCCCTTGACACTTCACGCCCCAAAGCGGGTTGTTTTCGTCAACCTCTTAATCCATCTGATTCAAATTATCAGGGTACTTCTCACTCATCTTCTGGCGAGTCATCAGCCACCAAACTTCCACCCCTCAAAACGGTTCTTGCGTGAGCTATACACTTGCTTTATCCTTGACATGTGTTTTATACGCTATACTGACCTTCCTGTTTTACTTTTCTCAGTGATAAGCCCAAACCAAGCAAGAAGGCTTGGTTGAATAAACCGGCTGATGAAGATGTGGCTGTTGATCCGGAGAAAACTCTAGATCCTGAAGAGACCGACATTGATTCCATACTAAATGACCCACCGCCTCAAGATCATGACTTTGTTGCTGAGCAAGTAGAAGTTGACACTATAGGCCATCCTAACCAGCCAACCAGCCCTATGTGGACTGACAAACCGGTCAGTCTAGTAAAAGATACTGACAAACCGCCAACTCCAGTAAGGGCTGCTGAGGAAAAAGATGATGATGTTATGATTACTGGCATTGGCCATATCGCTCCGGGCAATCCTGTCGCTTTGTCCAAGCATACTGCCAAGGATGAACTCTCTGCAATTGGCAAAGGCAAATGGAACACCGATTTGTCAAATTATGCCCATCTGAATGTCCAAGATCTTCACTCTGGTTTCCTGAACCGTCTGTACACCAGCCGTGACTATGAAGCCGGTTCGGTAAATATGATGAAGGAGTGATATGAGATAATTCCATAAGTGTTCCTCTCTTATATTCAATTGCAGCTTATCAACTTCCAGAAGCCCCCAAGTGACGGTTTAGAATACCATCCTAAACCGGGACTTTAGTAATAATTTTATGTTCGCAACAATGCATCTTAACTTCACAGCTGTAGCCCCCAAGGGCCGGTTTAACTTTATAAAGATGAACCGGGACTTTGTAGAAGAATTCCCATATCAGCAATTTATGAGCAAATACACAATAGCCCCCAAGTGCCAAGTTTAATACTTGTATTGTGCTTGGGACTTGTAAAAATTTCTGATAAATAGCAAATATGCATTAGCCCCCAAGTACTAAGGGTATAACTTGTTATATGCTTGGTACTTCAAATATGCACTGTCAACTCATTATATATCTGTCTCTTTATAGGCTGAACTGAGCAAGAAAGAAAGCCAAACCGCTGATCTGCAAGAGAACCTCAAGTCCCAATAAGGTGAAACTTCCAAAGCGAAGGAAGAACTGACCAGCACTCTAGGCGCTATGGAGAAACTGAAAGAAGGCTTCAACAAAGAGCGGGCGGATTGGGAGACTGAAAAATCCGCTTTGGTAAAAAGGGCCGAAGATGCGGAAGTAGCTCGTAAACTGGTGGTTGATGAACTGACTGGCGTAAAGCGGCAGATTCATGCCATGACTACTGATGTATTTGGTAAACATACTTGACTTCATGCTTTCAACATATCCAATCGTGCATTGCCGGTTTACTAATGATTTCAATGATGCAGGAAGTCGTATTAGCCATCTTGGCTCTGATGTACAGAAGAAGCTGAAAGCATCCTATACTATGATAGATCAGTTGTATACCGGTGACCAGCGGATCATCTACACTGCTTCACACAACAATCCTCCTCCTACTTTGATCAAGGATACCTTAGAAAGGTTATCTATGCTTCCTGCCCGGGTAGACGAGCTAAAAAAGTCTGCCGCTAGAAGGGCGCTTTGGCCGCACTGACTCAGGCAAAAGCGTGCGTTCCTGACTTTGATCCGGTGGAAGCAACCCAAGGTTATCCTAGTTTGAAGGAAGACGGAACATAATTTAGCAATGACGATCTCCGAATCATAAACCGGGAAGTACGCCCATTGGCTTGCCAACTGGTTGAAGAAGCGGATCTTTCATACTATCAGGCGAGTTATGATGACAAGAACAAAAGGGTTGATGCACCAATTCTAGAAGTGCAAAGTCTTATCCCACCCATCCGTAAGCACACTTATGCCCCTGATATTGAACCGTCCACGCTGATAAGCGATGAAGCTGTATACCAAGCCCTAACTGGGATCGACTGGGCAACTGTTGACTTCCAGCCACTGGGTAGAGATGAGGGAGTTGAACCGGCGCAAGATGATCCTCAACCGTCCAGCCGAGCTGGTGACCAGTCATGGACCGGAAGCCGGTTTAGTCTTCTACATGGTGCAACAATTTGTGAGAACAATTATCCTTTTGGGCAATGAAACGCCTTGTAATAGGCTAGTAAAAATAATTGGTCCGATATGCCTTCGTGCATTTTTATCTGTGACTGATGCTTGCTTAATCCGACATGCTTAAGATACGATATTCATAATCCATAGCCATTTATTCAAGCTGTTCCTGCAGATAAGAAGCTTAAAGCGCCCTGGCAGTTTACCCCCGGGCGGGTCATGATACCCAAATATATATATGACCAAGGTTTATAACCCAGGTTGTAATTGATAACCAAATATGGAAACATATAATACCTGTGACCTTTAGGCATAATGTTGGCTGACCAACGTTTGTAATTAGGGTAAACAACCTCTGTTATATGATGCCGGTTTACAATAAAACCGTTCCGGGTTGTGATAAACACCGGTTTATTCCATATTGGTGACTTTGAGTCAAACCAGACCGGGCTGATAGTATCTGGATTATATTTTGATCATGCATTGACAACTTGTAGTTGACAGTCTAACCGGGTTGACAAACACCGGTTTGAAAATATCATAAATCTTATGAAAACAAAGAAAACTTAGCAAAGGCAAATAAAAACCATTGTAGTCGAGGCTTTTCACGGGCTGCCAGGCCCCAAATTTGAGGCTTTTCATGGGCTGCCAGGCCCCAAATTTGAGGCTTTTCATGGGCTGCCAGGCCACTGAGTTAAACCATTTTTGCAAAGCCTTTTAAGATGGTCCTCAATCCTTAACTAGTCATCGTTTTAACTTGACAAGTTCAGGGTCTTTATTTTAGAGTAACTTGTCAAAGTTCGAAGGGTCATACAAGGTTTACCTAGGCGGAGTAACTTACTTAAAGAGGCAGGTTAACCCGGGGTTTTAGGTGTATACACCAGGCTTCCAAGCCATGGCTTGATAGCCCATTACAAGTGTAGATTCTAAGTTCATTGCGATAGCAAAGAATCCCCAAGTAACGTTTTGAGCTGTGCTTAGTGGGTGCCTATGTTTGAGTTATTGTTTTACAACACTCTCTTTGGCCCCAGATTGTTTTGGCTTTGAGCCGATCAAGAGGTGTGACTATGGTTCGAATACGACCAAGCCCCCAAGTGATGTTATGGCATTGCGCCTATCAAGAGGTGTAGCTATGGTTCGGATATGACCAAGCCCCCAAGTGATATAATATAATGCTTTGAGAAGCTAAATCAAGGGGTAAACCGGACGCCGCTTTAGAAACAGAAGCTCCATGTAACCACACATGATGTAAGAAAACAACAGATATGCCGCTTTAGCTGAGGTTCCGGTTTATTATATTGATCATAATATATATATTGTCATAATATGTACATAAGCAGAGCCTATAACTCAAGTATAGTAAGGCCAAAGATGAGCAATATTCCACGGCCGGTTGGTCTCCTCCTCCGATTTACGTGAGTCTTTGCGCTCTCGAACATAGATTAGGTAGTATGATCCGTTGTGTAGATTCTTGCCGACCACAAAGGGTCCTTCCCAAGGGGGGATAGCTTGTGCATATCCGTCTGATCCTGGATGAGCCGAAGCACCAAATCTCTTTCTTTAAAGGTCCTGGTTCTAACCCGGCGGCTATGATAACAACGCAGATCTTGCTGATAAATCGCCGAACGAGTTGCCGCCATGTCACGCTCCTCATCTAACAGGTCAAGAGGTTCCTGCCGTGCCTTCTCGTTGTCAGCTTCAACGTATGCCGCTACACGAGGTGAGTCATGACGGATGTCACAAGGAAGAACAACTTCCGCTCCATAAACCATGAAGAACAGTGTGTATCATGTCGATCTGTTGGGCGTGGTATTGATGCTCCGTAATACTGAGGGTAGCTGCTCCACCCAACAACCCGGCATCCGTTGTAAAGGAACCATAAGCCGGGGTTTGATGCCTCTCAAGATCTCTTGATTGGCCCTCCGCTTGACCATTGGATTGGGGGTGACCCACTGATGATACGTCAAGCCGGATGTGCTCACGTTCACAGAACTCCTTCATGGCACCCTTTGACAAGTTGGTACCATTGTCTGTTATAATGCTGTGTGGAAAGCCAAACCGGAAGATCACCTTTTTGATGAATTGAACCACCGTGGCTGCATCACACTTACTAACTGGCTCTGCCTCTACCCAGTTCGTGAACTTATCAACCGCCACCAAAAGGTGGGTCTTCTTGTCCTTAGACCTCTTGAACGGCCCAACCATATCCAGCCCCCAAGTCACAAACGGCCAGGTAATTGGAATCATCCTAGATTCTTGAGCCGGTACATGAGCGCGCCTTGAGAATTTCTGACAACCATCGCATCTTTTGACCAAGTCCTCTGGATCAGCATGAGCTGTCAACCAATAGAAACCGTGACGAAACGCCTTGGCCACCAAAGATTTTGAACCGGCATGGTGACCACAATCTCCTTCGTGGATCTCTCGTAAAATTTCACAGCCTTCCTTAGGAGACACACAGCGCTAAAACGCCCCTGTCACACTACAATGATGTAACTCCCCATTGATAATAGTCATGGACTTGGACCGCCGGATTATCTGCCTGGCCAAAGTTTCATCCTCTGGTAACTCGCCCCGGTTCATATATGCCAGATATGGAACCGTCCAATCCGGGATAACATGAAGAGCAGCCACCAACTGAGCTTCTGGATCAGGAACAGCCAAATCCTTTTCACCAGGGAGCTTGACGGACGGATTATGCAGAACATCCAGGAAGACATTAGGTGGAACCGGTTTACATTGGGAACCCAGGCGGCTTAAAGCGTCCGCTGCTTCATTCTTCCGCCGTCCACATGATCCACCTAATAACCCTTAAAGTGACCTGCAACAATATCCACCTCACGACGGTACGCTGCCATGAGTGGGTCCTTGGAATCCCAAGTGCCGGACACTTGCTGAGCCACCAGATCCGAGTCACCGAAGCAATTAACTCGGCTTAGGTTCATCTCCTTAGCCATTCGAAGACCATGGAGTAAAGCCCCATATTCAGCTGCATTGTTAGTGCAAGGGAACATTAAATAGAGAACATAACAAAACTTATCACCTCGGGGGGAAGTTAATACGACTCCAGCCCCCAAGCCCTCCAATTGCCTGGACCCATCAAAATGAATAGTCCAATAAGTATGATCCGACTTCTCTTTTGGCGCTTGTAATTCTGTCCAATCATTGATGAAATCCATAAGTGCCTGAGATTTGATCGCCATTCGAGGTATGTATTTCAACCCATGAGGCCCAAGCTCGATAGCCCACTTAGCAATCCGGCCAGTTGCCTCCCTATTCTGGATTATATCCCCCAAAGGAGCAGAGCTGACCACCGTGATGGGATGCCCTTGGAAATACTGCTTAAGCTTCCGGCTTGCCATAAAAACACCGTACACCAATTTTTGCCAATGTGGGTACCTCTGCTTGGACTCGATAAGTACCTCACTGATATAATAAACCGGACGTTGAACCGGATATTCCTTTCCTGCCTCTTTGCGCTGCACCACAATAGCCCCACTAACAGCCCGGGCGATAGCTGCCACATATAGCAACAATGGCTCTTTGTCAATCGGAGCAGCAAGAACTGGCGGGTTATCCAGCTGCCGCTTTAAGTCCTCAAATGCTTTATTAGCGGCGTCACTCCAGACGAAGTTATCCGTTTTCTTCAGCATCTGATATAAAGGGATGGCCTTCTCTCCAAGGCGACTGATAAACCGGCTCAACGCGGCAATCCGGCCTGCCAAGCGTTGAACATCATTGATACACCTTGGTTTGGCCAAGGATGTGATAGCTTTGATCTTTTCCGGATTAGCCTCAATGCCCCTGTTAGACACCCAAAAACCCAAGAGCTTGCCTGCAGGCACACCAAAGACGCACTTGGCCGGATTAAGCATCATTTTGTAAACCCGTAGGTTATCGAAAGTTTCCTTGAAGTCATCAATCAATGTCTCCTTCTTTCTTGATTTTACCACTATATCATCCACATAGGCATGAACATTGCGGCTGATCTATTTATGAAGGCAATTCTGCACACACCGTTGATAAGTTGCCTGGGCACTCTTGAGCCCAAAGGGCATGGACACATAGCAGAAGGCTCCAAAGGGAGTTATGAAGGTCGTCTTCTCCTGGTCCTTATCTGCCATTTTGATTTGATGATAACCAAAATATGCATCCAAAAAGCTTAAACACTCGCAACCCGCCGTAGCATCAATAATTTGATCAATACAGGGGGAGGGCAAAAGGATCTGCTGGACAAGCTTTGTTGAGATCTGTGTAGTCCACACACATATGCCAAGTTCCATTCTTCTTAAGGACCAGCACCGGATTAGCCAACCACTCAGGATGGAATACTTCAACGACAAATCCAGCCGCCAAGAGTCTGGCCACTTCTTCTCCAATAGCCTTGCGTCTTTCTTCATTGAACCGGCGGAGAAACTGCTTGACCGGTTTGTATTTGGGATCAACATTAAGTGTGTGCTCAGCGAGTTCCCTTGGTACACCTGGCATGTCAGAAGGCTTCCACGCAAAGATGTCCCGATTCTCACGGATGAACTCGATGAGTGCGCATTCCTAGTTCGGATCCAAGTTGGCGCTGATGCTAAACTGCTTGGTTGAATCGCCAGGCACGAAGTCAACAAGCTTAGTCTCATCAGCCAGTTTAAACTTCAGGGCCGGATCATGCTCTGTAGTTGGTTTCTTTAATGAAGTCATATCTGCCGGATCAACATTGTCTTTGTAAAACTTCAACTCTTCTGTTGCACAAACCGACTCAGCATAAGCCGCATCACCTTATTCACATTCCAGAGCGATCTTGCGGCTCCCGTG
This sequence comes from Aegilops longissima, assembly GCA_021605205.1. Taxonomy (NCBI): domain Eukaryota; kingdom Viridiplantae; phylum Streptophyta; class Magnoliopsida; order Poales; family Poaceae; genus Aegilops; species Aegilops longissima. The sequence continues at coordinate 144,677,798 of CM038679.1, forward strand.
CACAGTTATAGTTCCCTTGTGACCCGGCATCTTGAGCTATAGATAGACATAACAAGGTCGTTCCATAAACTTAGCATAAGCTGGCCGTCCAAACAGGGCATGATACGGGCTTTTGATTTTCACCACTTCAAAAGTCAAGGTTTCTGATCTCGAGTCATGCTCGTCTCCAAAAGCCACCTCCAGAGCTATTTTACCAACAGGATACGCCGATTTACCAGGTACTACACCATGGAACACCGTATTGGATGGTTTAAGATTTTTATCTGTCAACCCCATGCGATGGAAAGTTTCATAATAAAGGATATTGATACTACTCCCTCCATCCATGAGTACCTTAGTGAACTTATAACCTCCCACCTGAGGTGCTACCACCAGTGCTAGATGACCCACGTTGTCAACCCGGGGCGGATGATCCTCTCTACTCCACAGAATCGGCTGCTCGGACCAGCGTAAGTAACGGGGCACCGCCAGTTCAATGGCATTCACTGACCTTTTATGAAGCTTCTGATCGCGCTTGTCTAGGCTAGTGGTGAAGACATGATACTGTTTGCTATTCAACTGCTTCGGGTTGCTCTGGTAACCCGACTGCTACTGCTTCTGCTGCTGATTCCCCTGATTATTATAACAACCTTGATTTCCCTGATTGCCTTGATTGCCATGCCCGCTCTGGTTACCTGTCACATCCCTAGTTCTGGTATGACCTAGACTAGCTAGTCATTTGTGCATCATGTTTAAATTCCATTTAAATTGAAATGAGGATCTGTGAAACCCTCAGAATCTTTTTGGAAATTGATCAAATAAAAATTGCTCCAAAAAGGTCCAAGAAAATGCTCATGTTGCTCTCTGAAAATATTGGACAGAGATAAAAATCAAACCAATATTTTTAGGAGTCCATAAGTAATTATTTTGGGCATTTGGAATTAATGCAGTAATTATTTTCCTTGGATATATATTGCTATATATATATATATATTGTCCAAAAAGTGTGCCTTTTGTTGAGGAGCTCTGGAATAATACCACTAGCCCCTACAAAAATTGGCATAAGAAAATAAAATGGTTTAGTATTTTAATTAAATCAAAACAAATATCAGAAAATAGAAAAATTAAACAAAAGGAAAAACCTTACCTGGGCTTCCTACCTGGCGCCCCTGGCCGGCCCATTTCCTTTCTGGCCCAGCCCACCAGGGGCATAGCCGTCTTCCTCCTCTTGCCAGTAGGCAGAGGGGAAGCGGTGCCCGACGCCGTGCGAGCCGGCACGCAGCTGCTTGCCTGACGTCCTCCTCGTCGCCCTGGGACGCCCGGACGACGCCACTTGCCCCCCCGACACTCCCTCTCCCTCCCGCGCTATTCTCTCCTCCCCCTCGCTCCCTCTCTTGCGGCCGAAATCGCCGTCGCCGCCGTCCACAGCCACCGTGGCCTCGGCAACTGCCGCACCTCCCCAACACGCTCCCCAGCTCCGCCGCGACCCCCTCTCCCTCCTCACCGAGCAAAGCAACCGGGCGAGCTCTGCTTCGTCCTCGGCGCCGTCGTCTTCATCTCCGGCCGCCGATCGTCCCTCGCCGCCCAGCTGACTCCAGCCTTCCCCGAGCTCCCGACGACGCCCCCGTCCCTCTGTGGAGCCCGCCATCATTCCCCCTACTTCCCGGCCTTCGCCCCTTCTAGCCCCATTGCCGCATGCCACCGAACTCGGCCTCCGCCATGGAAGCTTCGCCCGGCGTAGCTCTGGCGCCCCGCGGCTTCCGTCTGCTCCCTCGATGCGGAGAGCACGGGCTACGCCCCGGTGCTCCCAGACGCCGCCCCCGTGGGCCCAGCGTGGACTCCGCCGTGTTCTGTGGTCGCCGGCGACGACCTCGCTGGCCGTGCTCCGGCGGGTGCCGACGTGGCGCGTCATTAGGACTAACCCCTTAATTAGCCACCTCACGCCATCGGCAGTGGGCCCGCCAGGTCAAATCGATCAACACGGATTAACTCCCGATTAACACAATGACATGTGGGACCCGGTCGTCGATTTTGACCCGGACTGGCCCTTTGACTCGTGACGTCCGCAGCGGCGTTAAGGCGTACGATTACTCATTTTCGGTTTTAAATTTAATCGAGAAAATTCCGTAAAATAGCCATAACCCGAAAATTCATATAAATTCAACCGTAGCTCAGATTGGAATAATTTATATATGAAAAATTATCAGAAAAATTCAGTCTATCCATCTGTACCATTTTCATGCATGAAAAACCAAGTTATACCTGCTGTATAAGTGAAACACTATAATGGCATATATAAGAGCTTAACTTGGAGTTGAATTTGAATTCTTGGTTCAAATAGACTTCATCCAAATGAATGCTAGTTGCATTATCTCAAACAGCATCACATCTGCATGCCATGTTCATGCATCATATTGTTGCATATGTTTGTGTATTGATTGTTGGCATCGTTTCTTCTCGATAGGTCCTGACTACTAGAAAAAGGGCTATAGATGGGATTGACACTAATGGCGCACCAGACAAGCGGTGCGCCATTAGTATATACTAATGGCGCACCACCTTCTGATACGCCATTAGAGTTGAAACTACTAATGGCGCACCTGGTCCAAGGTGCGCCATTAGTATCAATTTTTTTTGAACTAGTGCGCTTGTTCAAACATACTAATGGCGCATCAGACTCGATGCGCCATTACTAGTTACAACTAGTAATGGCGCACCTGTCGGAAAATCGCCACTAATGTTGTTTTTTTATTATATTTTTATTCCTTTTTTGCAAAACTACTAATGGCGCCTTTGTTCCACCGTGCGCCATTACTAATTTAAACTAGTAATGGCGCCTTTGTGGAGCAAAGGCGCCATTAGTATCTTTTTTTTGCAAAACTACTAATGGCGCACCACGGAAGGTGCGCCATTAGTAACCTGGATTACTAATGGCACATTTAGAGTTGGTGCGCCATTAGTAAGTGGGCAGCAACAAGATATTTTGGACAGCCTCTCCTACCCACACTCACTTTCTCCCCACTTCATTCTCTCCACCTCCTCCTTGTCTCGGTGCCTCCTCTTTTCACCTCATTTCCACCATAGATTCATTCAAATTAAGTGGTTAAATTACCTTGTTTTGATAGGTAAGTAAGGGGGAAGCTATATTTATGTTGTTCTCCCTACAACAATGTGCACATGCACTTTTTATAGCCTAGCTAGATCTATGTATGTTAGTGGTGTTGCATATGTTTGTGGTGTTGCATATGTGTTTGTGTTTGGAGGTGTACGGTATTTGAAATGCGATAGTTGCCAATATTTTGCGGAATGTTGATTCATTTCCGTTTGGCGAGAATTTTGGCATTAAGCATTCTTTTGGTCCTATTTTTAGGAAAGTCATGCCAAATTTTTTCTTGGTTCTAAAATATCGTTTTGCTCTACCCTTGACGACCATGGTCCGCGCGATGACCGAAGGCATCGTGAATAGGTTTTGAGGTCCGCTGAAGGCGAGATGCTTCAAAAGAACGAGGACGGAGATAAGATGTCCGTGTCGAAGATGCAAGTGAAGAGCCTTATTGCGGACCCGGATTCGGGCAGGTGCGGGACCACCTGCTCTTGCGTGGTTTCATGGATGGCTATCGGTGGCAAGGTGATGAAGATGACTACAAAGTCGTCCATGGGGGCGGGCAAGAAATGAGGAAGGGCAGCAAGACAACCACCGCGGCTCGGGCGGGCGAGAAGACGAAGAATCCCGGGAGATGATCATGACGGTGATCTTGTACACAGTCATCATGTAGAAGATGCGGACATGATGATGAGGAAGATGCGGAGGAGACGACGGGCATGATCATGAAGATGATGATGCGGGCGGAGCGAGCGACATCGGACCATCGATGGGCTGGGTGCAGGACCCTCATATTCAAGAGCTGCTTCTCAAGCGGACGGATAACGCAAGAGCTGCCGCCGAGAGAAAGCCAAGATGGATCAACTTGAGTTAGGCGCGTTACTCCATTGTATGAAGGATGCAGGCCGAGGATACCCGCTGAAAGTAACGCTCATGGCTCGGAGATGAAGGTAAAACACAAAATGACCGGCGCGTAGCCGGCGAGAACATGTCATTACGCACGAACGTCTTCCCAAGGGAACAAGTGCCCGACCAGTTTGGAGGAGGCGAAGAAAATCGTGTGTCCTCTGGATTTACCGCACGTGAAATACCATGTGTGCATGAACAATTGCATCATTTATCGGGACGAGCACGCGGAGTCTACCATATGTCCGGTGTCGGCGTCACTCGATACAAGAAGAGGAAAAAGCTCCTCGAAAAGTGGTGTGGTACTTTCCGATCACTCCTCGTCTGCAGCGGTATTTCGCGGACCCTAAGGTAGCAAAGCTCCTGCGTTGGCACGCAGCGGATAGGGAGGAGAAGAAGCGAAGATGGCGCAAATGATCCGGAGATAGATAAAAAGACAAGATGATGAGTCACCCTAAGGATGCGAGCGGTGGCAGCGTTGAACCGAAGACCAGAATTTGGGAAGGATCCAAGGAACATCGTGCTGGGCGCGAGCACCGATGGAGTCAATCCGTTTGGCAGCAGAGAAGCACACATAGCACCTGGCCTGTGTTTGTGTGGATGTACAACCTTCCCCTGGTTGTGCATGAAGAGGAAGTACATTCACATGAGTATGCTAATTGAAGGGCGAAACAACCAGGAGCGACATCAATCAGTGTCTGGGGCTGCTGAAAGAGGAGCTTGACACGCTGTGGAAAACGCCAGCCAATACGTGGGGCGCCGCAGAGAAAGAATATTTCCCTATGAGAGCCGCACTGCTCTCACGACGGTGCACGACTATCTCGATTCTGGATATCTCGCGGCAGGTAGTCCACGGATTTTCGGATGCGTAAGGTGCATGGATGACACAACGTATCGCCAGCTAGATAGAGATCCGGGTCTTGAAAACCGTGTTCATGGGACATCGAAGGTGGCTTCGCGACGATGACCCGTGGAGAAACGCAAGGATCTGTTCGATGGTGAAACCGAACCCAAAACGCCGTGTCACGAGGAGCGGCGAGGAAATAGACAAGCTGTTGAAAAATTGGAAAGACTGCCCACGCCGAAAGAAGCAAAAGGCGCCAGAGCCGGAAAGAAGCGAAAGCGCCAGAGCAGCTGCTGAAGGTATGGAAAACGAGGTCTGTTTTACGGGACTTGCCGTCTTGGAAGATCCACCGTGTGCCTCACAGCCTTGATGTCATGCATATCACGAAGAACGTGTGCGAGTCTGCTTGGTACCCTGCTCAACATGCCGAGAGGACCAAAGATGGGCGAAAGCAAGGGCAGACTTGAAATCAATGGGCATCGGGCGGGAGCTTCACGCTAATGATGATGATGATGATGATGATGATGAGGATGGAGCAGGACACGATGAAGTCGTCGCAAAGGCAAAAGGCCAAGAAGACCGGAAATGACTACCCTCCGCGTGCTTCACTCTAAGTCGAGGAGATCGAGCAGTTTTCACCTGCCTCCTAGGAGTAAAACTTCCTTACGGTTACACGGGAAGATAAGCAGATACCTAGACCCAGTGAAGCGAAGTTCGATGGGATGAAGTCTCACGGTATCACGTCTTGATGACGCAGATACTTCCAGTTGCAATCCGTGGGATCATGGACGCGCACGTCCGTGAAATGCTATTTGGCCTATGCAACTTTTTCGACGTCATCTCTCGGAAGTCGATTGGCGTGAGGCAACTCAGAAGGCTACAGGAAGAGATCGTGGTGATACTATGCGAGCTTGAGATGTACTTCCCGCCCGCATTCTTCGACGTTATGGTGCATCTGCTGGTCCATATAGTGGAGGATATCATCCAACTCGGGTCGACGTTCCTGCACAGCATGATGCCGTTCGAAAGGATGAATGGTGTCATCAAAGGATACGTTCGCAACATGTCACGTCCAGAGGGAAGTATAGCGAGGGGCTTTCTGACCGAAGAGTTCATCTCCTACTGCATGAATTATCTAGGCATCGAGAACCCCGTTGGTCTGCCCGTCAATAGGCACCTCGGCAGGCTCGCTGGATGGGGTCATCGTGAGGGTCGCCCTTGAAATGCATGTCGACTTAGAGGGTCGACTCGCCGACTTTGAAAGAGCAAACCTAGTCGCGCTACAACACATAGGCGTGGTCGATCCTTGGGTGGTAGAGCACAAAACCTTTATTAAGAAGACGTACAATGACCGAGGCCAACAGAGGACGGACGGAGATATAATCAAAGAGCACAACTCATGTTTCACGCGTTGGTTCAAGCAGAAGCTTCTGTCGTACCCTTTACATGAGGATTCTTCCGCGGAAGAACAACTCATATTCGCCTTGTCACAGAGCGCCGAGCACAACCTGATGACCTATGAGGCGTACGATATCAACGGCTACACATTCTACACCGAGGCCAAGGACATGAAGAGCGATGGTTATCAGAACTCCGAGGTAACGATGGAATCCTACACCGGTAATGACAAGGACAGATACTACGGAAGGATCGAGGAGATCTGGGAGCTGAGCTATCTTTGGAGAGAAGGTCCCGATGTTCCGTGTCGATGGGCGAGCGTCCTAAAAGAAGACCGGTATTTCACCACCATGGTTATAACCGAAGCCAAATCCAAGACCGCGGGCGCAAACGTCACCGCGAAAAATGAGCCATGGGTACTGGCTTCCCAAGTTGACCAATGCTTCTTCATTACCGACCCGTCAAAGCCCAGTCGTGTTGTCGTGAGGAGAGGCAAAAGGAAGATCATCGGAATGGATGGAGTAGCCAATGAGCAAGACTTCAACAAGTATGGCGACCCGAGGATCGAACATGACGATGATGATGAAGTAGCAGCATACACCAGAAGAAGAAGCAGGACCACCCTACCTAAAGGACGTCCGTTCCATAGAAGAACTCCATTTGCGAAAAAGAAGGGCAAGAAGATTGTGAACAGATAGCTAGCTAAGATCGATTGTATTTAAATCGTAGCCTTCATTTCTCGATTGTATTTCATGGGCACTTTTTGAACTATCATGAATATTTTTAAATTTCATGGACACTCGATCTCGATCCCCCTCCATCTCGATCGCTATCCCACCTCGCTAGATCCGGTCCCCCTCGCCGCCGAGCACCCCCCGGTCCACCGGCCGCCGCCGCCGACCCCCCGCACCCTCGATTCCCCTACTCAACCGCCGCCGCCGACCCCCCGCACCCCTCCCCTACTCAACCGCCGCCGCCGACCCCCGCACCTCCCCGCTCCACCGGCATTACTGTTTGATGATATTTTTAAAAATTATTACTGTCTTATAAAAAATATTACTGTTATGATTTAAACAAGTTTGAACATATTTAAACACAAATAAGTATCAAACAGCATTTTAAATGCATAAAAAAATTGTGGAGCACAGGAATCGAACCCAGACCTCCTAGTGTGAGAACTGGCTGCTGACCAGTCAAGCTAGTAGAGGAACTTGATGTGGATCAGGTCGGTGGAAGATAACCTGTTGGCTCGAGAAATCAAAAAAAATACTAATGGCGCACCGGGTGAGGTGCGCCATTAGTATGGATGTACTTATAGCGCGCCGAGGGTGGTGCGCCATTAGTATTGTGCCGCCCCATCCATATTTCCTCCCGGCCCAAACCTATCCCTCTCTCTCCCTCGCCTCGCCCTCGATCCCTTCCCTCTCCTCTCCCGACGCTGCTGCCCGCCCGCCTCGATGCCGCCCGGCGCGCCTCGGCGCCTCGGCGCCGCCTCGGCGCTTCGATGCCACCTCGGCGACGCCCAGCGCCGCCTCGGCGCCTCGGCGCCGCCTTGCGCCTCGGCGCCTCGGCGTCGCTGCCCGCCGCCTCGGCGCCCGCCTCGGCGCCAGCCGACGCCACCGAGGAGCATGACTGGCGTAGCGCGCCTGGCGTGCAGGTCGCTACCCCACCCTCCTCTTCTTCATCGACGGCGTGCCCAGGGACTACTCTGGCGAGAGGACCAAGTGAGAAATTTCTGCAGATCCCCAATTCCCTCCCTGCTCCCGCTCCGCAGCTGCTGAGAATTTTGTTTTTGCTTAGCTACAGGGATGCCATTGTCGCTTGGATCGGCAAGAAGCTGGGCCCTGCGATGCAGAACCTCACCGCCGTCGACGAGGCCGAGAAGATCGTCACCGGCGACGACGTGGCCGTGCTCGCCTTCCTCGACCACCTCTCGGTATGCAATGCGCCTTCTCCAATGGCAGCAAAGTCAAACAAACCCAAAATTGGTTCAGTTGCAAACCATGTTACCCACATTGACCCAAAATTGGTTGAATTGCAAATCATGTGACCCAGATTGACCCAAGAATACAATGCTTGAATTGTGGCCAAACCGAGAACATGTGGCCATGTTACCCAAAATACAGTGCACCTAGTTTTCCCAATGCCTTTATTCTTCTGCTTGCTCACTACTAGATGAAATGTCAACCTGCATTTTCCATTTCCATGTTCTGAGAACAAATCTATTTAGCTCTCGGTACGCAATGCACCTTCTCCAAGCATAGCAAAGTCCAGCAACCCAACCTGCTTCAACTGCATCCATTACAAGCATAGTGTTCCTTTACAAGCATAGTAGAGCATAGTATGGATTCTAATGTTCAGCTCTGACTAAACAGGTTCTGCAAACGGTCTTTTACTGCACTTGATTGAAGAAGTAGGTGTCTGCTATATCCTGCAGTTGAGGTGAGTTGTGTTCTCAGGTTTACATTGCAATGGGCACTCTTCTTGTAAACACAAATTCAGATTTATATACTATATCTTTGGCATGACTGTTTTTATTAGGCAGGGACAAAAGAGAATTGATGTATCTTGGGTTGATTATAAAATTGCTTGGGTTTAATATTACCCAGCATGATGATGTATCAATGTAGCATTAGCATATGATCCAAGTGCTAGTCTTGCTAGTAAATAGCTAATACAGTTAATGAAGAAGAAAAAAAACTGCTAGTACAGTTAATGAAGAAGAAAAAAACTGCTACTACTGCTAGTAAATAGCATCGAATTGAATGTCTTTTATATATGGTACTGCTAGTAAATAGCTTCTTCTATATACTAATTTGCATCAAAGTGTAGAACAAAGCATCGAATCTAATAACTAACGGTGGGTAATTAACCTAACTATTCATTTTCCTTAGGTTAATATTAAAATGTCCAAAGTATATATATTTGAAAATGATTGCTGCGGATGTTAATTTGCTGGTACTAGCTAGAATTTGGCACCTGAAAAGCAAAAGCAAAAGCTAATTAACTGCTGGGTAATAGCACCGGTACTAGGTAGCTAAAATATGTGTTCAAACACGAGAGCGAAACACTTACTACATACATATGCTCAAGAAACACTTACTAACGAGAAAAGGTTTTGACTTGAAATGTTAATAGCACAGAGAGCACCACAAGTTAAACACCTCAATCTGTTAGTATTTGTCTGCATTTCTCACATTCTTCTCCTATCTGATCCAAAGATTGCTTGTAGTGGTTTGTCCAAAATGTTGAATGATACTGCTTGGAGATGCATATATTGTTTCACCTCTTCACATGCCAATGTATTTTCCATGTTGTGATGGAGGCCTTTTTGCCTTGTCCACCGAGAGGCCCTTGAGTTTGCTGGAATGTCGATTAACTTCCGTTCGGCAATTCGGTACTCCATATGTCCTATTTTCAGCAAAGGTCATGCTGAAATTTTCCGTGAATTTTAGCATGACTTTGCTAAAAATAGGACATATGGGGTACTTGTGACTAATGCATGGGTGTCGACAAACCATTAATTATACAACCTTGGCTTTTAGGGTGCCTCGTGTCGATAAAAACCCTAAATGATGAGACCATGATCTTGTTCCTTGACAATAATCAACTTTTGACCAAACTTTGTTCCTATTTAAAGAGAAACATGGCCAACAACGATGAGGCCGGGGTTCGGCGGCAAGGCATTCTGGGAGCTTTCCCAGAGATGGAGGAACAACCTCACTTGTATGAGGACGCCGCCTTCCCCACCGATCCCGAGACCACCGATGGTGCCGCCGAGGATGACCCCACCGATGCCACCACGATGGTGCCGCCGAGGATGCCACCATCGATGATGGCGGCGCGCCTGATGGTAGCCAACCAAGAGGCAATGGAAGGACGGCGCCGACCGTGCTCCGCACCCTCAAGGAGGAAGTTATCAAGTGGACTCCGGCGGAATCCAACGGCGCTCGAACGAATAGTCAAGGGTACTCGCTTCAGCTCGGGTGCATTCTCCGAGCACCGCCTCGATCAACACCGAGAACCCGAGGCATCCCGACCGAGGGAATTTGTGCAACCTCCTCTTCACGAAGCTGCACGAACGATACAAGTTCCCCGCTGAATTTGAAAACACAAGCCTCAAAGGGAATAAAGTGAACAATGTTGCCCTCACGAAGATGAGCAAGGCCCTGTCTACTTGGAAAAGCAATGTGAAGAGAATGATCGAGAAAGGTGAGAGTTATGAGAAGATCAAGGAGAAAAATCCTTCGATCACCGAAGATGACTACAACGACTTCAAGATCAATTGCTCGAGCACCGCAAACTCCGAATCAAGTCAGTGGGGGAAAGAAATGCGGGTGCTGAACTTAGGGGAACACACACTCGGTCCCGGCGGTTACAGAGTGGTGGAGCCTATATGGGACAAGGAGGAGGCGGACCGTGCCGAGCAAGGCCTACCGCCCCTCTTCGATAAATACAGTGACAAGCAGACCAGGAACTTTGTCAGGGCCCGGTACAAGAAGGACCCGAAAACAAAGGAGCTTACCATGGATCCGAAGACCAGGGTGCTTGAGCTTGTTCTGGTAAGGAATACACCCCCGCGTAATTAGATCCATATGGTTGCATTCTAATTAATGAAGCCAAATTTCTAAATGGTTCACATTCCTTCCGCAGTATCGAAAGCAGTGGCGCTGGGTCGACTAAGAGCAACCCTTGGGACACCACTCTAAATAGGGCGTTGAATGTAATGAAGAACAAGGATAAGCTCGAGAAGCCGACGTCGGCTGGTGCGTGTGGCGGCAAAGGCTTGTCGACAAAATGGTCGTCATACTATAACACTGGTGGGCGAAAGGAGAAAAAGACCAGCTCGGAAAGCCAGGTAGCGAGGTTCAAGAACTCAAGGCACGGTGGCGCGGATTCCGGAGATTGTCCAAGAGCAAGTGCAACAACAACTCGGAGCGGCGATCACCGCCATTGTGCCTACCTTGATCGAGGGGTTGAGTGCGTGGATTGCGGGCGCCAACAGGCCGCCCGATTCCTAGCTTCACGGCCAGCAACTCGCAGAACGCGATGGCGGGGCCATTGGTGTCTCCGGCGGGGCGGCATTGGTGTCTCCGGCGCCCGACGGAGCTTAATGCACCGGGTGTCGCCGCCGCCACCTCTGCAGCATAGCGGCCCCTCCGTTAAGCTGCCGCCCGCCGTTGGCGGTGCCTCATTAGCCGAGCTCGGCGCCATCATCATGGTAACTAATTAAGCCTCTCTCGCCGAGGACTTCATCTCCTTGCCTTTGATCGGGCATCCCCGCGCCCTACATGTTTTCGCAGCGCCCGACGTTCCATGCACTCTCCCGCACTTCGTGAACAACGAGTTGGTCGATGTCGCCAAGGGCAAAATCGTTCAACCGGCAACCCTTGTTCCACGGTACCCGGATGCCACCCAACTTGTTTAGGGTTCAACTGGTTCGGTGCTGCTAGGCTGCGACGAGTTGTTACCTCGATTCGACCCGTCGGGGCGGCGATGATGACGTGATGACCCTCGGCGCTTGAGCTGGCCCTGCTTTGGCGAAGAGCGGATTCGTTTGGGGCGGGGACACCACCCAAAGACAACACCGCCCGGTCGTGCGGCGCCAAGTCGGCCCCATGGCAAGACCGCCGCGATGCGGACATCCCTATGCCATCGGATCCAAACATGCATATGGCACGGGATCGTAACGACGACGACGACGATACATTTGGCAACGTCGGTCGAGACTTTGCCGATCATGGAGTGCGGTGGCGACTTCATGGGGCCTCCTTCTCAAGAACCCAACCCAACAAAAGGCGTCGCGATCTAGCTGGTACCACGGAGAAGCCAAGTTGCAACAGGAGTCGCCCGCCGTTCAGCTCTGAGGAGGCGCCTCGACTGCCGACTTCACCGAGCCTCGATAGGCGAGGTGTGAAATATTATCAGCCCCAACACACTCAAGAAGGCGGTCTGTGAGCAGAACCGGTCCCATTACAGGAGAAGAAGAAGGCACGCAAAAGAAAGACTAACAAGGGTGCGGGCCAGCCGGCACCGAGTACGATCCGTGCTCGGGGCGGGCCACCTTCACCGAGGATATCTCGAGGAGGGTGCATGTGGCGGGTAGGGCGATGCTACCGACAAATATGCTCAATGCTGCAACCGGTGCTATCGGAGTCTGCATGACAGTGTTCTTTCTTTGGAGAAGCGGCGTCTCGAGAGAAGGATGTGGCATACCCGTTTTTCGGCCAAGGTGCGAGAGGGAAGGGCTTTGTGGATAACTCCATCGGGCGACGATCGTCCTGCGGTTTGATGACATCCACGCTATGTTGAACCTTCATCCGCTGCACTACACCTTCGCTCGGCTATTTTCGCTGAGTATGGAGATGCGGATCATTAGCGACAAGACCCCGGACATCGTGATAGTCGACCCCTTCTACATGCGTGCCAAGATCTTGAGCAGCGCTGGGACCGCAAGTCGCGAGTTCTTACCTCGAGGCGTCATTCGCAAACCAAGATAAGGATAACTTCCTCGTGCCTTACTTTCGAGTAAGTCCTCCCTCAACCGCCCGTAACATATGAATTCTTAGATTTTGATCGTTTTCTTTTAACATTCCGTGTTTTCTGCAAAGACACACATTGCACGCCATCCTCCTAAGCCCCAAATATTCCATGGCCACGTATTTTGACCCGGACCGTCGATCGAACATAGACTACACAAATGTCAAGAAGGTTCTTGATGATGTTCTCCTGAGCTCGCCAAATCTGGAGGCACCTTCACCAGCCTATTCGTAATCACGGCAAGCACGTGTTCTCCCACAATGACGACGCTCGCTGCGTCAAGCAGCCACTGGCGGTCGAAGGGTGCCTACTACGCCATCCATCACATGCGAGCGATCGTGCGGGACCATCATCAACTTCGCTACGAGTAAACTCAAAGATTGGGCCGCGGCGTGTCGGCAATCCAGGGCGCGACATCGGACAAGAATTCTTTCGCATCCAATCGAGTTTGCGGAAATCATCCATCAAGATGTCCTTCGTACCTCGGGCAGTTCTACCTCGAAATCAACCGTCCAACAGTGACATCGACACAATGCTACAAATGCAGGCTGACAACGCCCGTTATTTCATGACTCTCACGATAGAGCGGCGGCTTCATCCACGCTCCGGTCCCTTGAGTCGAGTCGAAAGCGGTGATGCTGTGTCTAGTCTCAAACATCGATTGGCTCATGTTGTAATTAAACTTTAATGAACTTGTAGTATGTCTCTTTGGTTTCGAGAGTCGCTCAACTTAGATGTAATCGATGCTATTAATGTCTTGCTTTTCTCTTCCGATCGCTCTGCTGCATACTTATATATTGCTTATGTATTGTCTATGAATTGGTACTAACGCTTCGCTTTGGCTAGTGCATAGCGATGCCGTCGTATGTCGTGTACAAGGGTAAGGTTCACGGAGTCTACGACGACCGGGAGGAGGTCGGAGACAGGTTCACCGATTCAGCGATAACAGCTTACAAAGGGTACACCACTGGGGCCGAGGCCGAATCTAGATACGCCCGCTATCTAGCGGGAGAGGGGAGGGAGCGTTGGAGGAACCGTATGAAGACGATTTTCATCATGATGATGCTCATCGTGATGACCGCAGCTCTCTTCTATGTGATGGTAGTTTAGATGATCGATATCGACTTGTAATGTGAAGACAAACTCGCTACTCACAGTCTCGAGACTCGTAATATAATGTTCTATCTTTGTTCGGTCTTTTCAATTCGGAGACTAATATGATGAATTGTATTCGGAGACTAATATGATGAATTGTATTCAGAGACTAATCTTCTATTGTATTCGATGAATCTGTTGTTGATGTGTGCTGTCTATATTTTGTCCAATTATACATTTTGTAACCTGTGCAAAAAACAGAAAATAAAAAAATAAAAAAAAACATAATATTCATACTAATGGCGCATCACATCACGAAAGGCGCCATTAGTATGCCAAAGGATACTAATGGCGCATCATTAAACAGAGGCGCCATTAGTATGCCAAAGCACTGGGTATACATGCCCCCTGGAGGCATACTAATGGCACCTTGTTGTATATACTAATGGCGCATTCGAGGTCGCCATTAGTATACCAGATACTAATGGCGCACTGGTGGTGCGCCATTAGTAAAATATACTAATGGCGTGGCACTAATGGCGCACCACTAATGCGCCATTAATGGCCAAATTAGGTGCGCCATTAGTAGGCCTTTCCTAGTAGTGCTCGGAGTTTGTTCCAGTACTTGCTCTGCGGAGCAAAGGCCCTTGTTGATCTACCGTGCAAGCAAACCCCTTGTTCATTCCGACATAATCCTACTCTCGCGCTCCTGCTCTCAGTTATTGAATTAGGACAACAACGATTCATCTGCTACTTTGTGATGCGGTAGTTGAACCCATTCCTCTGCATGACCTGTCATTGCCACAGTAAATAGTTGAAACCCACTAGCATGTGTAGGAGTTGATTGAGCCATGTTGTGTTCCTACCATGCTATGCCTGCCATTGCTTAGAGTTGTGTCAGGTCTGATTCATTGGGAATGAATTGGAGTGCAGTTCTATGTTCTGATGCTGAGAGTGAAGTGTGTGAATACGATTTGGTAAAGGTAGCGGTGAGAGGCCATGTAGGAGTACATGGTGGGTTGTCTCACTGGAACCGTCCTTAAGCACTGAGTTCTATGTATGTTGTACAATGACTCGACACTACCACACATTGGGTTCCGGTAACTCGACCCCTCTCGACTTATTAACCAACTTGATCTCTGTCCAGGAGTCGCAACTAGTTTTTGGTGTTTGTAGGTAGTGCTATTTTTCTACCGAGTGGCAGCCCCAGGGTGGGCTTGGGATGATTAGGCACGTGTGCACGGTGTACCAAGTGGCCCGGATGGTGGGCTTGGGAACCTGCTCACATCGCTTGGGGCCGTGAGCTACACCCCCGCCGGATCTCCTTGCGGATGGAACCCTAATAGGTGATAAACCTGACTAGAGTCTTGTGTGGTTAGTTAGGTCGTGGGCCGACACCTCGCCAAAGCTTCGCTTGAAGGTTGCCGAGATACATGACGGTATATGGCGGTAAGTGGCAAGAGCGCAGGTGAAGAAGTACACCCTCAGGTTATCATGATCTATTCAATAGCCGTGTCCTCGGTTATGGACTTCTTGGATGCTTACGTGGTACATAGACAACTTGAAGTGGATACTCTAAAATGCTTAAGACAAGTGTGAGTGCTATGGATGGCCTTCTCGTATGGAGACGGGATGAATCCATAGTAGTGTATTGATGTGGTGACTAGTGGACTCGCAGCTGCTGCTTCACCTCAAAGAAGTTCTTGTAGTCGAGAACAGGATAGCCACTGAGTCAAAGCTGGCTTGCTGCAACTAAACCCCACACTACCTCCTTGATACAAATGCATGTATGATAGGATCTCGATGTAAGTCTTGGTTGAGTACCTTTGTACTCACGCTGTTTTATTTATGTTTTTGCAACGGAGACTTCAGTCTTACTAGTGGTTCCGCTTGGACTTCGACGAGTAGCTTGTTACCTCAACTACGATCTTGTACCCTTGGGAGGGGCTTGGAGATAGTCAGGTTGTCGGGGGTGAGCTGATCGTGCCCCACGAGCACCTATGGGACCTTGGTCCCTTGTGGTTCGGAGGGGGTCGGAGAATGCACAAAGAGCGGATCGAGGCGATGCACACGAGCGGATTTTACCCAGCTTCGGAGCTCTCCGGAGAGATAATACTCCTACTACTGCTTCGTGGATTATCTTGTGTTTTTGCTAGGGAGCAATGCGGGCT
Organism: Aegilops longissima; assembly: GCA_021605205.1. Classification (NCBI taxonomy): domain Eukaryota; kingdom Viridiplantae; phylum Streptophyta; class Magnoliopsida; order Poales; family Poaceae; genus Aegilops; species Aegilops longissima. The sequence goes on from CM038679.1 coordinate 144,693,834, forward strand.
ACAAGACCTAGCGTGAGTGTGATTTCATATTGAGCCGAACCCAACCCCTTCTACGTTGCCCCCGGGCCTCCTTTTATAGGCACAAGGGGTTACCACATATGGCAAGTAGACAAGGGTATGGTAGTAAAACATAGGTTGGTACACCGCTTGTACAAAGGTACAAGAACCTATACCTAACTCGACGGCAAGGGACAAGAGTCATCAATGCCCGCCTCGATGCGCCTCAACAAAGGTAACAGGACCGTCAAGTGCACCTCCGCTTTGCCACGATGGTAGCTTGTCACGCTTGTCGCTACTCTCCGGCTGCACTGCCCCCACACGCGCCCCCGGGAGAGCCCTGTGGTGACACGCTGACGGGTGAGCTGGAGCGGAGATGAAGAGAGCCGCCGCCCTGGCAAGTGCCTTGCCGCGCGGAAACCTTTGTCGCGCTTTGGGGTTCAGCGCCAGCCTTCCCGGCAAGCTCCTCTTGCCGGGCCTTGTTTCCTTTACGAGAGTATTTTCCCGCAAGCTCCTCTTGCCGGGTCTTGACTACTTTGTTTTGAATGGCTCCAAGGAGCTATCGAGGGTCTTAGCGGCCATCAAGCCGCCTGGCCATGGGCGCCAGCGAATCGTCCGTGACGAGTTCGGGTACTAGGGTACCCTACTCTAGTACACCGGCTGTGAGCCCCGGCCTGGGCCACACACGCCGCCAAGCTCTGTTGGGCCAGCCCAAAACAGCACGGGCGCGTGGTCTTGATTACGCCGTTATTTGCCTTGGACCCACCACGCCCCCGAACGGCACGCACCCACCGCTGCCTCTCAGAACGGCACGCTAATAGTGGCGCTGTGGGTGAAGTGGGCGGCGTGAGGTCGCCTCATCTGTCTCTCTCGCTCTGCATCCCCGCCACGTGGTTCCCATGCACTCGGGTCACGGGCGGTGGAATGGGAATTGGGCGCTATGAAAGCAGAGGCGGCAGGTCTGTCCTGATTCCCTGCTCTTCTTGTGCCTCGGTTCACCGAGCCCGAGTCCCCACCCTGCTTCTTTTAAGAAGGGCGGAAGGGGAGCGCAGAAGCCCGCACTCTCCCATCCCTTCCTTTCTTCAGCTTCTGCTCCCCTTTCTCCCATTCGCCATGGAGAAAGGGAACCTTGGTTCTCCATCGGTGGCGGCAGGGTCGCAGCTAGACAGCGCACCCCTCCCAATCCCACGCCTGGGTGGCGTGAGCCAGCCGTAAGGGGAAGGGGAGGGGCGAGGTCGTGGACGAGGTCGAGGAGCCCGGGAGAGGCGGACGAGGCGGTGCCTCTGCCTCCGCCTCCGCGTTCCTCTTCGGGGCGAGGTCGTGGACGAGCTCGAGGCGCCGGGAAAGAGGCGGGCGGGCGGCGCGCTGCCTCGCCTCGGCCGGGTTTCCTTTCCCCGCTGGGCGGTCCATACGGGACGACCTTGCGAAGTTCTTCGTCAATCTGGCGCCTGGCGCCTGTCGTTGCCTCCGGCTTCCCGCCTCCGCTCAGCGACGGGCGATGGAGTCGGATCCGCCTGAGATGTTGAGGTTGCACATGAGGGGTTGTGGGATCAGCGCACGAGTCCGCGCGTATTCCCAGCCCCTAATGTGATGTATCTTGATCGTGGGTGGAAGACGCCTCCGCATCCATAACTCTGCTGGCGGGTTTACCTCCATTTTAAGTTAATGGAGGGTGATCTCCTCTCCGCCAAGGTCTTCGGGATCTTGGCACTGGCAAGGTGCTGCGTGGATAGCTCCTCCGACAGCGACGATCCTCCTCGAGCGAGAGGACGAGGAGGAGAGCGACAGCGACGACGAGGTAGCGGGCCCAACTAGTTGCCGGGCGCCGCTCCACCAGGCGACCCCATCATCCGTGTCGCCGCTCTTTGAACTCCCCGGGTCGCCTCCTTGGGCGCTGGGCGAGGGAGGCTGCGGAAGGGGAAGAGGGATGGCGACAAGGCCGTTGTCGTCGGAGTACGAGGGCGAGTGCCTCGACAGCGTGGCCGACGCCCCGCCGCCTGCCTCGAGCCCCGCTTCGGCGCCGCTGCCCCTGCCAAGCCCTCGAGAGCCCCCGCATGTTCTCTTGGTGCCTTCGCACCTGTGAGCTCATGGCAGACGCCCTTTGCCCTTCCCGCCTCCTCAACCTACCTCCTCAAGATAGGGACAGAAAAGGATTACGGGCATCTTATCTTTTTAATTTGTAAGCCTTCGGCCTTATCTGATTTAAGAACTTGTAATCCTCTCTTTCATGTTTTTCACTCTCCACGGACTGTATCCGAGTAGAATGTTTTTAATGAAAGAGGGATGTTTGAGGAAGGACGAAAGGCTTATCTGATATCGCAGCCCCCAGCAACTCTGGTTTGCCGCAGACCCCGGCAACTCCGGCTTGCCGCAGCCCCCGATAACTCCAGCTTGCCGCAGCCCCCGGCAACTCTAGCTTGCCGTGGTTTGGATGCCGGCGCACCTTTCTTCTCTTCGCTGTTATTTCAGTTCTGAGAACGATTTAGCTAGTGCTGCGATAGGTTATTTGTAATATACACTATCTTAGGCAATCGAATGCAACGTTATTTCCTTTGCTCGATTTCTTCCCTTGTATGTTACTGCCCTACGCTTGGGGGAACTTTTCGTGCAGCACCCTTGCCGCGAAGCGCCGAAAAGGAACTTCAGCAGCTTCAAGCGGGTCGCTACCGACAAGCAACCTCGTCGCATGACCAGCCGCAGCTCACTTAAGTTGTTTAGCAGACTCGAAACAAAGTAAGGGCGCGACTAGTCACGATTTGGTTTCTCCGCGCACAGGTTTTCCATACAAAGTACTATCGTTCGAGGAAGATAACTCAAAAATTTAAAACTGGTCGCTTAAACTTAGCAACTTAGCTTTTCTGTTGTCCATTTTCCGGCAAGGCGACGGTTCCTCGAGCGGCGCTTGTCGGCCCACATCATTATCTCCTCCTCTCCTCCCCCCGGTTAACTTGTGGGTGGATGAACCTCCTTCTTGTTTGAGAAGAAAGAAGAGAAAAAGAAAGTTGTGAAGCCTAATGGCTCATTATCGCTTACCGGGTGCGGGTGCTGCACAAGATTGTTAGTAAACACATGCATATATGATTATGAAAGCATGTATTAACAAAAATGTGCGCAACCATAGGCTTTACTAATGCACGGGGTCTGCGCCCGGCTTTGTACAAAGGATTACATGCAACAGCGGCAAGACTTGTACAAAGGGTGGTTGCTCGAACGGATTCGCAACCGCTACTCATGGGTAAAACTTACGAAGATGCTCTATGTTCCAGGAATTGCTCACCGAATGCCATCTTCGGTCTCTGCATGACAGCGCCCGGGCCTAGTGACTCGCTTTCACCCGATAAGGGCCTTCCCACTTCAAGGCCAACTTGTTGGAATTCTTGGCGGATTGAACGCGGCCAAGAACAAGGTCGCCTTCCTCGAAGCTTCGGCATTAACTTTGCGGCTTATGGTAGCGACGCAAAGCTTGCTGGTAACGAGCAGCTCGTGACAGCAGCTCGAAGACGCATCTTCCTCGAGGAGCAGCGGCCATCTTGTCGCAGCTGCTCTTGCTCAAGCTCATCATAAGCGAGCACTCGAGGTGACCCGTATACGAAGTTCCGTGGGGAGAACTGCCTCTGCTCCGTAGATTAGATCAAAGGGTGTCCGCCGTTGGCTCGATTTGGCGTCGCCCCGATCGACCAAAGAACCACCGCAGCTCCTCGATCCAGCCTTCCGTGACTTGTGCAGCCCGTCGAAAGTTCTGGTCTTGAGTCCTCGCACTTCAGCGCTTGTTTTCTCGCTGACCGCTGCTTCTCGGATGAGCAACGGAAGCAAAGCAGATCTTGGCGCCAAGATCTTGGGCGCATCGCATGAAGGTGCGACTCAGGAACTGTGTGCCGTTGTCGGTGATGATCCGTTAGGGAATCCCAAAGCGGCAAACAATTGACCTCAAGAACTTGACGGCCGACCGTGCTGTCACCTTCCTCACTGGTTCCACTTCCGCCACTTTGTGAACTTGTCGATTGCACGCATAAGTACTCAAAGCCCCGACAGCTCGGGGAAGGGGCCGAGGATGTCGAGCCCCTGCATCGAGAAGGGCTAGGATAAAGGGATCGTCTGGAGAGCTTGAGCTGGCTGGTGTATCTTTCTTGAATGGAACTGGCACGCTTCACACTTGGTTACTTGTGCAGTTGCATCTTGGAGGGCTTCTGGCCAGAAGAAACCTTGCCGGAAAGCTTTGCCGGCAAGTGCTCTTGCGCCAATGTGGTGACCACATATGCCTCCGTGTATCTCTCGCCAACAGCTTCTGTCCATCTTCCCGGCAAATACACTTCAATTTCACTCTGTTGAGTCTTCTTCTGTACAGGATGTTGTCAACAAACTGGTACATACTTGACTGCCGGGCTACTTTTTCCGCTTCTTCTTGCTCTTCGGGAAGTTCTCCTGTCTGAAGGAAATGGACGATCTGCTGTGCCCATGTTGGAGCCTGTGGCTCGACAACGAGGACTAAAGGCTCATCTATCACTGCGGGACCATCAGCTTCTACGGCAAGGACCTGGCGGGTCCGCCGAGTCTCGATGATCCCCGCTGCTTGCCGGAGCTAAGCTTGTCGGGAGCGCTTGCTTCAACGATACAAACCAGATGGTTTGTCGGAGCAGATTGCTCTCGCTGATACTTATGTTGGTTTTAGGGACCTTCTTGCCGGCGGCTTCAGAGAGCTCTGCCGGAAGTAGTCGCCGAAACCAATTTTCTTCTTGTTTCGTCTGTCCCGACGGTGTCACGGTTGGCTGAGTCAGCTTGAGCACAAAAATCCTCGCTCCACAGTGTAACTTAAGTGCGGCACATTTGGAGAGGCCATCAGCTATATCATTCTGCGCTCTTGGAACGTGTTCCATTTGCAGGCCTTCAAAGTGCTCTTCCAGCTTCCTCACTTCATCGACTTACGCCCATCAACGGACTCGTAGTATTTATTTACTTGGCGGACGACAAGTCTGTGAGTCTCCGACAATGAGCTTCTTAATCCCAAGGTCCACCGCAATCCTCGAGACCGGCAAGCAAGCCTTCATACTCTAAAGTATTATTTGTTGCCTGCCCTTGGGAAAGTGCATTTGGACTATGTATTTGAGGTGCTCCCGGTGGGGTGCGATAAGCAGCACGCCGGGCACCGCGCCTTTGCAGCGAGAAGGCACCGTCAAAATACATCAGCCATTCTTTATTTGCCTCCTTGACGGGATGCTCGCCTCGAATTTCTTCATCCTGCTACGCCCATTCTGCTATGAATTCTGCCAATGCCCTGCTCGATAGTTGAAGTGCTTTGAACTTGAGACCAAAGCTTGACAGTTCCAAAGGCCCACTCAACAATCCTGCCCGTTGCTTCGGATTTTGCAAAATCCTCTTCAGCAGAAAGCTTAGTGACAATGTTATCTCATGTGCTTGGAAGTAATGGCGCAGCTTCCTCGAGGCCATGAGGAGGTCGGCAGCTTCTGCACACCGTAGTACCTCGATCCGGCCCCTGCGTAAGGGAACCGCAAAAGTACACCGGGCGCTGCACCATCTTCTTCCGTATCTTGTCGCAACCCTGCGCTGATCCGTCCTTGCCGGACCGAGCTTAACGGCGGCCCCCGCTTGTCCGCTGGACGCACTTGCCTCGGTTGTCGGCTCATCATCCGCCTCTCTCCGCTACTAACGCAGCACTAACCACTTGATTGGTCTGCTATATACAGCAGCAACTTCTCTTGTGGCTTAGGTGCGACAAGTATTGGAGTGGAAGACAGGTATCTCTTCAAGTCCTGCAGCGCAGCCTCCGCTTCGGGAGTCCATTTCATTGGACCTGCCTTTTTCAAAATCTTGAAAAACGGATGAACCTGCTGAGAGCAGCCACGCAACTGGCAAGCCTCCTGACATCCTTGACGCGCTTTGGTGCTTCGATCTGCTCAATGGCCTTGATCTTGTCGGGATTGGCTTCAATTCCCCGCTGAGATACAAAGAACCCGAGAAGCTTGCCGGAAGGGACTCCAAACACGCACTTCTCGGGGTTGAGCTTGAGGTTGATCTTGCGCAGGTTTGCAAACGCCTCATCCAAATCTTGAACTAAGGTTGCCTTGTCTTTGCTCTTGACCACTATGTCATCCATGTAGGCTTCTACATTTCTGTGTATCTGTGGGTCCAAAAGCATCATGGACTACCTTGCAAAGGTTGAACCAGCATTCTTCAAACCGAATGCATCCGTATAAAGCAAGACGTGCCACATGGTGTAATGAATGCGTTTTCTTCATCCTCTTCGCCATGAAGATCTGATGGTATCCTCGAATATGCATCAAGAAACGAAAGCAGATCGTGATCCACCGTGGAGTCAACAATCTGGTCGATACGCTGCAAGGGAAATGGGTCCTTGGGACAAGCTTTATTAACATCTGTGAAGTCAATACAAATTCTCCATTTCCCATTAGCCTTGCGCATCACTACCGGATTACACAACCACGTGGGGTGGAGGACTCCTCCGACAAGCCCCGCTGCTTCCAATTTCTTGATTTCTTCTCGCTATGAACTCTTGGCGCCCACCGCTTGTTTCCTAACTTTTGCTTGACGGGCCACGCGTGAGGACAGACAACCAGGTGGTGCTCAATTACTTTCGAACACCGGGATGTCGATGGTTGCCATGCAAACACATCGACATTCGCCCGCAGAAAGCAACGAGCTCGCTTCCTATTTAGGATCAAGCGAAGGCGCGATGGTGAAGGTACCACCAGTGCCGCCCTCCTTGGCGGGCACCTTCTTGGTCTTTGGCGGAGCTGCCATCGCCTTGTTGCACTTGCCGGTGGAGCTCGATGGTGCTTCGACGGTAGCACAGCACCAAGAGGTGCGCTTGCCGAGTGGGCAACAGAGTTCTTGCCGGACCTGGTGGTCTTCTTCCCCGGAGTTTCAGCGGCAAGTGGTTTGCTATTTGGCGCTGCTGCATCCTCGTGAAATCATGTCGGCGCAGATAAGTGCATCCTTTTGGTCGCCATGGACAGAAATGACGCTTATCGGGCCGGGCATCTTGAGTAATTTGTAAGCATAATGAGAAGCGGCCATGAACTTGGCGAGTGCCGGACGGCCAAGTATGCCATTGTAGGGCAATGGGAAATCGGCGACGCCGAACGTGACCCTCTCGCTTCGAAGTTGAGTTCGCTGCCAATGTTACCGCAGCGTGATCTTCCCTTTGGGCTTGCTCCTTCCTAGGTTGATTCCTTGAAAGTACCAGCTTCTTCGAGCTCGCGTTAGGGATTTGAAGCTTCGGAGCACTCAGAGAGGAGATTAATTCAGGCCGCCCTGGCCAACCAGCATCTTTGTGACTTTGAGGTTGCGATGGTTGGTGAGACCAACATCGGCAAGCACCCGATCGCAGTGATGCGATCAGTGATCCTCAATGTCAAAGATGATGGGCGTCTTGGACCACTTCGAGGTTTGCGTGACTCTATGGATGGTTCTCTGCATTGACCTCACGCATCCATTGCTTGAGCTGGCGGTGCGAGGTATGCGAGACGCACCACCGCCGACGCAAAGGACCTCTCTTGCCTTTTGAAACTCATGCTCATCAGCTTCATCGCCTTCATAGTCCTCGCCATCTTCATCTTCATCTTCTTCCTTGTCGCGCCACGGGAGGTCTGTCTCCTTGCCGCTGTTTGGCCTTGCCACAAGCGCCCTCCCCAACCGGTCTCTTTTACTTGCTGCACCTGCACCTTCTTGGGACTTCTCTTTGTCTCGCCGCTCAGATTCAGCTCTCAGAGCTCAACAAGCTGCTCGATTTTCTTGCAGCTTTGGAGATCGTGGCCCTTAGTGCGTGGATTTTACAAGATCTTGCTTGTTGGAGCCGCTGCTTTGTCGGCGGCCACCACAGCTTGGCGGTCGGCGTCAACGACAACCTCCTTGCCGGAGCCACCGGCCTTGGCTTTGTTGGCGGCACCATCCTTGCCGGACTGCTCGACAACTAGTACTTCTTGGTTTTTCTTCCTCCTATTGTTCCTCCGCCGGCTATTCCTTGCCGGGGCGGTCCCCTCACTGTCAGACTCTGCTCCCACACTTTCTCCGGAGCCTTCTTCCTTCTTCGGTAAGGCACACTTGTCGGCCAGTATGTAGAGCTCACTTGACGCCTTTCACTTTGCACATCGCCATCTCCTCCCTCATCCTGCGATTTCGTACATTCTGATGGAATGCACTAATCACTTCAGCAGGGTGGACATCTGGGATGTTGTAGTGCACTCGACTGAATCTCTGGATGAATTTGCGGTAGGACTCCCCTCCTTCGGGCAAGAAGGTGGAGATCACTCTCCGGCCATGAGGCTTGTGGCCACCGTGAAGGCACCAACAAACCGGCGGCACAAATCTGCCCAAGAAGAAATAGAGCCATCCGCAAGTGCATGAGCCAAGATCGGACGCTTTTCTTGAGCACCAAGGGGAAGTAGAAGGCGAGGATCTTGTCGCTTCGCCCCCCGCAGCCTGCACCGCGATGGTGTAGATGCCGAGGAACTCCGATGGGTGTCCTGGCCGTCATTTCTCCGCACATCTGGTTTGAAGTTTTCTTGTCGGGCCACCGGATTTGCCGCAGCTCACGAGTGAACGCAGGGCAACCCATCACAGACGGCAAGTCGCTCGGTTCTTCGGCGCATGCATATCGACAGATGGCCCAGACGCTGGTCGATTGACGGCGCGCTTCTCTCGGCGCCGATACGGGTCGAGCGCCCCTTCTTGCCGCCCCAAAGAACTTGGCGTTGGTCGCGACGAGCTCGTGGATCCGACGACGCCGTGGAGTCGCTGCCGAGGTGGATCCGGCGAAGTCGGCGATCTTGGCCTTCGGAAGGGGAGGTACGGTGGTGCACCCTGCAAGTCTGCCGCCATCGCTCGCGCTTTGTCGCCTATCGCGCGGCGGCACTTGGTTGCCGTGGGGCGTCGCCGTTGGCGGCCGATGAGACTTGAATTGTGGTTTCCATTCGCCGACCTTATCGGCCGCCGAGGGTAATCGAGTAGTAATCGAGCTCTCGCCAAGGCTTCGCTGGCGTGGTTGGCGCAACAGCGACTGAAGCGAAAGAAGCGGGATGTGCTCGGACTCTAACCAAGTTAGGAGGAGCAGCATCCCGCCCAAATGACCGCATTCCACTCGCACTCGCATCTTTGGGGTGCATGCGGGTCTCGAGGGCCTCGGGATCCTCCAGCTTGGCCTTGATCCAATGGCGTATGGCGCCACGAGTATCGTGGCGCTCTGTCTCGCCCTTCCCGCGATGGGCGCGTGCAGGTCAGACGCCGACGCCGCCCGCGTTGTCCTTGGACCCGGCGGCATCGTGGGCTCTCTCAGCGATGCCGGTCCCTCCGCCAGCGTTTCCCCCGCCGACGGCGGCTCCGGTGGTGGTGGGTTCGACGCGGACGGCTCAGCTGCTGCCGAAGGCTTCTTCTTTGGCGCCATGTCGGCGAAGGTGTCGATAAGTTGCTCAGCGACCGCCGGATCAGGTTCGCACAGCCTCGGCGCCCTACCTGGGGCGCGCCAAAGATGTCGAGGGTGAGTGATCGTGCCCCACGAGCACCTATGGGACCTTGGTCCTTGTGGTTCGGAGGGGCGGAGATTGCACAAAGAGCGGATCGAGGCGATGCACACGAAGCGGATTTACCCAGCTTCGGAGCTCTCCGGAGAGATAATACTCCTACTGCTGCTTCGTGGATTATCTTGTGTTTTTGCTAGGGAGCAATGCGGGCTACAAGACCTAGCGTGAGTGTGATTTCCTATTGAGCCGAACCCAACCCCTTCTACGTTGCCCCCGGGCCTCCTTTTATAGGCACAAGGGGTTACCACATATGGCAAGTAGACAAGGGTAAGGTAGTAAAAACATAGGTTGGTACCTTTGCTTTATGCGATTGTACGATAACCTATACCTAACTCGACGGCAAGGGACAAGAGTCATCAATGCCCGTCTCGATGCGCCCGACAAAGGTAACAGAGGACCGTCAAGTGCACCTCCGTTTGCCATGATGGTAGCTTGTGTCACTGCTTGTCGCTACTCTCCGCTGGCTGCACAGCCTCGACACGTGTCCTGGGAGGGCCTCGTGGTGACACGTTGACGGGTGAGTGGAGCGAGATGAAGAGAGCCGCCCGCCCGGCAAGTGCCTTGCCGCGGCGGAACCTTGTCGCTTGGGGGTTCAGCGCCCGCCAAGCCTTCCCGCAAGCTCCTCTTGCGGGGCCTTATTCCTTCTACTGAGTGGCCTTCCTGCAAGCTCCTCTTGCCGGGGTCTTGACTTCCTTTGCTCTTGAATGGCTCCAAGGGAGCTACTGAGGGTCTTAGCGGCCATCAAGCCCGGCCCTGGCTGGGGCTGTAATGTCACTGCAGTCGAAGTTCGAGTTGGTACTAGGGTACCCCTACTCTAGTACACCGACTCAGGCGTCTCAGCCTTTTTCTTTTGTAGTTGTCTGTACTCAGACATGTAATGCTTCCGTTGCTTGTATGCTCTGAATGACGGGTCATGAGACCCCTGTTTGTAATGAATGCTATGTGGCTCTTCTGGGCCTTTACCTATATGAGTTTGCGTTATGTTGTGATGCCATGTTGGACAACACATACTTGCATGTTATGCGTACGTGTAACTTGTATTGCTATGTGTGGGATCCGACAACCTAGTTGTTTGTCCTTGGTAGCCTCTCTTATGGGGAAATGTAGTCTAGTGCTTCCACTGAGCCATGGTAGTCTGCTACAGCCCGGCTCACCGGAGTCCTGCTAGCCCAGCACTACTGCTCCGGAACACTTAGACTGGCCGGCATGTGATTCACTTCGTTCGTGGTTACGTCCTTCGGGAAATGTCACGGTGACATCCGAGTCCTGCTTAGCCTGCTACAGCCCGGTTACCGAAGTCCTGTTAGCCCAGTGCTACAGCCCGGATTCACACGCTGCTGACCGACATGCTCGATGTTGATTCATGTATGCCTGTCCCCGTAAGTTGGTGCCACTTTGGGTTCACGACTAGTCATGTCGGCCCGGGTTCTCTGTCATATGGATGCTAACTACACTATCATATACATGAGCCAAAAGGCATAAACGGTCCCGCCATGGTAAGGCAACACCCGTAGGAATACCGCATGCGTGAGGCAAAAGTGATATGATGTGTTACATGCTAGATCGGTGTGACTTAGGATCGGGTCCCGACAGCTTTGATATCGAGCCTGACTGCTCAGAGGATTTCCAAGCCAACCTGGTCGAAGTTGAGTCTAGAAATTCTTTAGTTATGTAAGGGAATTGATTGTGGGAAGGAACGTAAGGCTCTTTTTACTCCTTTACCTCATGGCCTTCTGATCTAAGTCATCTTACCTTTCCTACGGGGTTAAGGAACTAGCTTTCTCTTCTGTCTATCAGGATCACGTGTTACCACTCCATAGTTCCATAGGATTGGATGATCAGAGTCATACCCCAGTTTTCGAGTACCTCCGGTGTAGCCTGTTTAGTAATATCTCAGAACCTTGAGTGATGATGTTGAGTATGGTGCTACCCCTTCTTATGCAGAATGTCTTATTTTGAGCGTTTTTCTGCCGTTATGCTGCCGGAATTGCCCTAGGAGTCCGAGAGATACTAATTTCCTTATCCTACAATCTATAGCATATAGTTGATGCTGATTCGCCCTTGGTTTCGCTTCTCGGGATGTCATCGCTAAGCGAAGTTCTCGCTGCTCGTAGCTGAACCACGGAGATGGTAGGGATGAGGATCCTCCCGACCAGCCTTCATTGGCAGAGTTTATGTTAGAGATGGAGAGGAACAAGCGTGAGTCTAACCGCTTGTTGGCACGTATCAAGGAGAACACCGCACATCAGTTCAAAGGGTCTGCAACCATTCATGACTTCATTCGCTTGCACCCACTTACCTTTCATCATTCCATCGAGCCACTCGATGCAGATGACTGGCTCCATAGTATCACACGCAAGCTCCGTTCTGCGAACGTAGCTAAAAGTGACAAGGTCACCTATGTTGCATACCACCTGGAAGGTCCTGCTAGTCTCTGGTGGCAGAACTATGAGGCTATGCTTCCAGCTGGCCAGATTCCTACCTGGAGAGATTTCACTGAGGCTTTTCGCGAGCATCACATTCCTGAAGCCCTCATCGATCGCAAGAGAGAAGAGTTCTGTAGTTTCACCCAGAGTAAGATGGCTGTTGATGTTTACAGTAGAGAGTTCGAGAACCTCGCCCGTTATGCCACATAAGAGGTGTCCACGGACACCAAGAAGCAGGCTAGGTTCTGGAAGGGTCTCAACCCTGAGGTGCGTCGTGATCTCCACCTGCATCATTGTGATACATTCCAGGCTCTTGTGAACAAGGCCATTAATGCAGAGACAGCTCAGCTCACTTACGAGGAGTCTCGTAAGCACACCCGTGATTTGGGATCTTCATCCGGTTCTAGTTCGCAGAAGCGCCAGATTTGGATTCCGAACTCCGCTCTTCCTCCTGGATATACACCGAGGCCATCCTATGTGGTGCCTCCCCCAGCTCAGTCGTATGCTCCACCCAGGCCTACTGGTAGACCGCTTGTCAGTGCGGGTCCACGTCCAACCTCAGGGACTTGCTTCACATGCGGGAAGCCAGGACACTATGCACGTGACTGCTCTCAGGCCAGTTATGCTCCACCCCAGCCCGAGAAGTCTTTTTGCCATGGTAAGCCACCACGCAAGATGATCAGTGTCAAGTCAGCTCCCAGTGAACGTGGACGTGTGCATCACGTCTCAGCTAAAGACGCTTATGATGATCCAGATGTCGTTCTTGGTACACTCCTTGTCAACTGTCATCCAGCTTCGGTTCTATTCGATACCGGAGCATCTCATTCCTTCATTTCTGAAAGCTATGCTAACTTGCACAACATATCATTTTGTGATATGCCCTCTCCACTAGTCATTCAAACCCCTGGATCCAAATGGCAAACTTCTAGTGTAAGACATGGTGATGAAATCCTTGTTGACAGACTTGTATTCCTTGCCTCACTTATAGCCCTCAAGTCCACAGATATTAACATCATCTTGGGTATGGACTGGATGACAGCTCATCATGCCAAGATTGATTGTTACACTAGGTCTGTTCAGCTTACACACCCATCTGGCAAGATAGTCACTGTCTCCACTAGAGTTGCAAAGCATCAACTCTATTCTCTTAATGCCAGCCCTCTTCCAGACCTTGAAGATATCCCGATAGTCCGTGACTTTCCGGATGTCTTTCCAGAGGAACTGCCAGGTGTTCCGCCTGACAGAGATGTAGAGTTTGTCATAGATCTTATCCCAGGAACAACTTCAATCTCTAGGAGACCTTATAAGATGGCACCCTTAGAACTAGCCGAGCTTAAGAAACAACTTGATGAGTCCTTGCAAAAGGGTTTCATCCGTCCTAGTTCTTCTCCTTGGGCTTGCCCCGTCCTCTTCGTCAAGAAGAAGGATGGTACAGATCGGATGGTTGTAGATTATCGTCCTGTTAATTTGGTCATGATAAAGAACAAATATCCGCTTCCCAGGATCAACGACCTGTATGATCAGCTCGCTGGATCCTCAGTCTTTTCCAAGATGGATTTGAGGTTAGGCTACCACCAAATCAAGATCAGAAATGGGGACATTCCTAAGACGGCTTTTGTTACTCGTTATGGCCAGTACGAGTACACCGTCATGTCCTTTGGTCTAACCAATGCTCCAGCCACATTCTCCCGCTTGATGAACTCGATCTTCATGGAGTACTTAGACAAGTTCGTCGTGGTTTACCTCGATGATATTCTTATTTACTCGAAGAACGAGGAAGAGCATGCCGAACATCTTAGACTTGTGTTAGAGAAACTTAGAGAGCACCGCCTTTATGCCAAGTTCTCCAAGTGTGAATTTTGTTGCCGGTGACCTACCTAGGCCACGTAATCTCGGTAAGGGCATTGTCAGAGAGTTCAGGCCGCTCTCGATTGGACTCCACCTGAAACCATTAAACAAGTTAGGAGTTTCCTTGGTCTAGCCAGCTATTGTCGCTGCTTTGTTGAAAACTTCTCCAAAGTAGCCAAACCCCTCACGGAACTTCTCAAGAAAGATAAAAAGTTTGAGTGGTCCCCACAGTGTGAGTACAGTTTTCAGGAACTGAAAAGACGCCTGACTTCTGCTCCCATACTTGTGCCACCGGATTTCACGAAGGACTTTGTTATCTACTGCGACGCCTCACGACACGGACTAGGTTGCATTCTTATGCAAGATCGTCATGTGATTGCCTATGCATCTCGGCGCTTGCATCCACATGAGGAGAATTATCCTACACATGATCTAGAGCTTGCAGCAGTAGTCTATGCACTCAAGACCTGGCGACATTACCTTCTTGGTAAACGCTATGCGAGATCTACACCGATCACCGAGTCTCAAGTATATCTTCACCCAACCAGATTTGAATCTTAGGCAAAGACGTTGGTTGGAGTTGATCTCAGATTATGATCTAGGGGTTACCTACACCCGAGCAAAGCCAATGTCATGGCTGATGCGCTAAGTCAGAAATCCTATTGCAACAATCTCATGTTGCAGCAGGTCAACCACTTCTCCATGAGGAATTCGTAAGCTTAACCTTCACATTGCTCCTCACAGATTCCTTTCTACCTTGGTGGCTAAACCTACTCTTGTGGATCATATCATAGAAGCCTGAAGCATGATACGGGATTACGAATCAAGAGAAACATTGCCATGGGTATTGCTGGTAGTTTCTCTATAGATGATCGAGGTGTTTTCTTTGGGAACCTCCCCGGTGGTCCCCAAGAAGCATCTTCAACAGTTGATTCTTAAGGTGGCGCATGAATCTCCTCTCATGATTCATCCCGTAGTACTAAGATGTATCAGACCTCGCCAGAGGTTCCGTGGACTAGGATGAAGAGAGAAATTGCTCGGTTTATTGCTAATCGTGACGCTTGTCGTCGCGTTAAGCGAGCATCATCAAAGGCTTGCCGCACCCTTAAGCCTTTAGCTATTCCCGAGTGGAAATGGGATAAAGTTGGTATGGATTTCATCACCGCTTTCCCAGACCAAGAAAGGGAATAATGCTATCTTCGTAGTCGCTGATCGTCTTTCCAAAGTGGCTCACTTCCTACCTGTTCGAGAGAGTATCACTGCTAGTCAGCTCGCTGACTTATATATTTCTCGAATAGTGTCACTTCATGGTGTTCCACTAGAGATCAATTCAGACCGTGGCAGTCTCTTCACTTCTCATTTCTGGGAGAGTTTCCACACTGCCATGGGAACCCATCTTTCCTTCAGTAACGCTTTCCACCCTTAATCAAGTGGTCAGGTGGAACGGGTCAATCAAATTCTCGAGGACATGCTTAGAGCTTGCGTTATCTCATTCGGTATGGATTGGGAGAAATGTCTTCCTTTCACCGAGTTTGCTTATAACAATAGCTATCAATCCAGTCTCAAGAAAGCTCCTTTTGAGATTCTCTATGGACGAAGATGTCGAACACCTTTGAACTGGTCAGAAACCGGTGAAAGACAATTCTTTGGACCGGACATGATCCAGGAGGCAGAAGAGCAAGTTCGCATCATTCGTGAGAATTTCAAAACAGCCCAATCTCGTCAAAAGAGCCAGTATGATCGTCATCATAAGGATATGACTTATGAAATTGGCGACAAAGCTTACCTTCGGGTTACTCTTTTGAAGGGTACCCTTCGTTTTGGTATCAAGGGCAAGTTGGCTCCTCGTTACATTGGTCCCTTTCGCATTCTCGCTAAACGAGGAGAGGTTGCCTACCAGTTGGAACTACCCCCACATCTTTCTCGAGTTCATGATGTCTTCCACGTCTCTCAACTCAGGTGTTGCTTCTCGGATCCCATCCGTGGAGTGGACCATGAAACGCTTGATCTCCAAGATAACCTCACATACCGAGAGTACCCGGTTCGCATTCTTGATCAAGCAGAGCGTGTTACCCGACGTCAGAACATCAAGTTTCTCAAGGTTCAGTGGTCTCATCATTCCGAGAGAGAAGCTACTTGGGAGCGAGAAGATCGTCTTCGACTGGAGTACCCGCTTTCTTTACTGTCGACCCACGAATCTCGGACGAGATTCTTTCAAGTGAGGCGAGTTGTCACATCCTAGTTCTGGTATGACCTAGACTAGCTAGTCATTTGTGCATCATGTTTAAATTCCATTTAAATTGAAATGAGGATCTGTGAAACCCTCGTAATCTTTTGGAAATTGATCAAATAAAATTGCTCCAAAAGGTCAAGAAAATGCTCATGTTGCTCTCTGAAAATATTGGACAGAGATAAAAATCAAACCAATATTTTTAGGAGTCCATAAGTAATTATTTTGGGCATTAGGAATTAATGCAGTAATTATTTGCCTTGGATATATATATTGCTATATATATAAAATATTGTCCAAAAATTGTGCCTTTTGTTGAGGAGCTCTGGAATAATACCACTAGCCCCTACAAAAATTGGCATAAGAAAATAAGGTTTAGTATTTTAATTAAATAAAAACAAATATCAGAAAAAAGAAAATTAAACAAAAGGAAAAACCTTACCTGGGCTTCCTACCTGGCGCCCCTGGCCGGCCCGTTTCCTTTCTGGCCCAGCCCACCAGGGGCATAGCCGTCTTCCTCCTCTTGCCGGTGGGCGGAGGAAGCAGTGCCGACGCCGTCTTGGCCGGCAAGCCAGCTGCTTGCTGCGACGCCCTCCTCGTCATACTGGGGCCTTGGGGCGACGCCAAGCGCCCCTCGACACTCCCTCTCCCTCCCGCACCATTCTCTCCTCCCCCTCGCTCCCTCTCTTGCGGCCGAAATCGCCGTCGCCGCCGTCCACAGCCACTGTGGCCTCAGCCACTGCCGCACCTCCCCGACATGCTCCCCAGCTCCGCCGCGACCCCCTCTCCCTCCTCACCGAGCAAAGCAACCGGGCGAGCTCTGCTTCGTCCTCGGCGCCGTCGTCTTCATCTCCGGCCGCCGGAGATCGTCCTCGCCGCCCCGCCGACTCCAGCCTTCCCCGAGCTCCCCCGACGACGCCCGCCGGTCCCCTGTGAGCCCCGCCGTCGTTCCCCCTACTTCCCCGGCCTTCCGCGCCCTCTAGCCCCATTGCCACACGCCACCAAACTCCGGCCTCCGCCGCGATCTTCGCTCCGGCGCCCCCGCGGCTTCCCTTCTGCTCCCCTGGATGCGGGAGAGCACGGGCTATGCCCTGGTGCTCCCAGACGCCGCCCCCGTGGGCCCAACGCGGACTCTGCCGTGTTCTGTGGCCGCCGGCGACGACCTCGCCGGCCGTGCTCCGGCGGGTGCCAATGTGGCGCGTCATTAGGACTAACCGCCCCTTAATTAGCCACCTCACCGCCACTGACAGGTGGGCCCCGCAGCGGGTCAAATCCCAGTCAACACGGGATTAACTCCCAGTTAACACAATGACATGTGGGACCCGATCATCAGTTTTGACCCGGACTGGCCCCGTTGACTCGCTGACGTCACGCTGACGTTAGGCTGACGCAGTTACTCATTTTCTGGTTTTTAAATTTAATCAGGAAATTCCAGAAAATAGCCACAACTTTGAAAATTCATATAAATTCAACCGTAGCTCAAATTGGAATAATTTATATATGAAAAATTATCAGAAAAATTCAGTCTATCCATCTGTACCATTTTCATGCATGAAAAACCAAGTTATACCTGCTGTATAAGTGAAACACTATAATGGCATATTAAGAGCTTAACTTGGAGTTGCATTTGAATTCTTGGTTCAAATGGACTTCATCCAAATGAATGCTAGTTGCATTATCTCAAACAGCATCACATCTACATGCCATGTTCATGCATCATATTGTTGCATATGTTTGTGTATTAATTGTTGGCACCGTTTCTTCTCGATAGGTCCTGCTCCGGAGTTTGTTCCAGAGTACCTGTCTATGGAGCGGTGCCCCCTTGTTGATCTACCAGGCAAGCAAACCCCCTTGTTCATTCCGATATAATCCTACTCTCTCGCTCCTGCTCTCAGTTATTGCATTAGGACAACAACGATTCATCTGCTACTTTGTGCTACGGTAGTTGAACCCATTCCTCTGCATGACCTGTCATTGCCACAGTAAATAGTTGAAACCCACTAGCATGTGTAGGAGTTGATTGAGCCATGTTGTGTTCCTACCATGCTATGCCTGCTATTGCTTAGAGTTGTGTCAGGTCTGATTCACTGGGAATGAATTGGAGTGCAGTTCTATGTTACGATCTTTGAGAGTGAAGTGTGTGAACACGATTTGGTAAAGGTAGCGGTGAGAGGCCATGTAGGAGTACATGGTGGGTTGTCTCACCGGAACCGATCCTTAAGCCTTGAGTTCTATGTATGTTGTCCAATGACTCGATACTACCACACATTGGGTTCCGTAACTCGACCCCTCTCGACTTATTAACCAACTTGATCTCTGTCCCATGAGTCGCAACTAGTTTCGGTGTTTGTAGGTAGTGCTATTTTTCTACGAGTGGCACCCGGCAGTGGGCTTAGGGACAGACTAAACACAGTGGCACGGTGTACCAAGTGGCGCCCGGATGGTGGGCTTGGGAACCCTGCTCACATCGTTTGGGGCCGTGGCGACACCCGGCCGGATCTCCTTGCGGATGGAACCGAATAGGCGATAAACACTGGTAGAGTCTTGTGTGGTTAGTCGGTCGTGGCCAACACCCTCGCCGAAGCTTCCGCTTGAAGGTTGCCGAGATACATGACGTGTATATGGCGGTAAGTGGCGAGAGCGTGTGTGAAGAAGTACACCCCTGCAGGGTTATCATGATCTATTCGAATGCTTAAGACAAGTGTGAGTTCTATGGATGGCCTTCTCGTATGGAGACGGGGATGAATCCATAGTAGTGTATTGATGTGGTGACTAGTGGACTCGTGTGCGCTGCTTCACCTCAAAGAAGTTCTTGTAGTCGTAGAACAGGATAGCCACTGAGTCAAAGCTGGCTTGCTGCAACTAAACCCCACACTACCTCCTTGATACAAATGCATGTATGATAGGATCTGATTTAAGTCTTGCTGAGTACCTTTGTACTCACGTTGCTTTATTTATGTTTTTGCAACGGAGACTTCAGTCTTACTAGTGGTTCCGCTTGGACTTCGACGAGTAGCTTGTTACCTCAACTACGATCTTGTACCCTTGGGAGGGTCTTGGAGATAGTCAGGCTTCTCAGCCTTTTTCTTTTGTAGTTGTCTGTACTCAGACATGTAATGCTTCCGTTGCTTGTATGCTCTGAATGACGGGTCATGAGACCCCTGTTTGTAATGAATGCTATGTGGATCTTCTGGGCCTTTACCTATATGAGTTTGCGTTATGTTGTGATGCCATGTTGTACAGCACATACTTGCATGTTATGCGTACGTGTAACTTGTATTGCTATGTGTGGGATCCGACAACCTAGTTGTTTATCCTTGGTAGCCTCTCTTATGGGGAAATGTAGTCTAGTGCTTCCACTGAGCCATGGTAGTCTGCTACAGCCCGGCTCACCGGAGTCCTGCTAGCCCAAAGCACTACCTCTCGTAACACTTAGACTGGCGGCATGTGATTCACTTCGCGTTCTGTGTTCGTCCCTTGGGAAATGTCACGCGGTGACATCCGAGTCTGCCTAGCCTGCTACAGCCGGGTTACGAAGTCCTGTTAGCCCAGTGCTACAGCCGGATTCTGCGCTGCTGACCGACATGCTCGATGTTGATTCATGTATGCCTGTCCCGTAAGTTGGTGCCACTTTGGGTTCACGACTAGTCATGTCGGCCCGGGTTCTCTGTCATATGGATGCTAGCGACACTATCATATACGTGAGCCAAAAGGCGCAAACGGTCCCCGGCCATGGTAAGGCGACACCCGTGGGAATACCGTGCGTGAGGCCGCAAAGTGATATGATGTGTTACATGCTAGATCGGTGTGACTTAGGATCGGGGTCCCGACATTACCGTGGAAACCTGAACCGGAACTGCCTCCACCATAACCCTGCCCATGAGACCCGTGGCCCGAACCACCACCCGGCCCATTATCATACAGGAAAGAATTAGAATTTTTGAACTCTTGCATGATGTAGCAATCTTTCCAGAGGTGTGTGGACGGAATTTCCTTCGTCCCATGTTTCGGACAAGGCTGGTTCAATAGATAAGATAGGCGGTCCGGGTTAGGGCTTGGTGCTCCACCGCACTGGGACGGTTTACCCTTATGCCCCCGGCCCTTGTCCTGCGTGCTGGTATTAGCCACAAAGTCCAAGCTGTGATCCGCTTTATGTTTGCCGCCGTTCGCATGACTCGCTGGGTTGTGGTGCTGCCCCTTGGCGTTGCCACTCCTTTTTCCCTTCCCTGTCTTATCATCATCAGACTCGGGATCCTTGGTACTATCAGAGTCGACATACTTCACCAAAGAATCCATGAGGGTTCCCATGTCATTGCAATGGCGATTGAGCCATCCCAACTTCAACTTTAGGGGTTCAAACCAGCAATTGCCTTCCAATGTTAGAACCGCGGCATTAGCGTTGATGCGGTCCGATGAAAGCAAAATTTCCGAGACCCGGCGCACCCAACGGGTTGTTGAATCCCCTTCCTCCTGGACACAGGCAGCTAAGTCCACAATCAACATAGGCTGCTTGCATGTATCCTTGAAATTCTGGATAAACCGGGCTCTCAACTCGGCCCATGACCTGATAGAATTAGCCGGTAAGCTCATTAGCCAAGTGCGGGCCGTCCCTTCAGGCATAATGGTGAGGTATTTCGCACATGCCGCATCATCCACATCCAGCATCTCCATGGCCATCTCATAGCTTTCGAGCCATGTCTCAGGGGATAAATCAGCGGTGTAATTCGGCATCTTGCGCGGGCCTTTGAAATCCTTGGCAGGCGCACAGTGCGCAACGCTGGGACGAGACACGACACTCCCAAAGAACTAGAAGTGACCCCTGGTTCCACTGACGTGGTTGGACGAACTGGAGTAAGTTGACAGGCTTCATGCTGCACCGCTAGCTCGGCCTCTCTACGTGCCCGAGCCCGGTCCACCACCTCCTGAGCGTCACCCGTCGGGTTATTGCCACGGGGCGAATCACGGTTCCACACGTTGCTTGACACTGCTGGTTCATCCATACACCTGCTGTAACTCCGGCTTGGACGGGGAGTGGAATGAATCCGATCACGACTATATGAATAAGCCTCCTGTTGAACCAAGGCTATCTGAACAAGCTCCTTAACCCGACACGTCTCGACCGCCGCTGGAGAATCGCCTTCGATCAGGATGGCCGCCAGCCGTGAAGCGGCAGCGACAATCTTGTCCATCGGGTTAGAATAATGACCCGGTGGCGTTGGGACATGTGGTGTTACAATGTTGTTCTGACGAGGCGGATCCACCACATGTGGCTGAACCGGCGCCCCTGTTCCAGGTGCCTCCGCCCGGTTTACCACCGGCGGATTACTGGTCCCTGCTCCTGGGGTGTTAAAGAGGTTTCTAGCGTCATAAACCGGTGGCAGGCGAGATCGGTGCCTCCTCTTCAGGACTTCGTTTCACGCACTCTGGTCCAGCATAATCCGGCACGCCTGTGCATCCAAAGCGGCCCGCTCCATGGCCATCCTGGTAACCTCTGCTGCCAAATCGGCCTTGGCCTGGGTGATCTGATCTTTCACCTTCGCAATTTCCACATTGTGTGCATCCTGATCCGCCGGGTTAACCTCCGCCATCAGTGTTGCCAACGCGTCAAATAAATCAGATAGAACCCGAGCCGGCGGTCGCACAGGGCCTCCTGCCCCGGCTGCCGTTGCCGCTGCCGATCCGGAGATCATCGCCGCTGCAGTCGAAGAGTGGAGCGCCGGTTGCATACCGGCCATGAAGATCGCAACCCGGTTTGGCAGATCAAAGGGGTCCAGAATACTGTCACCATCGGAACAACCCCCAATCCGGCTATCTTGTAACTGATATAACGACTCGGTCTCTCAGGCCGATGACTCTTCACCGGAATAAACGACGGTTTCACCACTAGATTCTGATCTATCCTCAGATTCCCCTCCATGGACGACTCCCATGAAGGCACGCTTTATGACAGGCTTGACCCGGGCAGATCTCGCACACTGAGCCGTTTCGACGAGGTCGGTGCAGATGTCCGGCTCAGGGCCCGGTTCGCCGATCTTGCCAATGAAAACGTGTATGCCACCAAAGGGGACCCGGTACCCGTACTCGATTGAGCCGGCCTCGGGCCCCAGCCTGCATCGTCGATGTAGAGCTTGCAGCGACGACTCTTGGTCATCCGGCCCACAGCGTAACCCAACCCTTGAGTCCTTCGAAGTTGCCCTCTAAGAACTTGAAACCATCGTGCGATAGCCCCACGGTGGGCGCCAACTGTCGTGGTTTTGTCACGGCAGATGTCCTCATGAAAGGACTTAGTCGTGGAGCCATCGCTACGGGTTAGCTTAAATGGGTTAAAGCGGACAAGGGACGCAAGAGAGTTTTATACTAGTTCGTCCCCTTACGATGAAGGTAAAAGCCTACGTCTAGTTGTGATGGAATTGATGGGGTTTTGATGACCAGGGAGCGAATACGCTTTGCCTGAGTCTCGAGTTATTGCCTGTTGTCCTTGAACCGCCGCCGGGTCGTCCCCTTATATACATGGGTCGACGGCCGTCGGTTTACAGAATCCCGAGGCCGGCTCATAAGTGTGTCCGGCTCGGTCTCCACTATTTCTATCTTACAACACAAGTTTACATATCAATGCCGGTTTATGTCTACAGGCCTTAAACCGGTTCTGGGCCCTGGGCCTTCTTAAAGCGTCACCGTCTGTCTTCATGGGCTTCAGATATAATGAACTACTAATGGAGTTAACCCGGCCTCTCCTGGCCGGTTTACGCCCAGTGGTAATATCCCCAATAGTTTCCATCGGCTGTTCCGTCCAAGCCGGTTGGCTCCCACGCGTTTCATTGCCTCCCGATGAACACGACGCATTCCGTTGTCTCCCCATGAACACGACGACGACACAGTTTCTCCGTTCTGACCCAGCCATGTACATGAGCCCTGGCCGTACATACACGCGAGTAGGCGTTCGAGACCCGCCCATATGTACATTCGTGGCCGTATTTACTTTCTTGCACCCCGGCCGCTGTACGTACGTGTACATGCTATGTGCGCGCTTCTACTGCGACACGTGTGCGCCTCTACATTGACCAGTATGTACGTACACGTTCGCGACCAGAATAACAATGCTACATACGCTTCGACCAGGTGGGTCCCGACTGTCAGACACTTCCTTGCATGCGAAGATGTAGCTGGTGGGTCCCAGCAGTCAGGGGGTGAATTGTATTTTTTTGCCCGGAGGCACTTCCTTGCGTGCGAAGATGTCGCTGGTAGGTCCCAGCAGTCAGGAGGAAACGTTTTTTTTCGTGAA
Organism: Aegilops longissima; assembly: GCA_021605205.1. Classification (NCBI taxonomy): domain Eukaryota; kingdom Viridiplantae; phylum Streptophyta; class Magnoliopsida; order Poales; family Poaceae; genus Aegilops; species Aegilops longissima. The sequence goes on from CM038679.1 coordinate 144,717,171, forward strand.
ATACGGCTGCCCGTCCGGTGGGTCCCTGCTGTCAGGTGGAGGAATCATTATTTTCCGCGTAATAAGGAGACACTTCCTTGCTGTGGTCGTGGACCCACCTGTCAGCCTCTCCACGTACGGTCCACGTCCAATGGAAGCCGTTCCTTGACCACGTTGACCACGCCGCGCCTAGAACACCAGGGCGGTGGATGACGACGAGTCCTAGGAAGGGGATGACGCGGAGCCAGGGAAGACGCGACAGTGGATGCCCACGCGTAGAGGAGTATGAGGGTTCACTGGTTCGCTATGGTGTGAGGCTGCCATCGCCGCAGAATAACAGGGGGTGTGGGTGAGTAGAGGGATGGCCTGGCCAGCGGTGGGAGTAGTAGGGGGCAGTGAGGCCTCTGCGGCATCGCAGCCGGCCACGGGAGGCAGGAGCACGAGGCACGACCGACACTGCTTTGGGCGGCTGGAGCAAGAATACCAGAAGTTGAAGAAGCACTACGGCCGTTGGATGGACATCGTACGGTCACTGGAGCTAGAATTGTTCATATTGACTAAGTTGACAAAGCACTCCGTCCCCGTCAACTTAGTTGGCCCACAAGTCAGCCTCCCACTATTGTTGGTCCCAGCTAGCAGGGGGTATTCATTTTTTTGTGCGTAATAAGGAGGCACTTCCTTGCATGCGAAGATATAGCTGGTGGGTTCAACCTGTCAGCGGTGGGAGCGTTTTTTTCACGAAATACAGATGCCCTTCCGATGGGTCCCAGCTGTCAGGTGGAGGAATCATTATTTTGCGCGTAATAAGGAGGCATTTCCTTGTGTGCGGCCATGGACCCAGCTGTCAGCCTCTCCATGCACAGTCTACATTCGATGGTGTCATTCGTTGACCATGTTGACCACTCCGCGCCGAGCACATCCAAGGTGGTGGACGACGGCGAGGCCTCGGACAGCAACGAGCCGGAGATGGGAAGACGCGGGAGTAGAGTCGCAGACGGAGAGGTGTACGAGGGTTAACTGGTTCTGGTGTGGTGTGGTTCGACAGCCGGTGGAGAAGAACAGGAGGTGTGGAGGGATGGCCTGGCCAACGGTGGTGTAGCGCTTCACAGTGAAGCATGCTAAGCAGAGCTGCTAGCAGCAGGAGGTGGGAGCAGGTGGTCCTGGCGGCGCTGGAGGAAGAAGACGAGAGATTGAAGATGGATGCCGGTCGTTGGGTGTAAATTCAGTGGCTAACAATGTCAGAATCATTTGTTCACTAAGTTGACAATGACTTGCATTGGCTTCGACCTATTGGCCAACATTTCAGCCTCCAAAAATGTGGCACATATTCAACCCATTTTTTCAGAATTTACAGTCTTTTTTTTTGCAGGGTTGAATTTATAGTCCATTTGATCTTTTTTTTTGAATTACAGTCCATTAGCTGGGCTGGGTGAACAAATAAAGTAGCGTCCATGCGGCCCATTTATGTTTTTCCTAAAAAAATTACAGGCCATTTGCACTTTCTCGAAATACACGATTTTACTGGGCTGATTCTAATTATAATGTTCGGGTGGGCGCAGCAATGTTATCAAAAAATAAGCAGGGGCTGAGCATATATATATAAATAATAAGTGATTTATTATTACATTGGTCCTTAAATCTTACCAAGCTTTTGTACACAATCACCAGGATTTTCGTTGCCAAAAAAATCCAGGATTTTATTGTTAAGAAAATATTTTTGTAAGTTAATAAGATGTGGGATATTGTTTTCTTACATGTGTAAGTATCTGTTAAATATATGATGACAATAACAATTATATATAATAACATATAAAATAATTTAAATATATATAATATAGTTAGAAGGGAAACATAAGTTGGACCAGGCGTTCCTATTCTTATATAGAAAAATAGAACAGACCTCTGTCTTTCCTTAAAAAAAAATACATAAATTGGGCTGCCGATGTTTCAGGAAAAAAACCTCAGATGGGAGGTACATAGGCCAAACAGGCCTATGGACCTCCCATCCGAGGTCGTGGGCTGCGCATGTTAAAAAAGAAAGCCTAGACGGGGCAGCCCAAAACCCAGCTGATACTTGCTGCCCCAGTGATAATAAATGATACCTGCCAGCTCCCCGGCTTCGTTGTGAATTTATCTCCTATAGTAACTACGTTGAAGCACCTAAAAGTTGTAACTATGTTGAGAAACCCGTGGTCCCCAATGTCAGTATAGCATTAGGAGGAAGTATTTTTTCGATGAGGCACTTGCTTGTGTACGGCCATAGACCTGGTGGGTCCCGACTGTCCGCCTCTCCATGTACAGTCCTCTCCAGATTCCTCTCGTTTGTTCAGCATGTTCACAATGGCAGACGGCGGCATCCCGGCGAGCGCACAAAGGCGCAGGAGGAGATCTGACCACCTGAGGAAGTGCCTTATTAGTAAAGAAACAACTGAACTAGCCTAGTGGTCGAGTGACACTACCCGACAGCTGTTCCGCCCGGGTTCAATTCCACCTGTGCAGAGAAAATATCTCCAAATTGTTTTCCTCTGAATTTATTGACATGTGGGTCCCAATTATCATCTACGCACACAACGCCCAACACTTGCCAAAACTTCGTCCCTCGTTTTCTCTGTTTTTTGCACACTCGACATTGTGTGGGCATTTTGAAAATAGCATATCTTTTTGACTGTGCATCATATGAAGATGTGCTATGCATGAATGTTGATCAACATGATGTTAACTGGCTGGTAGTTCCAGTTTCGACCATGAATAAAACTTCCAGCATGATGTTAACATTGTTTGAAAAGGCCGTGTTAATATAAATGCTCGCCTATGAAAGTTGCAGTTTCTTATCTGGCCCGAACTTGGAGTTTCTTATCTGAAACTGAAACTTGCAGTTTCTTCTCCGAGAATCACATTGTCTGCACTTTATACTCCTATGAAACTACATTTTTTAAGTACTAAAAATAGATCTCTAGAATTCATAAAATACTTCATATACTCAATACTGCAAATCTGTAATTCGAAAGACATTCATATCTGAAAGTACTCTCAAAATACGCAACAAAAAACACAATTCACAACCTGCAAATACTAACAACCGTAAGCTCCTCCTGACAATTCACAACATGCACGACTATTGGTCTGGGGGGGGGGGGCAATCCCTCCTATTCCTCGGCGGCAGACGGCCGCCTCGTGAGACGATGTGAACAGTGAGGGAGAGGATGGCGGGGAAGCGTCATCGGGCCAACTGTTTTTCTCCTCTTGCAGTTGGGTTCGGTCGATGAAGACTCCACCGGCTCGCTCTGGCACGACACCCTCACAAACGGCAACCTGTAGATGCTCGATCCTTCAATCTCTGGTGGATGCTCCATCTGGGATCGATACTCCCACCACCGCTCCTTCACGATCAGATTCGGTGAATCTGTTTGCTCCATGGCCCAGAGGAGCAGCTCTATGTACTCCCGCGCGACTCCCTCCGGGAGTATCGCCGCCTTTTCGCTCTATTGCAGATATTTGGCCATGGATGTCGCCGTCGCCGCTAGTTGGTCCTTGTTGTCAAACCAAGACTGTATCTCCAACATCCTGGCTAGCTTCACAGGGTCGCCGTCTGCGATCCTCACGTATCGGTTGTACTCCTCCATCGATCTACTTCTCCACAGCACCTTCGCTTGCCAGCGGTGGTTTTTGAATGGAAGAGGAGAGGAGCAGCGCTAGTTTTGGTTTAGAACAGGAGAGGAGCGACGCTGGTTTTGGATTGGAACAGGAGAAGAGGGACGGTGGTTTTGAAATGGTAGAGGAGAGGAGCGGCGCTGGATTTAGATTGGAACAGGAGAGGAGCGGCGGTGGTTTAAGAGGAGAAGAGTCGAAGAGCGGCGCTGGTCTTGGTAGTATTTTTTTGTTTTGCGTATTTTGGGTCAAACTTTGACCATGTACTGTATTTGACAAGCAAAATGTGAAAGCATGTCAAAAATGGTTCGTATCTGAATGTATTTTCAAATTATATTATTTTTGCAACGTATAACATATATTTTATTTGCGAAAATCATGGTCAATTATGACCCAGAATAAAAGGGAGACTAGTTAATGTGGGGTCGCTTTCTTAATTGAATGGTAAATTGATTTTGATTTTGATCCAGTCACAGCGCGCAGGCCTTGAGCCTTCTCGTCCAATCCTAAATCGTTGCCGCACACTCCTCTCCCTCTTCTCCATTGCAAAACAACCTCCTCTCCTCTCCATCATCTCCATTCCAAAACCACCGTGTCACCTCTCCCTCTTCTCCATTGCAAAACCACCTCCTCTCCTCTCCATCATTTCCATTCCAAAACCACCGTCTCGCCTCTCCCTCTTCTCTATTGCAAGACCACCATCTCTCCTCCCATCTTCCAAAGCTAGCACCGAATCAGGCAGATCGCCGGCGGCGACCAGGCAAAGTTAGCCAGGTTGAAGGATTTCCTTACTTGGTTTGACAATGAGTGGGAGATTTCGAGGACGGTAGGGTTTAAGGTAAGCTTCGCACTGACCTAATCTTCCACCTGCTCATGTTTACAATCAATGTGACAACTAATGAAAATCATGGTTACAATCAGTCTTCGAGTACTACGCCAATCACGCTTAAATAGCTCTGGACCTTTGGGTCAAAGTTGCGACACTATGTACAAATAAAGAAAAGTAGAATGGTGCTTCTTTCAGAAAAGAGTATTCCCTAGAAAACTGCCAATATAAGCTACTGGTATTTGGTTAGAGGATTTGCTGCCGAGAAAGATCCGTCCACAGAGAGCGCCACACATCCCACTGGTGGTGGTGGATGCCAATGCGTGCATGGAGCATGGTTGGTGTCGGTAATTTTTACTTGGCACACCTCACACTCTTCATATATGCCGGTTCCATCCGTACATTTGTGCAGTTCCACCAAAATGCAGCTGAATAACCCTGTTTGCACAGATAATGAAAAAGCATGACTACATTATAGTGGCACTAGTTGATGAAACACGCAAAATAAATAGAAGAAAATATTGCGATAGTATCATAGTATGCCATCTTTGGGAGGCGAGATGGGCCTGCTGACGCCTCATCTGATGCATACGCCTCATCTTCGAAATCGTCCCAAGTCTCCCGATACACCTTCGCCGTTGATGAACATCGGTGTACAGCAGTAGTACAAGGAGGGCCTTGAGACATTCAACTCTCTATTTTTGTGCAGATCAACTAAAATTAAGCACCCAGGTTTGCGAAATGCTTAAACATTAACAATGGGACTAGTTGATGAAACATACATTAACAAAGAGAAGCACTTTCTTTATCTACATTGGAAATGAAATGATAGAGAGGACACTCGCTCTATTTTAACTGTATTATTACTTCATTTTATCAGTGACACTAGGGTCGAGCAGGTGGCAAACGAGGTGTACCGTGCGTCGCAAGGATGAAAGCCAGGGGTGCTTAGACTGGGATGCCGAAGCTGGCTCTTTCAGTCCCTATCTTCCCCCTGATATTTCTGTGGTAGCATTTGGGTTGTAATCCAAACTTGGTCGAGCTGGTGCTGCGCCCCCCTACCTGCCTAGCTTATGTGGTGAACTTTTCTCCTGCTAGTACTCAGTCCGTTCTAGTAGTAGTTGCATAACTGCCCATTTACACTAAGATGTTGTTGGATAATGGTTCTCTATGGTTGGGTTTCTTTAATGAAATCGGAGGGAACCCCCTCTTTTGACATATTAAAAAAACAGTGGCACTAGCGGTGCCAAAACATTGCCTCAAATTAATAGTGCCACTAGATTAAGGTGCAAAATAATAGCATTACTGCTTTATCATGGCAGTGCCAAAACAGTAGCACAAGAGCAGGATCAACATGCATGATCTTTGGCAAACGGTTAGACCAAAAAGGAACATACCTCGTGATGGGAACCATATCTGCAGTCAACGCCATCATAGAAGGGATGATTAAATTCATGGGACCTTTTGGTGCAGTTCACCTAAAATGAAGCAATGTCCCATGAGCTAGCAGCTTCTACTTCTTCTTTTTTTAAGAAAAGGGCTCCAGCCCCGGTTCCATTTCCATGAGAAAACGAAACCCACAGAGCTTCTTCTTCATTAGTTGAAATAAAATTGACCAACATCAAGGTTGGTCGTGAAGCTCCTGGAGAGTAGGCGGACCAGGACAGTTGCATCTCTAATGAAAAGAAGCAACTTATCTTAATGGGAAATTTAGCAGGACATGAAAAAAGTGCCATTGATTCATATTACTAGAGGCATTACATTGAAAACGACATTGGTTTAACGTGTCCTTACTTTTAACAGTGCGATTGCTACATTTTACCAGTGGCATTACATAAGAGCGACTCGGGGCAACAAACATCGGAAGAGGATATCTGGGTTGGTCCCATTTTTGTTCGGTATATAGCCACCTTATACTGTGTGAGGCTAGCAATTTTAGTGATGGACTTACTCTGTTGACTTGTCCCTCAGTCCCCACTTTCTTTCCCTTTTCAACCAATAGATCGGGTTTATATTGAGTTTGTACTGCATTCCCTTTATTTCCTTATTAGACCTAGAGACCAGCTGGATAGCCAGTCTCTGCTACTTTTCGCCCCATTATTTCCTCTTTCGACCAAGTCCTAGATTCAAGTAACAAATCTTCCCCACCCACCCCTTTCTTCCTTGTTTGAACCAAGTACTACTAGATTGAGTGCATGAACTAGTTTTACCTCTTAACGGTAAAAAATTAGGTGGTTTTGAGCGATCGATCGATCCTATCTACATGAGGGCACGAGAAATAGTAAAAGATACAAATGCAGCGGCGCCAGGAGCTCGGGAAGTAAACAGGGCGGTTTGAAGGAAGTTATACATGAGGTCGCGGGATGTTCTGACAGCGAGGAAGAAGGGTGGGAGGCCCTCCCTCGCCAAATGATGCTTGGGAGAAAACGGCAAAACACCTTGATCGGACGCCAGCGCCAAAGATGTGTAAGAGCCGTCGCCGAGGACGACAGCGTGAACATTGCACCTTCTCACCTTCCCCGGCAGAGAGGATTGGCTGGATCTGTGACCAGCGGTGAGTAGAGAGAGAGAGTGGCCACCGCTGTCATGTTTAGATCTGGAGAGGACGAGACAGTGTGAAGAGAGCAACACTAGCAAGCAAGCGCGGAGGCTCCTGCCTATATAGTGGAGTACTAGTTTTCTTTTGTCTACCGGCTGGAGCCGGCTTGACCTCGGCAATGACTGTCGAGAAGTATTCATGCACGTGCCCCGGAGGCATAGTTGTCGTAATTTTGATCTGAAGCATCGGATTATAACATATAACACGAAAAAATTCCACATGACAAGAAATCATAACCTCACTGCCCAAAGGAGACAAGATGAATCCCGACGGACAAACTAGACGAGGATCAAAGCTCAAATTAAAGATAAACTCGTTGAAAAGGGGTCCGTCGATAGATGTCCTAATTAACATAACCGGCTTGACCTAGATGGCAGCCGAGTAGTCTTCGTGCATGTGCCCCCAATGACTAGCCCAACTCAGTTGTCACTGTTTAACCCTCGCAGTGATCCGAAACACATGACACCTAATTTTGCGAGATGACAAGAAACCTTTTTTAGATTTCTCACCAGAACTACAGCCCTGTACAACACAGCCTGCACGATATGTAGACGATAGCCAATCCAGGCGTGTCTGCTGGAGTCTAGTCACATGCATGGACGAACTAATCTTCCGTGTCTTGCAGGGATCGTCCAGGTACCAACGTATGTACTCCTACAACACTTCTCTAGTAGTACTATCGCTCGTCTCTCTCTTATATTAACTCACCCGACTTGCGGGGCTGGGGAGTGTGCCTATGGTCGGTTCCCAATTGCGGTCCCACATGTGTGTGCAAACGCAATATGACGCGTGTTCCATTCGGAGAGCGGCGTGCCAGACCGACCGACCGTCTGTGGTTCGACGCGAACGCGAGGGTGTGCTGTATACTCAGTACATGTGTACTGCCGTTTTCTTGAGGCTTTCCTCCATGGCGCAATCCATGGATACAAAATTAGTATAATGTACTATTTAAAAGTCGAGGGCGGGGCTTTTCCCGCGCGGTAGGCAGGGAAGTTCCGCCTAGTCGGTTCGATAGAGACGCGAGAAGATGAGGGAGTTGTTGGGGAACGTAGCAGAAATTCAAAATTTTCTACGCATCACCAAGATCTATCTATGGAGAGACTAGCAACGAGAGAGAGGGGAGTGCATCTACATACCCTTGTAGATCGCTAAGCGGAAGCGTTACAAACAGCGGATGAAGGAGTCGTACTACATGGCGATTCAGATCGCGGTTGATTCGATCTAAGCACCGAACAATGGTGCCTCCTCGTTCAACACACGTACAGCCGGGGCGTCTCCTCCTTCTTGATCCAGCAAGGGAGAGGAGAAGTTGAGGAGAACTCCGACATCACGAGGGCATGGTGGTGATGGAGCTCGTGGTTCTCCGCGCAGGCTTCGCCAAGCACTACGGAGGAGGAGGAGGTGTTGGAGGAGGAGAGGGCTGCGCCGAGGAAGGTGCGGCTGCCTCTCTCTCTCTCTCTATATATAGGGGAAGGGAGGAGGGGAGGCCCTAGGGTTCCCTAGGGGAGGCGGCGGCCATAGGGAAACCGTAGATGGGTTTTGGCGCCCCACACCTAGGAAACTTGCCCCCCAAGCCGGGAGGGCGGCTGCCCTAGGGGTGGCGCCCCACCTCTCGTGTTCGTGAGATGGGGTGGGAGGCGCTCAGCCCCTTAGTGGGCTGATGTGCCCTCTCCCCTTGGCCCATAAGGCCCCCCAAAGCTTGTCGGGGCCTCCGAAACCCCTTTCGGACACGCTGGTCATCACCTGGTACCCCCGGAACAATTCCGGACTCCAATATCCTTCGTCCAATATACCGATCTTCACCTCCAGACCATTCCGGAGCTCCTCATCATGTCCGGGATCTCATCTGGGACTCCGAACAACCTTCGGTAACCACATACTATTTCCCATAACAACTCTAGCGTCACCAACCTTAAGTGTAGACCCTACGGGTTCGGGAACCATCTGAACATGACCGAGGCGTTCTCCGGTCAATAACCAACAGCGGGATCTGGATACCCATGTTGGCTCCCACATGTTCCACGATGATCTCATCGGATGAACCACGATGTCAAGGATTCAAGCAATCCCGTATGCAATTCCCTTTGTCTAGCAGTATTGTACTTGCCCGAGATTCGATCGTCGGTATCCCGATACCTTGTTCAATCTCGTTCTTGGCAAGTCTCTTTACTCGTTCGTAACACATCATCCGTGATCAACCCCTTGGTCACATTGTGTACATTATGATGATGTCCTACCGAGTGGGCCCAGAGATACCTCTCTGTCACATGGAGTGACAAATCCCAGTCTCGATTCATGCCAACCCAATGACACTTTCGGAGATACCGTAGTGCACCTTTATAGCCACCCGTTACATTGTGAAGTTTGGTACACCCAAAGCATTCCTATGGTATCCGGGAGTTGCACAATCTCATGGTCTAAGGAAATGATACTTGACATTAGAAAAGCTTTAGCATCTGAACTACGATCTTTGTGCTAGGCTTAGGATTGGGTCTTGTCCATCACATCATTCTCCTAATGATGTGATCCGTTATCAACGACATCCAATGTCCATGGTCGGAAACCATAACCATCTATTGATCAATGAGCTAGTCAACTAGAGGCTTACTAGGGACATGGTGTTGTCTATGTACCCACACATGTATCTGAGTTTCCTATCAATACAATTATAGCATGGATAATAAACGATTATCATGAACAAGGAAATATAATAATAATAACTAATTTATTATTGCCTCTAGGGCATATTTCCAACAGTCTCCCACTTGCACTAGAGTCAATAATCTAGTTCACATCGCCATGTGATTAACACTCACAGGTCACATCGCCATGTGACCAACATCCAAAGAGTTTACTAGTGTCACTAAACTAGTTCACATCATCATGTGATTAAGACTCAATGAGTTACGGGGTTTGATCATGTTTTGCTTGTGAGAGGTTTTAGTCAGCGGTCTCGCAACATTCAGATCCGTATGCACTTTGCAAATCTCTAGGTCATATTGTAAATGCTGCTTCCACGCTCCACTTGAAGCTATTCCAAATGGTTGCTCCACTATCGTATCTGGTTTGCTACTCGAGTCACTTTCGGATAGGTGTTAAAGCTTGCATCGACGTAACCCTTTACGCTGAACTCTTTATCACCTCCATAATCAAGAAACATGTCCTTATTTACTCTAAGGACAATTTTGACCGCTGTCCAATGATCCATTCTGGATCATTCTTGTACCCTTGAGTGACTCATGGCAAGGCACACTTCGGTCGCGGTACACAACATACCATACTATAGAGCCTACGTCTGAAGCATAGGGGACGACCTTCATCCTTTCTCTCTCTTCTGCCGTGGTCGAGCTTTAACTCTTAACTTCATACCTTACAACTCAGGCAAGAACTCCTTCTTTGACTGATCCATCTTGAACACCTTCAAGATCATGTCAAGGTATGTGCTCATTTGAAAGTACCATTTAGCGGTTTTTGATCTATCCTCATAGATCTTGATGCTCAATGTTCAAGCAGCTTAATCCAGGTTTTCTATTGAAAAACACTTTTCAAATAACCCTATATGCTTTCCAGAAATTCTACATCATTTCTGATCAACAATATGTCAACAACATATACTCATCAGAAATTCTATAGTGCTTCCACTCACTTCTTTGGAAATACAAGTTTCTCATAAACTTTGTATAAACCCAAAATCTTTGATCATCTCATCAAAGCATACATTCCAACTCCGAGATGCTGACTCCAGTCCTTAGAAGGATTGCTGGAGGTTTGCATACTTGTTAGTGTCTTTCAGGATAGTCAAAACCTTTCTGGTTGTATCACATACAACCTTTCCTCAAGAAAATTGTCGAGGAAACAATGTTTTGACATCCTATCTGCAAGATTTCATAAATAATGCACTAACTGCTAATCCAATTCCAACAGACTCTTAGATTCGCTATGAGTGAGAAAGCCTCACCGTAGTCAACTCCTTGAATCTTGTCGGAAAACATCTTAACGACAAGTCGAGCTTTCTTAATGGTGATACTTACCATCATTGTCAGTCTTCCTTTTAAAATCCATCTGTACCCAATAGCCTTACGACCATCAAGCAGTTCTTCCAAAGTCTACACTTTGTTTTCATACATGGATCCTCTCTTGGATTTTATGGCCTCGAGCCATTTGTCGGAATCCGGGCCCATCATCGCTTCTCCATAGCTCGTAGGTTCATTGTTGTCTAGCAACATGACCTTCAAGACATGATTACTATACCACTCTGAAGTAGTACGCATCCTTGTCACCCTACGAGGTTCGGTAGTGACTTGATCCGAAGTTTCATGATCACCATCATCAACTTCCACTTCAATTGATGTTGGTGCCATGGGAACAACTTCCTGTGCCCTGCTACATACTGGTTGAAGTGATGGTTCAATAACCTCATCAAGTCTCCACCATCCTCAAACTCAATTCTTTCGAGAGAAACTTTTTCTCGAGAAAGGACCCGTTTCTAGAAACAATCACTTTTGCTTCCGGGTCTGAAATAGGAGGTATACCCAACTGTTTTTGGGTGTCCTATGGAGATGCATTTATCCGCTTTGTGTTCGAGCTTATCAACCTGAAACTTTTTCACATAAGCGTCGCAGCCCCAAGCTTTCAAGAAACGACAGCTTAGGTTTTTCCAAACCATAGTTCATACGGTGTCATCTCAACGGAACTATGTGGTGCCCTATTAAAGTGAATGTGGTTGTCTCTAATGCCTAACCCATGAACGATAGTGGTAATTCGATAAGAGACATCATGGTATGCCCCATATCCAATAGGGTGCATCTATGATGTTCGGACACACTATCACACTATGGTGTTCCAGGCGGCGTTAGTTGTGAAACAATTTCCACAATGTCTCAATTGGGTACCAAACTCGCAACTCAGATATCCATCTCCATGATCACATCACAGACATTTTATCCTCTTGTCACGAAGATCTTCAACTTCACTCTGAAATTACTTGAATCTTTCAATAATTCAGACTTGTGTTTCATCAAGTAAATATACTCAACATCTACTCAAATCATCTGTGAAGTAAGAACATAACGATATTCACTGCATGCCTCAGCACTCATTGGACTGCACACATCAAAATGTGTTACTTCCAACAAGTTGATGTCTTGTTCCATCTTACTGAAAACAAGGCTTTTCAGTCATCTTGCCCATGTGGTATGATTTTCATATCTCAAGTGATTCAAAATCAAGTGAGTCCAAACGATCCATCTTCATGGAGTTTCTTCATGCGTATACACCAATAGACATGGTTCACATGTCTCAAACTTTTCAAAAATGAGTGAGTCCAAAGATCCATCAACATGGAGCTTCTTCATGCATTTTATACCAATATGACTTACATGGCAGTGCCACAAGTAAGTGGTACTATCATTACTATCTTATATCTTTTGGCATGAAAATGTGTATCACTATGATCGAGATTGAATAAACCATTCTTTTAGGTGCAAGACCATTGAAGGTATTTATTCAAATAAATAGAGTAACCATTATTCTCCTTAAATGAATAACTGTATTGCGATAGACATAATCCAATCATGTCTATGCTCAACGCAAACACCAAATAACAATTATTTAGGTTTAACACCAATCTCGATGGTAGAGGGAGCAGTGCTTGATCACATCAACCTTGGAAACACTTCCAACATACATCGTCATCTCACCTTTAGCTAGTGTCTGTTTATTCCGTAGCTCTTTTATTTCGAGTTACTAACACTTAGCAACCGAACTGGTATCTAATACCCTGGTGCTACTAGGAGTACTAGTAAAGTACACATTAATATAATGTATATCCAATATACTTCTGTCGACCTTGCCTGCCTTCTTATCTACCAAGTATCTAGGGTGGTTCTGCTTTAGTGTCCGTTCCTCTCATTACAGAAGCACTTAGTCTCGGGTTTGGGTTCAAACTTGGGTTTTCACTGGAGCAGCAACTGTTTTGTCGTTTCATGAAGTATCCCTTCTTGCCCTTGCCCTTCTTGAAACTAGTGGTTTTACTAACCATCAACAATTGATGCTCCTACTTGACTTCTACTTTCGCGGCGTCAAACATCGCGAATACTTCAAGGATCATCATATCTATCCCTGATATGTTATAGTTCATCACGAAGCTCTAGTAGCTTGGTTGCAATGACTTTGGACAAACATCACTGTCTCATCTGGAAGATTAACTCCCACTCGATTCAAGTGATTGTTGTACCCAGACAATCTGAGTACAAGCTCAACGATTGAGTTTTTCTCCCTTAGTTTGCAGGCTAAGAAAATCGTCGGAGGTCTTATACCTCTTGACTTGGGCACGAGCCTGAAATCCCAATTTCAGCTCTTGGAACATCTCATATGTTCTTCAACATTTCAAAAATGTCTTCGGTGCCTCAATTCTAAACCATTTAACATTGCCGAACTATCATGTAGTCATCAAAAACGTGTATGTCAGATGTTCGCAACATCCAGAGACGACGTTCGAGGTTCAGCACACCGAGCGGTGCATTAAGGACATAAGCCTTCTTCCAAGCAACGAGGACAATCCTCAGTTTACAGACTTAGTCCGCATAATCGCTACTATCATCTTTCAACTGAATTTTCTCTAGGAACATATCTAAACTGTAGGACTAAAGCGCGAGCTTACGACATAATTAGCAAAGACCTTTTGAATATGTTCAGGATAATTAAGTTCATCTTATGAACTCCCACTCAGATAGACATCCCTCTTAGTCATCTAAGTGATTACATGATCCGAGTCAACTAGGTCGTGTCCGATCATCACGTGAGATGGACTAGTCATCATCGGTGAACATCTTCATGTTGATCATATCTACCATACGACTCATGCTCGACCTTTCGATCTCTTGTGTTCCGAGGCCATGTCTGTACATGCTAGGCTCGTCAAGTCAACCTAAGTGTTTCGCGTGTGTAAATCTGTCTTACACCCGTTGTATGTGAACATTAGAATCTTTCACACCCGATCATCATATGGTGCTTGAAACAACGAACTTTACATAGCGGTGCACAGTTAGGGGAACACTTTCTTGAAATTTTAATGAGGATCATCTTATTTACTACCGTCGTTCTAAGCAAATAAGATGCATAAACATGATAAACATCACATGCAATCAAAAAGTGACATGATATGGCCAATATCATTTTGCTCCTTTTGATCTCCATCTTCGGGGCTCCACGATCATCATCGTCACCGGCATGACACCATGATCTCCATCATCGTGTCTCCATGTAGTTGTCTCGCCAACTAGTACTTCTACTACTATGGCTACCGGTTAGCAATAAAGTAAAGTAATTACATGGCGTTGTTCATTGACACACAGGTCATATAATAAATAAAGACAACTATTGTGGCTCCTGCCGGTTGTCATACTCATCGACATGCAAGTCGTGATTCCTATTACAAGAACATGATCAATCTCATACATCACATAACATTCATCACATTCTTTTGGCCATATCACATCACATAGCATACCCTGCAAAAACAAGTTAGACGTCCTCTAATTGTTGTTTGCATGTTTTATGTGGCTGCTATGGGTTTCTAGCAAGAACGTTTCTCACCTATGCAAAAAGCACAACGTGATATGTCAATTGCTATTTACCCTTCATAAGGACCCTTTTCATCGAATCCGATCCGACTAAAGTGGGAGAGACTGGCACCCGCTAGCCACCTTATGCAACAAGTGCATGTCAGTCGGTGGAACCTGTCTCACGTAAGTGTACATGTAACGTCGGTCCGGGCCGCTTCATCCCACAATACCGTCGAAACAAGATTGGACTAGTAAGGGTAAGCATATTGAACAAAATCAACGCCCACAACAACTTGTGTTCTACTCGTGCATAGAATCTACGCAATAGACCTAGCTCATGATGCCACTGTTGGGGAACGTAGCATAAATTCAAAATTTTCTACGCATCACCAAGATCTATCTATGGAGAGACTAGCAACGAGAGAGAGGGGAGTGCATCTACATACCCTTGTAGTTCGCTAAGCGGAAGCATTACAAGAACGCGGATGAAGGAGTCGTACTCGCAGCGATTCAGATCGCGGTTGATTCCGATCTAAGCACCGGGGACGTCTCCTCCTTCTTGATCCAGCAAGGGGAGAGGAGAAGTTGAGGGATAACTCCGACATCACGAGGGCATGGTGGTGATGGAGCTCGTGGTTCTCCGGCAGGGCTTCGCCAAGCACTATGGAGGAGGAGGAGGTGTTGGAGGAGGGAGAGGGCTGCGCCAGGGGAAGGGTGCGGCTGCCCTCTCTCTCTCTCACTATATATAGGGGAAGGGAGGAGGGGGAGGCGCCCTAGGGTTCCCTAGGGGAGGGGCGGCGGCCATAGGGGAAACCGTAGATGGGTTTTGGCGCCCCAACCCCCTAGGAAACTTGCCCCCCAAGCCAGGAGGGGCGGCTGCCCTAGGGGTGGCGCCCCCACCTCTCCAGGTCACGTGAGATGGGGTGGGAGGGGCGCTCAGCCCCTTAGTGGGCTGATGTGCCCTCTCCCCTTGGCCCTTAAGGCCCCTCCAAAGCTTGTCGGGGCCACCGAAACCCCTTTCGGACACGCTGGTCATCACCTGGTACCCCCGGAACAATTCCGAACTCCAATATCCTTCGTCCAATATACCGATCTTCACCTCCGGACTATTCCGGAGCTCCTCGTCATGTCCGGGATCTCATCCGGGACTCCGAACAACCTTCGGTAACCACATACTATTTCCCATAACAACTCTAGTGTCACCGAACCTTAAGTGTGTAGACCCTACGGGTTCGGGAACCATGCAGACATGACCGAGACGTTCTCCGGTAAATAACCAACAGTGGGATCTGGATACCCATGTTGGCTCCCACATGTTCCACGATGATCTCATCGGATGAACCACGATGTCAAGGATTCAAGCAATCCCGTATGCAATTCCCTTTGTCTAGCGGTATTGTACTTGCCCGAGATTCGATCGTCGGTATCCCGATACCTTGTTCAATCTCGTTACCGGCAAGTCTCTTTACTCGTTCCATAACACATCATCCCGTGATCAACCCCTTGGTCACATTGTGCACATTATGATGATGTCCTACTGAGTGGGCCCAGAGATACCTCTCCGTCACAGGAGTGACAAATCCCAGTCTCAATTCGTGCCAACCCAACAGACACTTTTGGAGATACCCGTAGTGCACCTTTATAGCCACCCAGTTATGTTGTGACGTTTGGTACACCCAAAGTATTCCTACGGTATCTGGGAGTTGCACAATCTCATGGTCTAAGGAAATGATACTTGACATTAGAAAAGCTTTAGCATACGAACTACACGATCTTTGTGCTAAGCTTAGGATTGGGTCTTGTCCATCACATAATTCTCCTAATGATGTGATCCCGTTATCAACGACATCCAATGTCCATGGTCAGGAAACCGTAACCATGTATTGATCAACGACCTAGTCAACTAGAGGCTTACTAGGGACATGGTGTTGACTATGTACCCCCACATGTATCTGAGTTTCCTATCAATACAATTATAGCATGGATAATAAACGATTATCATGAACAAGGAAATATAATAATAATAACTAATTTATTATTGCGTCTAGGGCATATTTCCAACAGGAGTAGGCTGTTGCAAACATAGGGATGTGTGATTTGACAGTGAGTTACTGCTGGACAGGTGGGGCCCGGTGATTTGACTTGCCATTGTCATTTTAACTGCGGCTCTATGACCGTCTTGAGTCTCCCGATTCCTCACCACCTCCATACAGGTGCCTTTCCCGATGCTCCACCATGTAGAGGCTGGCTCTTGCTTGAGAGCCCCCTCCTCCACTTTTTCCTTGCCTCTTTCCCCCACATGTGCAAAAATGCCATGTAAAGCGGGCTTATAGCCCACTATTGTACTTGATCCTAAAGGTGCTAATCCTTCCACATAGGCATAAAGTCTGATGTGGCAAGTTAATTAAGAAGAGAGAGACTAGTTTGGTGACCCCAGGAAGAAACGGTGATAAGCGCGTGTACCTAGATGAAGCAAACTTAGCAACAAAAAACTAAGCACCTATGCATTGGGGACTTGAGTTGCTAAGCCATTTAATGCCCATGGCACATCATCTAAGCACCATTTCATTGGAAGAGGTCACTCCTTGGCAAATGCAATAAATAATACGAAGAAAGAGATAGAGAGAAGTAAACAAAAAATACTCTTATAGCCAACCTTATAGCTAACCTTGTTGTATGAGTGACTAAGTGATGACTATGTATGACATGCCAACATCAGATAGCCTAACGCACCGTGTTAAATCTCCAACGGCGCGACCGCGCGAGCGAGGTAACGGTCGTGGTAGGCGCGACCATGATATGGGCTGCTGGCAGCCCTTGGATTTGAGATCTAACAGTCGCATGCTAAGTTGCTGAAAATTTGCAGAATAACCCTCCAAGATAGGATATTCACGCATAGTCTAGAATCACGCCATGCAACCATTCGATCTCAGATCCAAGGGCTCTTGGAAGCCTGTATCATGGGAGAATGGAAAGCTTCGTATCACCTGTAATTTTCCCAACGCTTGAGATGACATCGAAAGCCATTTAATTGGGCGTCGAGTAGACATGACATCTAATTGGGCCCCCATAGAACTGTGCATCAATCCATTTATCCACCAGGCAAGCCACTACCCTGCCATTCGCATGCTCCCCCCACTCGACATTTTTACAATCGATAAACCGCTCCTAGTCGTCCCGTCCTTTCACATTACGGCAGTTCCACTAATCCTAACCCTCCTCCCAAATCCATGGCGACCCAAATCTCCATGATCGGCCGTGAGTACAAGGTTAGAACCATCACCGACAAAGAGTTCGACGTCATCTACACCCATTCTTCCGCAACGGTGAAAGAATGCCTTGCTTGCTTCAAATGTATGTTCGAAAACTCAAATGATGAGTGGGTCGCTGGGCTAGATGTTGAGTACACCACAGTCCTGGGAAGTGAGAAGAAACTAAAGGAGGCAGAGAAGAAGAAGCCCGCCGTGATCCAAGTTTGCATGCATGACTTATGCTTGGTCTACCACATACGCCATGCCGACGTTGAGTGCGAGGAATTTAAGAAGTTCCTCAAGGGCGGCCGAGTCAAATTCGTTACTGTAGACTTTAGGAACGACAAGCAAATCCTGGGTCGGATAAGCCTCGTTGTAGGCGACCCCTTCAAGCTCCAGAAGGAAGGGCTGGTGGATCAGCCTTCAATGCTGACCCTGGCAGCAGCCATGGTTCATCCTTCGTACAGTGAACTGAAGAAACCTCCGCACACGTTTCATCGTGCATGGAAGTGGACTGTACTAGATATAGACCACATCCACTACGCTGCAATGGATGGCTACCTTTGTTTCAATATCTACAAGGGTTGGATGAATAGCAAGAGCCAAGTGTGCCGTTCAAGCAAAGAAGTATCACCCTAGAGGAAGAGGGACAAGGACAAAGTCGAGGACGTGGACAAGGACTCCGAGTAAGGTGGCAGTGTTGTTGCTCATGGTGGTTCTAATGCAGTGTCTACCGGATTAGTTGCTTAGTTTAATTTCTGGTGTGCTTAGTTTTATTTGAGGGGTGTGTTGTGCTGAGCCCCCAGCAGAACTATGTTATGTTTCTTCTTGTTATATTTTGTACATTTCATCTTTTAGTTGTTATAGTACTACCACTCGTTTCTTGACATTATATACGTACAATATATATGGCCAACATCATATAGCCAGTAGTTTAGTTGTCAAAGAATTTCAGGGTGCTTAGTTTTGTCAAAGAATTCCAGGGTGCTTAGTTTTATTTGAGGGGTGTGTTGTGCTGGACACCATTAACTTATCATTGTGAAGATCGGCTTATTTTTGTCATGTAACATGGTCAACTGGTTTGACGTGAAAAAACAATGTCTAATGGAATTTCTGAGCAAACATCTAACTTAACGATGGCGTTTTTTAGATATCTAATTGCATTTTTGAGCAGGCATACCACGGATCGATGGCATTTTTTGAGTAGTTGTAACTTCTAATGGAAAAAGTGAGTAGTGATACACAACTAGTGGCATAAATAATAAGAACCCAAGAATTAAACAGGTATGCTAATTTATTTATTTCTTTATACCTTGGTGTGCGAAACAATATACGCTGCCTCCCCCAGATTTTCTTTAAAGAGGCAACATAGAACTATATGAGTGCCCTGCTAAAGTTTGGAATTATTCCGGGTTCGTTTTGCCTTTTTTATATATTAATTGAGTTTCTGGTCATTTAATGTGCATAATTCAAATTTGAACTACAAGCACATGCTCCCGTGCACCAAAGTTGACTGAAAAATCACATGTGTGTCCTCGGGTGAATTTCTACGTCCCATGCAAGAAATGGGAATGAAATTCAAACATCTGGGCATCATGGTTCGGCCGAGAACATTGAGAATCTTGATTTTAAAATTCTTGTAAATCCAAAACACGCCTAAAAATCATGAAACTTGGCATGGTGTCATGTCATGGTACTACCATGCTTTGGTAAGAAAATTTGCAGAATAGGAACAAGTTTTGGTTTAAGATTCTTGCAAACCGGAGCTTCTCTCAACAAGGCTCGTGGTTCTGAGAGGGAATGTCTCACCTTTGTGTGCATAATTCAAATATTAAATACAAGCACATGCTCCAGTGCACCAAAGCTGGTTGAAAAATCACATGTGTGTTCTCGGGTAAATTTCTAGGTCCCATGCCAGAAATGGGAATGAAATTCAAACATCTGGGCGACATGGCTAGGCTGGAAACATTGAGAAACTTGGTTTTTTAATTCCTGTAAATCTGAAACACGCGTGAAAATCATGAAACTTGGCTTGGTGTCATGACATGGCACCAACATGCTGTGGTAATTTTGATGTCTGATTTGTGAAGGCGCACACATTAACAATCAACAAAGTCATTTTGGAACAAGTGTTGTCGCGTTACAATCGGAAACACAAGTACTATTGAAACCGTGGGCGTTCTATTTACCATTTATGTGCCGCCATGCGTCCCCTTTTTTTATTAGCTAGGAGGCGCCGTGCAGGGTAGCTATTTGAGTACGGGAGGCGTGCGATCAGACCCCTGCGCGTGCTTATCGGGAGGAGAGCCCTTTGACCTCCATCTGTCGTCCACCTCTCTCCCAAGGTCTCCATTAATGGCGCCCGAGCCTCTTTTTAATGGCGTGGCAATGTCTCACTCGACTGAGATTTAAGAGAGAAAAAAGAAAATCTGAAAAGAAAATTTTGCACGGATCTTGATGTAAGATCCGACGGACCTATATAGCATCTACTGCGACTTATAGCAAGACTGATGAATATATATAAGGACAACGAGAGTGGATAATAATTGTCTTACATAATTAGGAAAATAATTAAAGAAGACACATGCCACTACGCCCGAAATACAAAAGGGCAAAAGAAGAAGGAAGACGCATACAACGATCTGGCTCGCTGATCTCTACTTTATGCGCTGCAGGTCGCCGAGACTAGTTCTCGCGGCAGGCGATGATCTCTTTCATCAGTTTCATGTCCTTAATATGCTGCTTGGCAGCAACCATGGATTCCTCCACCAGCCTGTTGCGCTTGATGCGGAGCATGGCATTCTCGTCCATAAGTTTCTTGATGATGACGCCCTTCCTGTGCTACAAGGCAGCGGTCTCCTCCTCCTTTTTCGCCCTTTCGGCGATATTCGCCCTCAGCAGGCCGCGCTCGCCCCGGAGCTTCGCATTGCCCTCCCCTACTTGCCGGATGACGCCGGTAGCCTCGTCCTGCATCCTCGCCCAGCCAGAGATCTGATCCATCTGGCTATGGAATATCACATGCATGCGCCTGTAAGAGTCCTCGCCTACCCGCGAGAAATATTCCCAAGCCGTCGCGGCACGGCGGGACCTCCTTGCTGCTTCGGCGGCGCGGCGGGACATCTCTGCTGCTTCCGCAGCGTGGCCGGACCAGTGTTCTACATCGACGGTGCAGCGGGACCTCTGTGCTGCTACTTGCTGCGCGGCTGGACATGTCGGCTGCTTTCGTGGCGAGGCAGGACATCTCTCGTGCTTCCTCTTCCATGCTCACCTGTCCCTGGTGGAAATCTCTCGACCCAGAACTCACGCTGGCTATGGCTTGATTGACTTGATTGTTTTTTGTGGATGAGGAGTTGTGGAGGAATGTGCAGTCTTCTTAGCATAGTAGTATTTATAACCGATTACTACTAATATGCTCCTAAGTGGGAAACCGTTTAGGTTGTGATTGGTATGTACATGTTTGCAATTAAATATAGCGTGGTAGTAGTAGTAATTTGGAATGTGACGAGACGCGCTCAAAATTTATTGACGGTTCTAGTTTTGATGTGCGGCACTATTCCCGGATGGCGTAACGTCGGCACTTTTTCTTGGCCGTGGTGTAGCATATGCCATGGTACTAGTTCTTTTTCTATTGTTGTGTACGTGCAAAACTGGCAACGTCGGATACATATCTTACGCTTGGCGTTCGACAGGAATAGGCTCGTGGCGAGCTATAGACTAGTCTTTTTTTCAGATGCTTTACACCTATCTCTCGGGACTTCTCGCACGCACCATCACTGCTCCCTAGGTCGATGCCACCCACGTACAGTTGTACTCTGAGAAGAGGTGCACACACACACTCGTCGTATCTCACATGCATCTATAGCTACGAATTGTAGTGTTCTCAACCATCCGATTGGCTCTATCGTAGGTTTCACGTTGCTCCTTGGCCTTGAGATTGAGAAGTTTAAAATGCGAAGGCTAAGATGGACGCGTGAGGTTTTGGTTAATGTGCGGGCCGCACACGGCACCAACACGGCACGAGCTTCGTCTGCCTGGTGCACATGCAGTCGGGTGAGTTGTCCAAGTATAGACACAACCAGGCCCTCGTTGGTATCCGCACCTCGACTTTGGCTGGTCATAGTGGAGAGTAACATAGACTAGTTACTAGTCTATGTTACTAGTACCTTCATAGTGGGTAGTGTCATATAGTATATGCATAATTTGGCGACGAGCGCTCTCTATATGTACCACCTTTTTTCTTTAATTACATCTTGTTTGTTTTGCTCCATGGCGCAATCCATCGATACTACTACTGTACAAATGTATACATTTTTTAAAAGGCTAGAGGGCGGGGCAGTCTAGCTTGGTATTTTTCACGAGAGGCGAGGGCCTTTGTGATTTGACGGCTCATTACTGCTGGAAGGCGGGGCCTTGTGATTTGACTGCTCGTATAAATGTGCCAACGACCCAACGAGGAGCAAAGAACCGTGCGGTATACTCAAGTTTTTTCCAACGGAGTACGACGGAGGAGCACGAAACACGGCAGCCCAGTGCCATATTCTCTACTCTCTACTCTTATTATATATTACTAGCAAGAGGCATTGTTCTATTGGCGATAAAGAATGATCTAATTTGCTAGTGATCTCATTTTTAGCATTGTTTTATTCATGCCTCGCAGAGAAGGTGACACGTGCGGCGAAACACCCGAAGCAAAATAAGAAACACATGAGCAAAAGAAGAAGGAGGATTATCACCCCCAAAAAAGAAGGAAGACGCACACACAAGTCTGGGGCGCTTCTCTCACTACATGAACGGTTGCTGGTCGCGGAGTCGTAACTACTTCTTCATCGCCTCCACGACCTCCATCTCCTTGCGCGTCTCCTCCGCCATCTTCTTCATTGTGTCCATGACGCGGGATTTCTCGACATGAGCCTTCATCATCTGTTCCACGGCCGCATTACGTACCTTGACAGCAGCTGGGTGCTTGATGCGAAGCTTCGCCAACTCCTCCTTCTGTTCCATGACGAGGGCCTGCAACATCTTCATTGAGGAACTACAATTCTCATGCAGCTTCTTCCAGCCGGCGTTCTCCTCCTTCAGCAGGTCGAGCTCGTGGCAGAGCTTCGCCTTGTCCTCCTGAAGTTGCAGGATTTCGCCGGTCACCTTCTTCTCCGAGGCAATGCTCTTCTTCAGCAGCATCACCAAGCCAGCGGTCAACTCCCCCTGCTCATTGAGCTCAGCGGGCATGTCGTCGAGGCTCTCCTTCAGCAGCTCCACCAAGCCATGGATGAACTCCTTCTTCTTATTGAGGTGCTTATTGAGCTGATCGGGCATGCCGTCGAGGGATAACGACTCCAGCGCCGCCAGCTCGACATGTTCGCCTCCGCGTCTAGGGCGCTCCTAGGAGCCATCGCCTGCCCGTGAGAGATCTTTCGAGGTCTCTGCGTGGCGGCGAGCCCTCTCTTTTTTTCCATAGCCTTGTTTGCCGCTCCCTTGTTAGGAGTAGTTCTCGACCTAGAGATCTGCACACCGGCCATGGCAAGGACGGACGAAGGAGGACTTATGAGGAGGAAGGTAGAGTAATTTTTGGTTAGGTAGTTCCCCTTTTTATAACCTAAGTACTAGCACTAGTACTAAAACCTGCATAGTGGGAACACATTCAGGTTTGGTACGTACTGCTAGGCGTGAGCAGGCTTGCACTTAATTGTAGCACTAGTACTTTCGAATGTGATGGGAACAAGGTAAAGATTAATTGATGGTTTTTACTTTTGAGGACCGAAACGGCTCCCGATGAGTTTAGTGGAACATAAATTCCAAGTAGACTACACTGCTCAGATGTGTAAATATTATGTTACTGTCAAAAATTGGCTCAAAATACGAAGGAGACCAATGGAAGACTAATAGCAACCAATGATTTAACTACTCACATGCGCGCAGTGGAGTAGTAATGTCTTTCTTCCGCCCTCACGTCCACTCAATTTGCATGCGATGCATTAATTGACCATCAATGAAGTGAAGGACTTTACACGCGTCAAATTATCACATGGGGTGGATCTTGGCACAAAATTGCATCCGCCCGTGTACCCGCGTGTGCGTGCGAGGGAATGAGTGCATGCATGGCGTACATGCACATCTTCGCTTCGTGCATGTACCGCCAGTGCGGCTCGGGGAGGATGAGTACATTCTTCTGGAACCAGCAGCACGTCACTGTGATCAATCCACACAAGGATGTCGCGACAATTCCTCCACATGTGCCACGTGGCTTCATGAACTGTAAGAGAGACACTGTGTAGCGTGCCATTGTGTTTTGCACATACTCGAAGTACTAGTAAGGTACACGTGCATTGCACGCGTCAGATTTTGCAACCAAATCATGAATAAATACCACATTGTAGCATGTAAGCTCTGAGTCATATATGCCTGATGTACACCTTCGTTTAATTCTTATAGTTCATCTCATTCAAAATCAATTAGTTTTTATAAAAAAACCTAGGGCCTCCTTGATTCGTAGGATTTCCAAAACGAATAGGAAGAACATGGGATTAGAGTGGAATGTCGTCTTGAATCCTACAGGATGGTACGAGTGTTTGATTGTGCATAGAAAAACGCACAATTATTTCAAAGAGGTTTGAGTGGATGGGATGTTTCCTATGAAATCTAGTGCAAATGAATCATATGGAGAAATTCCTATGGTTTACAATCCTACGAATCAAACAACGAAGATAGGAAAAATTCCTAAGGATTAGAATCCTCCAAAATTCCTTCGAGAATCCTTTGAATCAAAGACACCCTTATTCTATTTTATGATTCATGGAATTGTGCATTGTAAAGCATAAAGTAAAAACAAATAATGGAAATTCAACTAGAAAAAAAGTTTGGCAGTTATAATACGGAAGATTCTAGAACAAAGGAGAACCACTGTTGTTTTGAGATTTGTGCATTAAGCTTAAGTTCAACCATGGAGTCTGCTAGATTGTACATGTGGAAAAATCCGGTGGGGGGCTAGAAGATGGTGCGAGGGGCCAAGTGGAGGGAGACTATGAAGGAGTGCACAACTGCGAGATCGATATTTAGAGAGAGGGGGCGAGAACATTTGCTGTTGCGCGCAGTGGAGGAGCCATGAAAAATGTCCCATGAGTTAGGGGGCCAAACATTGCTAATCCTTTACGAGGAGGGCCAATTCATCAACTTAAACCATTTTTACCAGCAATTGTCTAATGATCACATTCATATTAGCCTCGATATATAGTGATGTTAGGGGGGGGGCAGGGCCCTTGCCACCCCTATCTTCGCCATTGTGCGCGCGTCTGAGAGATGAAGCGGAAGGCATGGATGATGAGAGGGGGGCGTTGGATATATAATTAATGTGGGTGTATTAGCTATATATGTAATCCTATATAGAGAGGTATAGATTGATCGTTGTGGATGTGGGAAAGAGGGTGAGACCTCACTAGATATATAGATTGATCGGTTTATGTGGAAAACTATGAAAGACCTAGCTATATACACACACACCTAGAGGAACATCGATCGTTGCGCATGCACGTGGGAGATAAAGAATGCCCGATATGATGGAGAGGGGGATGTGTGTGTGTGTGTGTGTGCCTTCATGGGAGACCGACCTGAAGAAAAAGATTGCATGTGTGCGATGGATAATGCCGACTGGTAGTGTGTGTGCATGCATGCACGAGAGAAAGTTAGTGGTACAATTACAAAGAGAAGACCAATGTGTGGGTGTAAAAGACTAGGTGAGGTCATAATCAATGTAAAGTTGACTTCAAATATTTGAATAAGAGATCATGATGTTTGAAACCCATGCATGCATGAATATAACGGAGATCTACGCGGTGTGGTTTGGAAACGAGCATGTTGTAATGTATACACAGTGAACAAGGTCAGACTGGTTTGAATTTGAGATACCGATGCAGACATCGTTTGGCCACATTGCATCCGTGCATGGACACACTATTCTAATTGGAGATGATGGGTGGCTTTCGCATCACATATCTATATCTATACCCCTATATATATATTATATTTTTTATTTTTTATATAGTGTGCGGATAAATTTAACTTTGAAAGATGGTCGTTGGATGAGGCCAATCCGATGGTGCAGAGCTGGCAAATTTGAGCACTACTGGCCATTGGATATCATCTAGATTCCACCAGATTTTGCCACATGTACAATCTAGAAGACTCTATGGTTGAACTCAAGCATAATGCACAAACCTCTAAACACAAGCACTTCTTCTTTGTTCTAGAATCTTCCATATCAGAATTGCCCAAATGTTTTTCTACATGATTTGTTTTTACTTTATGCCTTACAACGCACAATTCCATGAATCTTAAAATAGATTAGCTTTCTTATAAAAACTAGATGGTTTTGAATGAAATGAACTATAAAAATTAAACGAACATCTACATCATGCATATATGACTCAAAGTTTACATGCTATAATGTGGTATTTATTCATAATTTGGTTGCCAAATCTCATGCGTGAAATGCACGTGTACCTTACTAGTCTAAATGGTGTCTGTGTGTGTGGGTTGTGCGTGTTAAACACATTGTACGTAGTATATCATACTAGTCTAAATTGTCTTTTTTTGGTACACGTTAAGCTTATTCTCCCGAAATTTCAAGCCGCGCCTTGTTATGCCGAAATTTCAAGCTAGCGTCTATGTCTATCGTGCTGCAAAACTCCCACCTCTTCAACCCGCGCCTTGTTACCCCGAAATATTTAAGATAAATCTTTGTCTCGTTGTGCTCCGACAACTCCCTCCATCTCAACCCGCGCCTTGCTATTCCAAAATTACAACTTGCGCGAAAACTCCCACCTCCTGTGAAATCCCGACACGCGAAATGCCCGTGATACCCCTGAACCGAAAGAACCGCTTCAAATCGGTGGGGGTACTTTCGTAACTTACCCCACATTTTGGACAAGAGCGTCCCTAAGCCATGGTTCCCCGGTCCCAACCCATCCGCCCACCCATTCGTACACCGAGGCTGGGAAAACCCGCGAAGCCCCACAGCCTCCTTCGTCCGCCACCTAGCCGGAGCCTCTTCCCCGACGACGTCGTCCACAACAACACCTCGACGTCCCTCATCCACCGTACCGGATGAGGATCCGTCATCGATCTGGTCGTCCCGCCGGTTCAGCCACCCGTTCCACTGGTGGAAATATGCCCTAGAGGCAATAATAAAATGGTTATTACTATATTTCCTTGTTCATGGTAATTTTCTATTGTTCATGCTATAATTGTATTAACCGGAGACCGTAATACATGTGTGAATACATAGACCACAACATGTCCCTAGTGAGCCTCTAGTTGACTAGCTCGTTGATCAATAGATGGTTGTGGTTTCCTGGCCATGGACATTGGATGTCGTTGATAACGGGATCACATCATTAGGAGAATGATGTGATGGACAAGACCCAATCCTAATCATAGCACAAGATCGTGTAGTTCGTTTGCTAGAGCTTTTCTAATGTCAAGTATCATTTCCTTAGACCATGAGATT
The DNA here is from genome assembly GCA_021605205.1 of Aegilops longissima. NCBI lineage: Eukaryota > Viridiplantae > Streptophyta > Magnoliopsida > Poales > Poaceae > Aegilops > Aegilops longissima. The sequence goes on from CM038679.1 coordinate 144,744,538, forward strand.
GTGTAACTCCCGGATACCGTAATAATGCTTTGGGTGTACCAAACGTCACAATGTAACTGGGTGGCAATAAAGGTGCACTACAGGTATCTCCGAAAGTGTCTGTTGGGTTGGCATGAATCAAGACTGGGATTTGTCACTCCGTATGACGGAGAGGTATCTCTGGGCCCACTCGGTAATGCATCATCATAATGAGCTCAATGTTACTAAGGAGTTAGCCATGGGATCATGCGTTACGCAACGAGTAAATAGACTTGCCGGTAACGAGATTGAACGAGGTATGGGGATACCGACGATCGAATGTCGGGCAAGTAACATACCGATGGACAAAGGGAATTGTATACGGGATTGATTGAATCCCCGACATCGTGGTTCATCCGATGAGATCATCGTGGAACGTGTAGGAGCCAATATGGGTATCCAGATCCTGCTATTGGCTATTGGTTGGAGAGGTGTCTCGGTCATGTCTGCATGGTTCCCGAACCCGTAGGGTCTACACACTTAAGGTTCGGTGAAGCTAGAGTTGTTATGGGAAATAGTATGTGGTTACCGAAGGTTGTTCGGAGTCCCGGATGAGATCCAGACGTCACGAGGAGTTCTGGAATGGTCCGGAGGTGAAGATCGGTATATTGGACGAAGGGTATTGGAGTCCGGAAGTGTTCCGGGGGTACCAGGCTATGGCCAGCATGTTCGAAAGGGGTTTCGGAGGCCTCGTCAGCGTTGGGGGCCTTATGGGCCAAGGGGAGGGGGCACATCAGACCACTAAGGGGCTGTGCGCCCCTCCCACACCATCTCACATAACGTGGAGAGGTGGGGGCGCCTCCCCTAGGGCAGCCACCCCTCCCGGCTTGGGGGGCAAGTCTCCCAGGGGTGGAGGCACCAAAAACCCATCTAGGGTTTCCCCTTGGCCGCCGCCCCCTCTCCCCTTCTCCTATAAATAATGGAGGGGTGGGAGGGCATCCAGACACCCTTCCCTGGCGCAACCCCTTCCCCTCTCCAACACCTCCTCTCCTCCGTAGTGCTTAGCGAAGCTCTGGCGGAGAACCAAGAGCTCCATCGCCACCATGCCGTCGTGCTGCTGGAGTTCTCCCTCAGCTTCTCCTCTCCCCTTGCTGGATGAAGAAGGAGGAGATGTCCCCGGGCTGTACATGTGTTGAACGCGGAGGCGCCGTCCGCTCGGCGCTAGATCGGATCTTCCGCGATTTGAATCGCCGCGAGTACGACTCCATCAACCGCGTTCTTCTAGCGCTTCCGCTTAGCGATCTTCAAGGGTATGAAGATGCACTCCCTCTCTCTTGTAGCTAGCATCTCCTAGATTGATCTTGGTGATTCGTAGGAATTTTTTTGATTTACTACTACGTTCCCCAACAGTGGCATCATGAGCTAGGTCTATGCGTAGATTCAGTGCACAAGTAGAACACAAAGTAGTTGTGGGCGATGATTTGTTCAATTTGCTTACCGTTACTAGTATTATCTTGATTCGGCGGCATTGTGGAATGAAGTGGCCCGGTAAGACCTTACACGTACGCTTACGTGAGACTAGTTCCACCGACTGACATGCACTCGATGCATAAGGTGGCTCGCGGGTGTCTGTCTCTCCCACTTTAGTCTGATCGGAATCGATGAAGAGGGTCCTTATGAAGGGTAAATAGCAATTGGCATATCACCGTTGTGGCTATTGCATAGGTAAGAAACGTTCTTGCTAGAAACCCATAGCAGCCATGTAAAACATGCAAACAACAATTAGAGGACGTCTAACTTGTTTTTGCTGGGTATTCTATGTGATGTGATATGGCCAAAAGGATGTGATGAATGATATATGTGATGTATGAGATTGATCATGTTCTTGTAATAGGAATCACGACTTGCATGTCGATGAGTATGACAACCGGCAGGAGCCATAGGAGTTGTCTTAATTATTGTATGACCTGCGTGTCAATGAAAACGCCATGTAATTACATTACTTTATTGCTAACCGTTAGCCATAGTAGTAGAAGTAATAGTTGGCAAGACAACTTCATGAAGACACGATGATGGGGATCATGATGATGGAGATCATGGTGTTATGCCGGTGACGAAGGTGATCATGCCGCGCCTCGAAGATGGAGATCAAAAGGCGCAAGATGATATTGGCCATATCATGTCACTTTATGATTTGCATCTGATGTTTGTCATGTTTACATCTTATTTGCTTAGAACGACGGTAGCATAAATAAGATGATCCCTCTCTAAAATTTCAAGGAAGTGTTCCCCCTAACTGTGCACCATTGCGAAGGTTCGTTGTTTTGAAGCACCACATGATGATCGGGTGTGATAGATTCTAACGTTCGAATACAATGGGTGTAAGCCAGATTTACACATGCAAAATACTTAGGTTGACTTGACGAGCCTAGCATGTACAAACATGGCCTCGGAACACGAGAGACTGAAAGGTCGAACATGAGTTGTATAGTAGATACGATCAACATGGAGATGTTCACCATTGATGACTAGTCCGTCTCACGTGATGATCGGACACGACCTAGTCGATTCGGATCATGTATCACTTCAATGACTAGAGAGATGTCTATTTGAGTGGGAGTTCATCAAATATTTTTATTAGATGAACTTAATTATCATGAACATAGTCTAAAATTGTCTTCGCAAATATGTTGTAGATTAATAGCTCGGGCTTTAGCTCCTTGTTTTAATACGTTCCTTGAGAAATACTAAGTTGAAAGATATTGTAAGCAATTGTGCGGACTAGGGCCGTAGTCTGAGGATTGTCCTCACTGCTACACAGCAGGCTTCTGTCCATGATGCACCGCTCGGTGTGACAACCCCCCCGGCATCGTCTGTCGATGTTGTGAACATCTGGCAGACACGTTCTGATGACTACCTGATAGTTTAGTGCGCCATGCTTTACGGCTTAGAGTCGGGGCTCCAAAAGCGTTTTGAACGCCGTGGAACATATGATATGTTCTAAGAGCCGAAATTGGTATTTCAGGCTCATGCCCGTGTTGAGAGGTGTGAGACCTCTGACAAGACCTTTGCCTACAAGATGGAGGAGAATAGCTCAGCTAGTGAGCATGTGCTCAGAATGTCTGGGTACTTCAATCACTTGAATCAAGTGGGAGTTAATCTTCCAGAGAGTGATTGACAAAATTTTTCCAGTCACTATCACCAAGCTACAAGAGTTTCGTGATGAACTATAACATGCGAAGGAAGATGATCCCGGAGCTGTTCGTCGTGTTAAGGCCGTAAAGGTAGAAATCAAGAAGGAGCATCAAGTGTTAATGGTTAACAAGACCACTGGTTTCAAAGAAGGGCAAGGGCAAGAAGGGGAAAATTCATGAATGGCAAGCCAGTTGCCGCTCCAGTGAAGAAACCTAAGAACCAAAACCCGAGACGAAGTGCTTCTATTAGGGGAACGGTCACTGGTAGTGGACTGCCTCAAATACTTGGTAGATAAGAAGGCTGGCAACTTCAACAAAAGTATATTTGATATATGTGTTATTGATGTGTACCTTTCTAGTACTCCTGGTAGCACATGGGTATTAGATACCGGTTCCGGTGCTAAGATTGGTAACTCGAAATAAAAGCTACGGAATAAACAGAGACTAGCTAAGGGCGAGGTGATGATATGTGTTGGAAGTGTTTTCAAGGATGATATAATCACCATCGCACGCTCCCTCTACCTTCGGGATTAGTATTGAACCCAGATAAATGTTATTTGCATTGGTGTCTGCGTTGATCATGAACATGATTAGATCATGTTTATTGCAATACGGTTATTCACTTAAGTCAGAGAATAATGGTTATTCCATTTGTATGGATAACACCTTCTATGGTCATGCACCCAATGTGAATGGTTTATTGAATCTCGGTCGTAGTGATACACATGTTCATAACATTGATGCCAAAAGATGTAGAGTAGATAATGATAGTACCACTTTCTTGTGGCACTGCCGCTTAGGTCATATTGGTGTAAAGCGCATGAAGAACCTCCATGCTAATGGACTTTTGGAGTCACTTGTTTTTGAATCACCTGACACATGCGAACCATGCCTCATAGGCAAGATGACTAAAACCCCGTTTTCTGGAACAATGGAACGGGCAAGTGACTTGTTGGAAATCACACATGCTGATGTGTGCGGTCCGATGAGTGTTGACACATGCAGTGGATATCGTTATTTTCTCACCTTCACCTATGAATTGAGTAGATATGGGTATATTTACTTAATGAAGCATAAATCTGAAATGTTTGGAAAGTTCAAGCAATTTCAGAGTGAAGTTGAGAATCATCATAACAAGAAGATCAAGTTCCTATGATCTGATCAAGGGGAGAGTATCTGAGTTATGAGTTTGGAAATCACTAAACACAAGGTGGAATAGTTTCACAGTTGATGCCACCTGGAACACCCATAGCGTAATGGTGTGTCTGAATGTCGTAATCGCACCCTATTGGATATGGTGCGATAGATGATGTCTCTTACCGATCTACCACTATCATTTTGGGGTTATGCATTAGAGACAATTCAATTCACTTTAAAATAGGGCACCATCTAAGTCTGTGGAGACGACACCGTATGAACTATGGTTTGGCAAGAAACCTAAGTTGTTGTTTCTTAAGGTTTGGGGCTACTATGCTTATGTCGATAGGCTGCGGCTAGAAAAGCTCGAACCCAAAGTGGAAAATTGTGTCTTCATAGAATACCCAAGCAAGACGATTGGGTATACCTTCTATCTCAGATCTGAGGGCAAAGTGTTTGTCGTTAGGAACAGGTCCTTTCTCGAGAAAGAGTTTCTTTCAAAAGAATTGAGTGGGAGGAAGATAGAACTTGATGAGGTTGTTGAACCTTTACTTCAACCAGAGAATAGCGCAACACAGAAAGATGTTTCTGTGGCACCTACCTCAGTTGAAGAGAAAGCTAATGATGATGATCATAGAGCTTCAGATCAAGTTACTATCGAACCTCGCTGGTCGACAAGGGTGTATACAACTTCTGAGTGGTAACCCTGTCTTAAAGGTCATGTTGTTGGACAACGATGAACCTATGAGCTATGAAGAAGTGATGGTGGGCCCGTATTCCAACAAATGGCTGGAAGCCATGAAATCCGAGATAGGATCCATGTATGAGAACAAAGTATGGACTTTGGTGGACTTGCCCAATGATCTTGAGAATAAATGGAACTTTAAGAAGAAGACAGACGCTGATGGTAATGTCACCATTTATGAAGCTCGACTTGTCTCAAAGAAGTTTCGACAAGTTCAAGGAGTTGACTGTGATGAGACTTTATCGATCATAGCGATGCTAAAGTCTGTTAGAATTATGTTAGCAGTTGCTGCATATTGATTTACAAAATCAGGAAGATGGATGTCAAAACAAAGTTCCCTTGATGGTTTCCGTGAGGAAAGGTTGTATATGATACAACCATAAGGTTTTGTCGATCCTAAGGATGCTAAAAGGTATGCAAACTCCAGCAATCCTTCTATGGACTGGAGCAAGCATCTCAGAGTTGGAACAAATGCTTTGATGAGGTGATCAAAGCATTTGGGTTTATACAAAGTTTGCAAGAAACTTGTATTTGCAAGAAAGTGAGTGGGAGCACTAAAACATTTTGATAAGTATATGTGGATGACATATTGTTGATCAGAAATTATGTAGAATTTTTGGAAAGCACAAAGGGTTGTTTGAGTGGAGTTTTTCAAAGGAAGACCTGTGTAAAACTGCTTACATGTTGGGTATCAGGATCTATAGAGATAGATCAAGACGCCTGATAAGACTTTCACAGAGCACATACCTTGACATGATCTTGAAGGAGTTCAAGATGGATCAGTCAAACAAGGAGTTCTTGCCTGAGTTGTAAGGTGTGAAGTTAAGACTTGAAGCTCGACCATGGCAGAAGAAAGAGAAAGGACGAAAGTCGTCCCCTATGCCTTAGCCATAGGCTCTATACGATATGCCATGCTATGTACCGTGATGTGCCTTGCCACGTGTCTGGAAAGTGGGTATAAGAATGATCCAGGAGTGGATCATTGGACAGCGGTCAAATAAGTCCTTAGGAATAAGGAAATGTTTCTCGATTATGGAGGTGATGAAGAGTTCGGCGTAAAGGGTTACGTCGATGCAAGCTTTAACACCTATCCAGATGACTATGAGTAGCAAACCGGATACGTATAGTGGAGCAATCATTTGGAATAGCTCCAAGTGGAGCATAGTAGCAACATCTACAATATGAAATAAAGATTTGCGAAGAACACACAGATCTGAATGTTGTAGACCCGTTGACTAAAACCTCTCTCACAAGCATAACATGATCAAACCCCAGAACTCATTGAGTCTTAATCACATGGTGATGTGAACTAGATTCCAGAAACCCTTTGGGTGTTAGTCACCTGGCGATGTGAACTATGAGTGTTAATCACATGGCGATGTGAACTAGATTATTTACTCTAGTGCAAGTGGGAGACTGTTGGAAATATGCCCTAGAGGCAATAATAAAATGGTTATTATTATATTTCCTTGTTCATGATAATTGTCTATTGTTCATGCTATAATTGTATTAACCGAAAACCGTAATACATGTGTGAATTCATAGACCACAACATGTCCCTAGTGAGCCTCTAGTTGACAAGCTCGTTGATCAATAGATGGTTGTGGTTTCCTAGCCATGGACATTGGATGTCATTGATAACGGGATCTCATCATTAGGAGAATGATGTGATGGACAAGACCCAATCCTAAGCATAGCCCAAGATCGTGTAGTTCGTTTGCTAGAGCTTTTCTAATGTCAAGTATCATTTCCTTAGACCATGAGATTGTGTAACTCCCGGATACCGTAAGAATGCTTTGGGTGTACCAAACGTCAGAACGTAACTGGGTGGCTATAAAGGTGCACTACAGGTATCTCTAAAAGTGTCTGTTGGGTTGGCACGAATCGAGACTGGGATTTGTCACTCTGTATGACTGAGGGGTATCTCTAGGCCCACTTGGTAATGCATCATCATAATGAGCTCAATGTGACTAAGGAGTTACCCATGGGATCATGCGTTATGCAACGAGTAAAGAGACTTGCCGGTAACGAGATTGAACGAGGTATGGGGATACCGACAATCGAATCTCGGGCAAGTAACATACCGATGGACAAAGGGAATTGTATACAGGATTGATTGAATCCCTAACATCGTGGTTCATCCGATGAGATCATCGTGGAACGTGTGGGAGCCAATATGGGTATCCAGATGCCACTATTGGTTATTGGCCGGAGAGGTGTCTCGGTCATGTCTGCATGGTTCCCGAACCCGTAGGGTCTACACACTTAAGGTTCGGTGACGCTAGAGTTGTTATGGGAAATAGTATGTGTTTGCCGAAGGTTGTTCGGAGTCTCGGATGAGATCTCGGACGTCACGAGGAGTTACGGAATGGTCCGGAGGTGAAGATCGGTATATTGGATGAAGGATATTGGAGTCCTGAAGTGTTCCGGGGGTACGAGGCTATGGCCAACATGTTTGTAAGGGGTTTCGGAGGCCCCGACAAGCGTTGGGTGGCCTTATGGGCCAAGGGGAGGGGGCACGTCAGCCCTCTAAGGGGCTGTGCGCCCCTCCCACCCCATCTCACGTAACGTGGAGAGGTGGGGGCGCCTCCCCTAGGGCAGCTACCCCTCCCGGCTTGGGGGCAAGTCTCCTAGGGGTGGAGGCGCCCAAAACCCATCTAGGGTTTCCCCTTGTCCGCCGCCCCTCTCCCCTTATCCTATAAATAGTGGGGGGCGGGGGGTGGGGGTGGGAGGGCATCCAGACACCGTTCCCTGGAGCCCCTTCCCCTCTCCAACACCTCCTCTCCTCTGTAGTGCTTAGCGAAGCTCTGCCGGAGAACCACAAGCTCCATCGCCACCATGCCGTTGTGCTGCTGGAGTTCTCCCTCAACTTCTCCTCTCCCCTTGATGGATCAAGAAGGAGGAGATGTCCCCGGGTTGTACATGTGTTGAACGCGGAGGCGCTGTACGTTCGGCGCTAGATCGGATCTTCCGCGATTTGAATCGCCGCGAGTACGACTCCATCAACCGCGTTCTTGTAACGCTTCCTCTTAGCGATCTTCAAGGGTATGAAGATGCACTCCCTCTCTCTCTCGTTGCTAGCATCTCCTAGATTGATCTTGATGATTCATAGGAATTTTTTTGATTTACTACTACGTTCTCCAACATCCTCCACCTCCAAGGAGCTGCCCCGACGTTCCCCTCGTCTTTCGCGCCACCTCCATTCCTACACCGCCGTCTTCACCTGCACCACCGGAAGAGCATCATCATCACCGTTTCCTTGGATGAAGCTGCGGCCTAATCGGCGCCACCAAAGAGGTTGTACACTAATCGCCGCATTATCTTCTTGATTCGATCTCACGGTGCTGCTGGCACTCGGTCCCGAGCAACCACGATGCGGCTCCATCCACGGCGGTGTCGCCGGTCACTTCCTCCACGACGTCGCTCCCTCGGCGGCGACGTGCACATCAGTAGGAGCTGCTGCTGCTTTAGCTCTCGCTCACGCTGCTGCTCTGCTCTTGTTCTCGGTCCCCTGCCTGGTCTGCTCTTGCTCTTGCTCGTGCTGCTGCTCTCGCTCTTGCTCTTACTTGCTATGCTGCTTCGATTTAACTACACTTCAGTCGACTGAATCGACTTTTGGGTCAGTCGATTTTCAGGGGGTGGGGGGAGCTCGCCGGAATTAAGGAAGAACCAGCCGCGGTGGGGAGGGGGCTCGCCGGAGAGGTACCCCACTATCTATCTTAGGGTTCGGGGTGGGGGCGGTGGCCGCCGATGGTGGCGGGGCGGTGGCGTGGGGATCGCCGGAGAAAAAGCTCGGCACAGGGGGCCTAGAGGGATGGCTGGGGCGGCGGCGGACCAGTGGTGGCGAGTGTTTTCGGGGTAGGCAGGGCGGCGCGCCGACGGCCGCGGGCGGCGGGGGGCGGCTATTTGGCCGGTGGTGGCTGGCGGCTCAGAGGGTGGAGGTTGAAGATGAACTGCAGGCCCTTGATTTCGTATGCAACAGCTGCAAAATCGACAGACCAGAGATGAAAAAGTCAGTCGACTGATGTGTAGCCTCACCTCTAGTGCGTTCAGTTTCGACAGTAAAATTCAGTTTCGACAGCAAAATTCAGTTTCGACAGTTAAGTTCAGTTTCGACAGTTAAATTCAGTTTTGACAGTTAAGTTCAGAGATGAGCGGCTGGTGTATACATCTAGCACTTTGTGGTTATGTATTTTACGTCATCTATTGGAGATGCTATTAGAATTCCACTCAGGTTAACATTGTCTCTCTTGTCCTGCTTCAGCCTCGGCGTCGTACAACTCACCGGAGCTGCTCCAACGACGAAACCCTCCAACACAGCGGAGCAGTACCTCAGGCTCCTTCTCCAGACCCCTAAGATCTTCTTGTTGGGGATCGTTGCAGAAATTAAAATTTTCTACGCATCACCAAGATCAATCTATGGAGAAACTAGAAACGGGAGAGAGGGGAATGCATCTTCATACCCTTGAAGATCGCGACACGGAAGCGTTACAAGAACGCGGATGACGGATTCGTACTCGTAGCGATTCAAATCATGGTTGATTCCGATCTAAGCGCCGAACAACGGCGCCTCCGCGTTCAATACATGTGCAGCCCGGTGACGTCTCCCATGCCTTAATCCAGTAAGGAGAGAGGGAGAGGTTGGGGAAGACAACTTCAGCAGCAGCACGACATCATGGTGGTGTTGGAGCAGCGTGGTACTCCGGCAGGGCTTCACCAAGCGTCGCGGGAGGAGGAGGAGGTGTTGGAGAGGGGGAGGACTGTGCCTTGGATGTGGTGCGGCTGCCCTCCCACCCCCCTCTATTAATAGGGGCAAGGGAGAGGGGGGCCGTCCCCCTCCAGATGGATCTAGAGGGGGGGCGGCGGCCAAGGGGGGAGGCTTCCCCCAAGCCAAGGGGGGCGCCCCCTTTAGGGTTTCCCCCCAACCCTAGGCGCATAGGCCCTAGGGGGTTTTGGCGCCCATCCCACCTAGGGGCTGGTTCCCCTCCATATTCAGCCCATAGGGCCCTCTAGGGCAGGTGGACCCTCCCGGTGGACCCCCAGAACCCATTTGGTGGTCCCGGTACAATACCGATAAACCCCCGAACACTTCCGGCGACCGAATAAGGACTTCCCATATATAAATCTTTATCTCCGGACTATTCCGGAACTTCTCGTGACATCCGGGATCTCATCCGGGACTCCGAACAACATTCGGTAACCACGTACAAACTTTCCCTATAACCCTAGCGTCATTGAACCTTAAGTGTGTAGACCCTACGGGTTCGGGAGGCATGCAGACATGACCGAGACATCTCTCTGGTCAATAACCAAAAGCGGGATCTGGATACCCATGTTGGTTCCTACATGTTCCACGATGATCTTATCAGATGAACCACGATGTCGAGGATTCAATCAATCCCGTATACAATTCCCTTTGTCTATTTGTATGATACTTGCCCGAGATTCGATCGTCGGTATCCCTATACCTTGTTCAATCTCGTTACCGGCAATTCTCTTTTACTCGATCCGTAACACATCATCTCGTGATCAACTCCTTGATCACATTGACATCATTATGATGATGTCCTACCGAGTGGGCCCAGAGATACCTCTCCGTCACACGGAGTGACAAATCCCAGCCTCGATTCGTGCCAACCCAACAGACACTTTCGGAGATACCCGTAGTGTTCCGTTATAGCCACCCAGTTACTTGTGACGTTTGGCACACCCAAAGCATTCCTACGGTATCCGGGAGTTGCACAATCTCATGGTCTAAGGAAATGATACTTGACATTAGAAAAGCTTTAGCAGACGAACTATACGATCTTATGCTATGCTTAGGATTGGGTCTTGTCCATCACATCATTCTCCTAATGATGTGATCCCGTTATCAACGACATCTAATGTCCATGGTCAGGAAACCGTAACCATCTACTGATCAACGATCTAGTCAACTAGAGGCTCACTAGGGACATGTTGTGGTCTATTTATTCACACATGTATAACGATTTCCGGATAACACAATTATAGCATGAACAATAGACAATTATCATGAACAAGGAAATATAATAATAACATTTTATTATTGCCTCTAGGGCATATTTCCAACAGTCTCCCACTTGCACTAGAGTCAATAATCTAGTTACATTGTGATGAATCGAACACCCATAGAGTTCTGGTGTTGATCATGTTTTGCTCGTGGAAGAGGTTTAGTCAATGGATCTACGACATTCAGGTCCGTATGCACTTTACAAATATCTATGTCTCCATCTTGAACATTTTCACGAATGGAGTTGAAGCGACGCTTGATATGCCTGGTCTTCTTGTGAAACCTGGGCTCCTTGGCCAGGGCAATAGCTCCAGTGTTGTCACAGAAGAGAGCCATCACCACCACGTCGTCGTGCTGCTGTTGGAGCCCTCTTCCTCAACCTCTCCTTCCCCTTGTTGGATCAAGAAGGAGGAGACGTCACCGCTCCGTACGTGTGTTGAACGCGGAGGTGCCGTCCGTTCGGCGCTAGGATCATCGGTGATTTGGATCACGACGAGTACGACTCCATCAACCCCATTCTCTTGAACGCTTCCGCTCACGATCTACAAGGGTATGTGGATGCACTCCTCTCTCTCGTTGCTAGATGACTCCATAGATTGATCTTGGTGATGCATAGAATTTTTTTATTTTATGCAACGATCCCCAACAGTGGTATTAGAGCTAGGTCTATGCGTAGTTTCTATGCACGAGTAGAACACAAGTTGTTGTGGGCGTCAATTTTGTCAATTTACTTGCCGTTACTAGTCTTATCTTGATTCGGCGACATCGTGGGATGAAGTGGCCCGGACCGACCTTACACGTATGCTTACGTGAGACAGGTTCCACCGACTGACATGCACTAGTTGCATAAGGTGGCTAGTGGGTGTCTGTCTCTTCCACTTTAGTCGGACCGGATTCGATGAAAAGGGTCCTTATGATGGGTAAATAGAAATTGGCATATCACGTTGTGGTTTTGGCGTAGGTAAGAAACATTCTTGCTAGAAACCTATAGCAGCCACGTAAAACTTTGCAACAACAATTAGAGGACGTCTAACTTGTTTTTGCAGCATATGCCGTGTGATGTGATATGGACAAAAAGGATGTGATGAATGATATATGTGATGCATGAGATTGATCATGTTCTTGTAATAGGAATCACGACTTGCATGTCGATGAGTATGACAACCGGCAAGAGCCATAGGAGTTGTCTTTATTTTTTGTATGACCTGCGTGTCATTGAATAACGCCATGTAATTACTTTACTTTATTGCTAAACCGTGAGCCGTAGTAGTAGAAGTAATCGTTGGCATGACAACTTCATGAAGACACGATGATGGAGATCATGGTGATGGAGATCATGGTGTCATGCCGGTGACGATGATGATCATGGCGCCCCGAAGATGGAGATCAAAAGGAGCAAAATGATGTTGGCCATATCATGTCACTATTTGATTGCATGTGATGTTTATCATGTTTTACATCTTATTTGCTTAGAACGACGGTAGCATAAATAAGATGATCCCTCGTAATAATTTCAAGAAAGTGTTCCCTCTAACTGTGCACCGTTACGAAGGTTTGTTGTTTTGAAGCACCACGTGATGATCGAGTGTGATAGATTCTAACGTTCGAATACAACGGGTGTAAGCCATATTTACACACGCAATACACTTAGGTTGACTTGACGAGCCTAGCATGTACAGACATGGCCTCGGAACACGGAATACCGAAAAGGTCGAACATGAGTCGTATAGAAGATACGATCAACATGAAGATGTTCACCGATGATGACTAGTCCGTCTCATGTGATGATCGGACACAGCCTAGTTGACTCGGATCATGTATCACTTAGATGACTAGAGGGATGTCTATCTGAGTGGGAGTTCATTATATAATTTGATAAGATGAACTTAATTATCATGAACTTAGTCTAAAATCTTTGCAATATGTCTTGTAGATCAAATGGCCCACGCTAATGTTGTCCTCAACTTCAACGCGTTCCTAGAGAGAACCAAGCTGAAAGACGATGGCAGCAACTATACGGACTGGGTCCGGAACTTGAGGATCATCCTCATAGCTGCCAAGAAAGCATATGTCCTAGATGCACTGCTAGGTGAAGCACCCGTTTTCCCAGCAACTCAAGACGTTATGAACGCCTGGTAGTCGCGTAGTGATGATTACTCCCTGGTTCAGTGCGGCGTGCTTTACAGCTTAGAACCAGGGCTCCAAAAGCGTTTTGAGCAGCACGGAGCATATGAGATGTTCCAAGAGCTGAAAATGGTTTTCCAAGCTCATGCCCGGGTCGAGAGATATGAAGTCTCCGACAAGTTCTACAATTGTAAGATGGAGGAGAATAGTTACGTCGTGAGCACATACTCAAAATGTCAGGGTTGCACAACCGCTTATCTCAGCTGGGAGTTAATCTCCGGATGATGCGATCGCTGATGAGAATCCTTGATCGCTCCCACCTAGCTACAAGAGCTTTGTGATGAACTTCAACATGCAAGGGATGGAAAAGACCATTCCTGAGATATATTCAATGCTGAAATCAGCGGAGGTGGAGATCAAAAAGGAACATCAAGTATTGATGGTCAATAAAACCACTAGTTTCAAGAAAGGCAAGGGTAAGAAGAACTTCAAGAAGGACGACAAGGGAGTTGCCGCGCCCGGTAAGCCAGTTGCCGGGAAGAAGCCAAAGCATGGACCCAAAACTGAGACTGAGTGCTTTTATTGCAAGGGAAACGGAACTGCCCCAAGTACTTAGCGGACAAGAAGGCCGGCAACACCAAAGGTATATGTGATATACATGTAATTGATGTGCACCTTACCAGTACTCGTAGTAGCTCCTGGGTATTTGATACCGGTGCGGTTGCTCATATTTGTAACTCGGAACAGGAGCTGCGGAATAAGCGGAGACTGGCGAAGGACGAGGTGACGATGCGCGTCGGGAATGGTTCCAAGGTTGATGTGATCGCTGTCGGCATGCTACCTCTACATTTACCTACGGGATTAGTTTTCAACCTCAATAATTGTTATTTAGTGCCAGCTTTGAGCATGAACATTGTATCTGGATCTCGTTTAATACGAGATGGCTACTCATTTAAATCCGAGAATAATGGTTGTTCTATTTATATGAGAGATATGTTTTATGGTCATGCCCCGCTGGTCAATGGTTTATTCTTAATGAATCTCGAACGTGATGTCACACATATTCATAGTGTGAATACCAAAAGATGTAAGGTTGATAATGGTAGTCCCACATACTTGTGGCACTGTCGCCTTGGTCACATTGGTGTCAAACGCATGAAGAAGCTCCATGCTAATGGACTTTTGGAGTCTCTTGGTTACGAATCATTTGACACATGCGAACCATGCCTCATGGGCAAAATGACCAAGACTCATTCTCCTAACAATGGGCGAGCAACCAACTTATTAGAAATCATACATACTGATGTGTGCGGTCCAATGAGCGTTGAGGCTCGCAGAGGCTATCGTTATGTTCTCACTCTCACTGATGACTTAAGTAGATATGGGTATGTCTACTTGATGAAACACAAGTCTGAGACCTTTGCAAAGTTTAAGGAATTTCGGAATGAGGTAGAGAATCAGCATGACCGAAAAATAAAGTTCTTACGATCAGATCGTGGGGAGAATATTTAAGTCACGAATTTGGTACGCACTTAAGGAAATGTGGAATCGTTTCACAACTCACGCCACCTGGAACACCTCAGCGTAACGGTGTGTCCTAACGTCGTAATCACACTCTATTGGATATGGTACGATCTATGATGTCGCTCACCGATTTACCGCTTTCATTTTTGGGCTATGCTTTAGAGACTACCGCATTCACTTTAAATAGGGCTCCGTCAAAATCCGTTGAGACGACACCGTATGAATTATGGTTTGGGAAGAAACCTAAGCTGTCGTTTCTAAAAGTTTGGGGATGCGATGCTTATGTCAAGAAACTTTAACCTGAAAAGCTCGAACCCAAGTCGGAAAAATGCGCCTTCATAGGATACCCTAAGGAAACCATTGGGTACACCTTCTACCTCAGATTTGAAGGCAAGATCTTTGTTTCTAAGAACGGGTCCTTTCTGGAGAAAGAGTTTCTCTCGAAAGAAGTAAGTGGGAGGAAAGTGGAACTTGATGAAGTACTGCCTCTTGAAGCGGAAAGTAGCGCAACTCAGGAAGATGTTCCTGTGGTGCCTGCACCGACTAGAGAGGAAGTTAATGATGATGATCAAGGTACTTCGGATCAAGTTGCTCTTGAACTCAAGGTCCACAAGGACATGTTCCACACCGAATTGTATGGCAACCCTGTCACCGGAAATCATGTTGTTAGACAACGGTGAACCTTGAACTATGAAGAAGCGATGGCGGGCCCAGATTCCAACAAATGGCTTGAAGCCATGCAATCCGAGATAGGATCCATGTATGAAAACAAAGTATGGACTTTGACAGACTTGCCCGATGATCGGCGAGTGATAGAAAATAAATGGATCTTTAAGAAGAAGACGAACGCGGATGGTAATGTTACCATCTATAAAGCTTGACTTGTCGCTAAGGGTTATCGACAAGTTCAAGGGGTTGACTACGATGAGACCTTCTAACCCGTAGCGAAGCTGAAGTCCGTCTGAATCATGTTAGCAATTGCTGCATTCTACGATTATGAGATATGGCAAATGAACGTCAACAAGAAAGAGGCATTCGGGAAGCGACTAGTCGCTTCTGGCGAAGCTTATTCTTAGGCGAGCAGTGGGTTATATCACCCCTATTTTGTTTTTGACCTTCGGCATTCCTTAATGGCTTTCTTAAGGAAGAATTGTATATGATGTAGCCGGAAGGTTTTGTCGATCCTAAGAATACTAACAAGGTATGCAAGCTCCAGCGCTCCATCTATGGGCTGCTGCAAGCATCTCGGAGTTGGAACATTCGCTTTGATAAAATGATCAAAGCGTTGGGGTTTATGCAGACTTATGGAGAAGCCTGCGTTTACATGAAAGTGAGTGGGAGCTCTGTAGCATTTCTCATATTACATGTAGATGACATACTTTTGATGGGAAATGATATAGAACTTTTGGACAGCATTAAGGCCTACTTGAATAAGTGTTTTTCAATGAAGGACCTTGGAGAAGCTGCTTACATATTAGGCATCAAGATCTATAGAGATATATCGAGACGCCTCATAGGTCTTTCACAAAGCACATACCTTGATAAGATAATGAAGAAGTTCAATATGGCTCAGTCCAAGAAGGGGTTCTTGCCTGTGTTGCAAGGTGTGAAATTGAGCTCGGCTCAATGTTAACCACGGCGAGAAGATAGAGAAAAGATGAGTGTCGTCCCCTATGCCTCGCCATAGGGTCTATCATGTATGCCATGTTGTGTACCAGACCTGATGTAAACCTTGCCGTAAGTTTGGTAGGGAGGTACCAAAGTAATCCGGCATGGAACACCGGACAGCGGTCAAGAATATCCGAAAGTACCGAAAAGGACTAAGGATATGTTTATCGTTTATGGAGGTGACGAAGAGCTCGTCGTAAGGGTTACGTCGGCGCTTAGCTTCAACACGATCTGGATGACTCTAAGTCACAAACCGGATCGTGTATATTTTGAATGGTGGGGCAAGATGGCTGGTGCGATTTGCAAGCAAAGCGTCATGGCGGGATCTACATGTGAAGCGGAATACATGGCAGCCTCGGAGGCAGCACATGAAGCAATCTAGATGAAGGAGTTCATTACCGACCTAGGAGTTATTCCCAATGCGTCGGGGCCGATGACTCTCTTCTGTGACAACACTGGAGCCATTGCCCTTGCCAAGGAGCCTAGGTTTCATAAGATGACCAGGCACATCAAGCGTCACTTCAATTCCATTCGTGAAAGTGTTCAAGATGGAGACATAGATATTTGCAAAGTGCATACGGATCTGAATGTCGCAGATCCGTTGACTAAACCTCTTCCGCGAGCAAAACATGATCAACATAAGAACTCTATGGGTGTTCGATTCATCACAATGTAACTAGATTATTGACTCTAGTGCAAGTGGGAGACTGTTGGAAATATGCCCTAGAGGCAATAATAAAAAGATTATTATTATATTTCCTTGTTCATGATAATTGTCTATTGTTCATGCTATAATTGTGTTATCCGGAAATCGTAATACATGTGTGAATACATAGACCACAACATGTCCCTAGTGAGCCTCTAGTTGACTAGCTCGTTGATCAATAGATGGTTACGGTTTCCTGACCATGGACATTTGATGTCATTGATAACGGGATCACATCATTGGGAGAATGATGTGATGGACAAGACCCAATCCTAAGCATAGCACAAGATCGTGTAGTTCGTCTGCTAGAGCTTTAATGTCAAGTATCATTTCCTTAGACCATGAGATCATGCAACTCTTGGATACCGTAGGAGTGCTTTGGGTGTACAAAACGTCACAACGTAACTGGGTGGCTATAAAGGTGCACTACATGTATCTCCGAATGTGTCTGTTGGGTTGGCACGGATCGAGACTGGGATTTGTCACTCCGTATGACGGAGAGGTATATCTGGGCCCACTCGGTAATGCATCATCATAATGAGCTCAATGTAACCAAGTGGTTGGTCACGGGATCATGCATTATGGAACAAGTAAAGTGAATCGCCGGTAACAAGATTGAACGAGGTATTGGGATACCGACGATTAAATCTCGGGCAAGTAACGTACGACTGACAAAGGGAATTATATACGAGATTACTTGAATCCTCGACATCGTGGTTCATCCGATGAGATCATCGTGGAACATGTGGGAGCCAACATGGGTATCCAAATCCCGCTGTTGGTTATTGGCCGGAGAGCTGTCTCGGTCATGTCTGCGTGATTCTAGAACCCGTAGGGTCTACACACTTGAGGTTCGATGACGCTAGGGTTATTAGGAAGACTTGTATGTGATTACCGAATGTTGTTCGGAGTCCCGGATGAGATCCCGGACGTCACAAGGACTTCCAGAATGGTCCGGAGGTGAAGATTTATATATGGGAAATTGTCATACGGTCACCGGAAAAGTTCGGGGGCATACCGGTATTGTACCGGGGCCACCGGAGGGGTTCCGGGGTCCACCGGGAGGGGCCACCTCTCTCGGAGGGCCTCATGGGCCTTGTGGGAAAGGGAACCAGCCCCTAGGTGAGCTGGGCGCACCCTCCCTTGGGCCCATGCGCCTAGGGTTGGGGGAACCCTAAAGGGCGCGCCCCCTTGCTTGGGGGGCAAGCCCCCTCCCCTTGGCCGCCGCCCCCCTCTAGATCTCATCTAGAGGGGGCCGGCCCCTTCCCCCTTCCCCTATAAATAGAGGGGCGAGGGGAGGGCTGCACACTACATCCAAGGCACAACCCCTCCCCTCCCCAACACCTCTCCTCCTCCGATTAAGTGCTTGGCGAAGCCCTGCCGGAGTACGGCCACTCCATCACCACCACGCTGTCGTGCTGCTGTTGGAGCCCTCTTCCTCAACCTCTCCTTCCCCTTGCTAGATCAAGAAGGAGGAGATGTCACCGCTCCGTACGTGTGTTGAACGCGGAGGTGCCGTCCGTTCGGCGCTAGGATCATCGGTGATTTGGATCACGACGAGTACGACTCCATCAACCCCGTTCTCTTGAACGCTTCCGCTCGCGATCTACAAGGGTATGTGGATGCACTCCTCTCTCTCGTTGCTAGATGACTCCATAGATTGATCTTGGTGATGCATAGAAATCTTTTATTTTATGCAACGATCCCCAACACATTCCTATCCTATTCCTGTCTATGTCCTATCCCTGCATTGTTAGAATCCTCAAATTCAAACAAGCCCTTACAGAATTACTTCTGTTACAGATATGTGTCAAAGAAAACCTTGTGTGGTTTGTCCTGCTCCTACAGTGTTGTGTTCCACCCCAGCTCAGCTGCTCCAACGACGGAAGGGTTCACCACAGCAGGGATTCGCTCTCCAGACTATCTTTCGCCACCTCAGATCTTCTTCCCCGCCGTCGACAGCCACGACAACTGCATTACCATCGTCAACTGAGCAGATGACCTTCAGGACTACATGGATCCGCAAGAGAGGTCGCACTCTTCCGTGTCTGCTTACGTTATGCATCGCTTAATATGATGACATGCTACTTTATCATCGTGTTCACCTATTAGACTCCGACTCGGGTCCAAACTTATGCTGAAACTTGAGTTTTTAAATGGTTGTGGGTACATATTGGGGCAGCAATCAGTACTATCTGTTTACTATCTAGTTAATCTCGGGTGTCTACTATGAGTTTCATGTTGGGTGCAAACAAACGTTAAAGGAGCCATTATCTGTATTTTTTAACTAAAGCTATTATCTGCCTGCTATCATTTGTTTTGGATCTATCCATAGTTTGCTACCATCACTCTGGATTTGTACATGCACTCCTTACATAATCTCACTATGTTTTATTCCTATGCAAGTCAGTTATTGTACACAATGGAACTGAATATGTAGAGCGAAAGAGACGAGCCTTGCGTGGCAATAAAATTTCATGCAGACTTCGCTCCATGGTGGGCGCAAAGGCAGCCCCCACCCATTTCAGATCGTAATCAAGAGGAAGATAACAGTTCTGAGGGGGATTCAGAAGCAGAAGACCACTCCTATTTATCCCATGAGGTCTTCGCTCTAACTTGGCATGCTGATGTTGGTAATATCATGCATATGGTGCCTTGCATTGCTTACTGTGTACATTAAAGATGGCATCTGCTTAGTTTAGACATGCTTTGTGTCAATGCCATCTGTTTAGTTTCTTTATCGTATATGTGAATCATGGAATGCCATCTTGTTTAGCCAGGCATCATATATGTGAATTTTGCAATGCCACCCTGGTTAGCCAGTCATCTTATATGTGAATTATATCATGACATCATTTTTTATTACGTGTTAAATTCGTCAACAATTTTAGTACATTCAATTACTCTTCCTGTGCATCAGTCATTCGACATGGTCATGGAAAAATCTGGAGTGGAAAGAAGGTCTTCAGAGCAGACAATGCTATCTGACGAAGCGCATGTCTTGCTGGTTACAGATAGCTCCTCGAGGAGGATTCGAGACGATGACCAGTCCTATTCCCCGAGGTGCATGCTCTAACTTGGCAGGGTTATGTTGCTCATATCGTGCGTATGGTATCTTGCATTGCTATATCATTTGCTTAGTTTAGCCATGCTTTGTGTGAATGCCACCAGTTTAGTGTCTAATTACCATATATGTGAATTATGCAATGCCATCTTGTAGCAGGACATTATATATGTGAATTATGCAATGATATCTTGTTGCAAGGCATTATATATGTGAATTATGCAATGCCATGCTGTTTATCCCAGCGTCATATATGTCAATTATATCATGCCGTCCTTTTTTTGTATTTCTCGTTGCTTTTGTTGACAATGTTTGTATATTCAACTGCTCTTCCTGTGCATCAGCCATTTGAATTGGTGATGGAGAAATCTGGAGTGAAAACAAGGTCTTCAGAGCAGACAATGCTACCTGGTGAAGCAGATATCTTGCTGGTTACAGATAGCTCTTCAGAGGAGGATTCAGAGGCAGATGACCAGTCCTATTATCCTCCTGAGGTGTATGCTCAAACTTGGCAAGGTTATATTACTCATATCATGCATATGTTGTATTGCAATGCTTAGTTTTTACATCATATACATGATATTGAATGCCATCTCCTTAGTTGACACATCATATATGTGATTGCCCTCTGCTCACTTCCTTAGTATATAAATCATATATTTGAATTATATCATGCCATGATGTTTACATAGACAGCATGTATCTGAATTATGGCATGCCAACCCATTTTCTAAAGACATAATATAGTTATATCATCTCATCCTGTTCACATAGTCATCATATTTTGAATTATGTCATTCTATCCGTGAATTATATCATGCCATCATGTTTACATCAACGACATGTCTGTGATTTATGGCATGCCAACCACTTTAATAGACACATCGTATAGTTATATCATGTCATCCTGTTTAAATAGTCATCATATTTTGAAGTATGTCATTCTATCCTGTTTAGTTAGCCATCATACATGTGAAATTGTGTCATGCTATCCTGTTTAATTAGCCATCATATATGTGAAATTATGTCCTACTATTCTGTTTGGTTAGACAACATATATGTGAATTATTTCATGCCCTGTTTTCTTCCCTACTATCCATTGCACCTGTCTATCTTACAATGTCTGTACATTCAATTACTTGTCTTGTTTATTAACCATTTCAATTTGAGGGGGTGATGGCAGTATCTGTGGGAGTAAAAACACGGTCTTCAGAAAAGATCATGCTACCTGTCGATGGAGATAGAACCACGGTTGTACTTGCCCAAGAACCAGCCCCACCACACATAACCCACACTCACGCAGATTGTTCCCCTACTCAGTTGGACAGAGGACTAGCTACACCCCTTCTAACCCCATCCCTAGCAGATAGTAACCCAATTCCCGTTGACGCAGCACCGTCTCCACCACGGAGCACCCAAACATGAGCAGTTAGTAAGGCAACTGCAGTGCCCAAAGCACGAGGACCACCACTCCGAACCCCAAGTCAACGCTTAAAGCAGAAGAAGAATTGTTCTCAGGTCAGGTTTCGTAGCTATGGTTCATACTACTTTGCTCTTGCATCACTGTATTTACTCATACCAACTAATTTCAAATTTGAAGGATGCAATTGAAACTCCAATGTTGCAACAGGTATGTTTTAAACCTGTTTCTTTAATGTGTTTGCTGTTGTAACTTGCTCTATGTTGATTTTAGTTTCAATTGAATAAACAGTTATATTCTCATGCCATGCACCTTACAAGTGTTGTTATTGTTGTGTAGTTTCCCACACTTACATTCCGTCTAAGCTGCTTTGTCTTAAATAGATATGATTCGAACTGTATCTATCTTGATTTGGCAACATAAACTAGAATGATATAGACCATACAGTGACCATACTACATAGATATATGTTTGTTTCATGTTGTTATCCTGTCCACCTTACTACTGAACTGGTTTACCAAATGAGTTTCATATACTACATTGTAAACCTGTGATGTGTTTGTTTGTTTCTCTTTTAGAATGCGGATAAAATATTGGAGAAGAGTACCCCGTTATGCAATGGTACAAGAAGTAATGCGGATAAGGTTCAAGATAGTGAGACGTCCCTCCAAGAAAGCTGATAAAAACTATATTGAAGACACTAAGACAACCCCAAACTCCTGTCTTGATGTAGTGTTCGAGTTACTGGCTACTACTGCTGGCACCAGCTCTTCGAACTTGCTGCCTGAATCAGTTCGGCTTCTTGAGTCTCAACTTCAAGTTGAAAGACATCGATCAGATGTTATGCGATAGGAAGCCGAAGGACTGAGGAAGTCCCTGTAGAATTCAGATGCATACTTTCTCGTGCAACAGCAAGTGGTGGAGAATTTAAGAGCCAAACAAGAGAAAGTTAATTAGCTTGCTAAGCATCTTGCCAGCATTATGGGTACCCAAGATATTGTTTCTTGAGCTCTTCTGAAGTGGTTTCAGTTCTGGACTTGTTTTGCTACGACGTTTATATGCTGCTTTGTTCCCTATATTTGCGCTGATGGCGAACTTTGATGCCCAGTGGATGTAATATGTGTAATAGCCGTGATAGCCTAGCGTAAGTTGCTTGCCTATTTATTTCCTTATTGTCTTGTTTATTTGTTTTCTTGTAGTCAGTGAAGTTCTTTTTCTGCGGTTTGCTAGTGGCCGCAATAACCTATTTTTTAAAACTAGGCCACATTAACCATGGGCTACATATTTACTGTAGTTAACATGGGCCTCCTACGGGCCGTAGAAACAATGGGGCTTCTACGGGGCGTAGAAACAATGGGCCTTATACGGGCCGTAGACACAATGGGCCTTCTATGGGCCGTATCATCAATGGGCCTTCTACATGCCATATGATCGGTTGGCCAAACATTTGCCAATAACAGACCACATTATGGCCGTAAATGGGCCTTCGTTGATCAGCCGTATTTGATGATGTTATGAAAACGGCCCAACATATTAACGGGCTACAAACGGACCGACTGTAACCACGGGCTGAATTTGGCCCTAAGCGAAAAATGACGAACGGGCGAAAAGTAAACGAATCTTTGGAAATGAGCCCAAGAATAAATGGGCCCTGAGAAGGCCGAAAGATAACATGGGCTGGAAATGGACGAATGGAATAAAGGGTCGTTAATGGGTATAAAGTGATACACTGTTCATTACGGGCCAGTTTTACCACGGGTCATTAATGGGCCGAGGGTTACTAAGGGCCTCATATGGGCCGAAAGACGTCATGGGCCATACATGGGCCAGAAGTTAAAACAGGCTGGAATTATATTGGACGGCCCAAATGACGCTACTGGGCCTAACTCGGATAGGCCGTAAACGGGCCCTGGGTTAGCGGGCTGTAAATGGGCTATATGCGAACATGCCGTTAACAGACTTGCCGTGGGCCAGCCCGCCACCTTTTAACCAAGTCAAACGGGGCGGCCTTTTCACAGGAATGGGCCTCTGTTGGGCCATGCCACGTGTCGACGTATCATAGGCGCTTTGGGTCCAATGAGTGGATGACATCTGTCCCAACGACGAGCCGACACGTGTTCCCCCCAGCCAATGATGATTTTACACGTGGAAAATTCCCATTGGTTGGGGCTGTTAACGGGTTATCGGATCCAAAACCGGACCCGGTAGCTTAACGGCGTTCCTGTCACAGCCCCAGTTCTGGCCTTGCCTGTTTTGCATAAGCATCCTTGCATCATGTCTAAAGTTATGTGAATTTGAAATGGGGACTGATCAAACCCTAGCACCAGAACAAATCAAATAGGTTCCACATAGAATCATTTTCAATGAACCTGAAATGCCCTTCTAAAATGTTCATCATCCTTGCCTTGGTCTTAAACCTCTGACAAAAATGGTGCACAATTTTCTAGGTCATCCTAAGGTCACTGAATTAAATCATAAGTATTTGAATTTGGACATTTAAATTCTATAAAATATTTTAAATGTCCAACTACTCCTAAACTGAAATGTTCCATGTTGGATATATTCTATACAGTGGGCATGTGCAGTTTAGTGATTTTTGAAAGGGTCTAGGTATTTTTAGAAAAGCCCTAAAGATTACAGAATAATAGAAAACAGAAATTAAAATAGAGAGCCAGAGAGAGAGAGAACTAACCTGGGCTAGCTTACCTGTAGCAGTAGCCCACCTGGAGGCCCAGCCCACTAGGGGCAGCCTCGTCTTCTACCTCTTGCTAGTAGGCAGAGGAGAAGCTGGCCACGGCGCGCGTGCGCAGGCGCCACGCTGCACCTATCTCGCTGCTTCCCCGGCCAGCGCGACGAGTAGGATGCGATCCACTCCGCCCCCTCGCTCACTCTCCCTCTCTGTCCCACGCGACGGCTGAAGTGGTCGCCGCATCACCGTCTTGGACCACCGCGGCCACAGCCACCGCCTCGCCTACCCAACCCGACCTCGAGCTCCGTATCCTCAAGATCAACCTCTCCGCCGAGTCACGCCTCACCGGACGCGCTGCCCAACGCCGACTACGCCGCCGTCCTCGTCCTCTGCATCCGATCACCGCCGTCGTCGATTCGCCGCCGACAAGACGTCCTCGAGCCCACTGACCATCCCAACGGACTCGCGGAGAGCCCCCGAGTCGTTTTCCCCTGCTCCCCTGGTCGCTTTCGACCTCTAGGCCATAGCCCCGCCTTGGCCGAGAGCTCCGGCTGCCGCCTCCCTCACCGCTGCCGACGCCACAGCTAACCCCAGCTCCTCTGGCTTGCTCCATTGGATGCGCACGAGCGCGAGCTCCCTGTAGAACCCCTTCACTTGGAGAATGGGCGCCGGAGTAGCCGTCCCGGCGTGCCTCCGTCGTCGGTAGACGTCACCGGCGGTTAAACGCCGGCGAGCTGACGTGGCAATCTCATTAGCTGCTAATGACCACTCTAAACACCCCCTTGAGCCACTGCCATGTGGGCCCCTGAGCCTAATTAGGTTACTCTAATTTTTCTGTTAGATTAGTGCTAATGCCGTGGACCCCACGTGTCAGCTCTGACCATGGCCTAGTCAGCGTTGACCGGGCCCACCTGTCATCCACCCAAACCAGCCCTGGGACACTGATGTGTGGGTCCCAGCCATCAGGTTTGACCTGGACTGGTGTTGTTGACCTGCTGACGTCGTGCAGTCGTCATGTTGACGCAGTAATCATTTTCCTGGATTATTTCTAATTCTAAATGACTTGGAAATTCTGAAAATGTTTAGAACTTCTAAAATTCATAGAAAATAATCTATAACTCCAATGGAAATAAGTTATATATGAAAAATGATCAGAAAAATATGAAGAATCTGTTTATGCCATGATCATGCATGTTTGAACAAGTTAACCTCACTGAATAGGACAATTGATGATTAGGGCAATTTATGAAATAACATTTGTAGTTGGAATTTGATCTTGTTTGAGTTCCACTTCAATTAACTTGGCTAGATATTGCATTAGGTGAATTCAGTACCTTAACATGACATGTCATTCATGTGAATGTGCATTGCATTGATTGTGTTCCTTCTTTGCTAGTCGGTGGTTGTTCCCCCTCAGTAGACGTATGTTCCGACGATGAGTTCGATGACACCGATGAAGAGCTATATTATCTTCAGAAGTGCCAGGCAAGCAAAAACTCCTTGTTCATTCCGATACAATCCCACTCTCTCGCTCCTGCTCTCTTTTACTGCATTAGGACAACAACGATTCATCTGTTACTTGCTGCGGTAGCTGAACCCCTTTATCCTCTGCATGACCTGTCATTCCACAGTAAATAGATGAAACCCACTAGCATGAGTAGGACTTGTTTGAGCCTTGTTGTGCCTACTCATTCATGCTTGTTTGTCATGCCTGCTACTGCTTAGAGTTGAGTCGGGTCTGGTTCATCGAGGATGAATCAGAGGTGTGTGATCATGTCCTACTGTGTGTGAGCTAAATGTGTGAACACGATTTGGTAAATGTAGCGGTGAGAGGCCATGTAGGAGTACATGGTGGGTTGTATCATTGAAGCCGTCCTCAGGAACTGAGTTCTGTGTTTGTGATCCATGAAACAGTTACTACCACACATCGGGATCCGTAATTGACTCTCTCGGCTTCTTAACCACCCTTGTTCTCTGTCCAGGAGTTGCAACTAGTTTCTGGTGTTTGTAGGATATGTGTTGGAGGCCGTGCGTAATCGACCCTAGGGGTGGGCTATGATGCGGTAGATACACCGTGGCCGTGTACCGATTCGCCTGCTTGGTGTCTCGGGAACCCTGCACACATCGCTCGGGGCCGTTAGTGGAAACCTCGGCGGACTCCTGCGGATGGAACCTGAATAGGCGATAAACTGGACTAGACACTTGAGTGTTTAGGTAGGCCGTGGCCGACACCCTCGCCAGGCTTCCGCTTGAAGGTTGCCGAGATACATGACGTGTACATGGCGGTAAGTGGCGAGAGCGTGTGTGAAGAAGTACACCCCTATAGGGTTATAAATGATCTATTCGAATAGCCGTGTCCGCGGTAAAGGACTTCTGGGTTGCCTATAACAGTTCATAGACAAGTGAAAGTGGATACTCTAAAATGCGCAAGATAAGCGTGAGTGCTATGGATGGCGTTCTCGTAAGGAGACGGGAGCGGATCCATAGTGGTGTATTGATATGGTGAATATGTGGACTCGTGTGCGCCACCTCAAAGGAGTTAATTGTAGTCATAGTTCAGGATAGCCACCGAGTCAAAGCTGGCTTGCTGCAGTCAAACTCCACTACCCCCCTTTCATGATAATGATGCATATGTAGTTAGTTCTGATGTAAGTCTTGCTGAGTACATTTGTACTCACGCTTGCTTATTTTATGTTTTGCGAGAGACGCGTCGCCTCGCTAGTAGTTCCGCTGTGGACTTGACGCTTAGCTTGTTACCTCAGCTACGATCTTGTGCCCTCGGCAGATCTCGGTAGATAGTCGGGCTTCTCAGCCTTTTTCATTTATAGTTGTGCGTACTCGGACATGTTAAGCTTCCGCATGTGCTTTGACTTGTATGCTCTGAATGTTGGGTCATTAGACCCATGTTTGTAATATCTCGCTCCTCGGAGCCTAATGAATAAATACTTGAGTTGTAGAGTCATGTTGTGATGCCATGTTGTATTTGCACATATCGAGCATATTGTGTGTATATTATTGAAATGCTTGGTATGTGTGGGATCCGACAATCTAGTTGTTTATCCTTGACAGCCTCTCTTATGGGGAAATGTAGTCTAGTGCTTCCTTGAGCCATAGTAGTCCGCTATAGCCCGGTTCACCGGAGTCCTGCTAGCCCAGCACTACTGCTCAGGACACTTGACTGGCCGGCGTGTGTTTCACTTCGTTCCTGTGTCTGTCCCTTCGGGGAAATGTCACGCGGTGACATCCGGAGTCCTGCCTAGCCTGCTACAGCCCAGGTTCCCGTAGTCCTGTTAGCCCAGTGCTACAGCCTGGATTCACACGCTGCTGACCGACATGCTCGATGTGATTCATGTATGCCTGTCCCCATGGGTTAGTGCCGCTTTGGGTTCACGACTAGCCATGTCGGCCCGGTTCTCTCGTCATATGGATGCTAGCGACACTATCATATACGTGAGCCAAAAGGCTCAAACGGTCCCGGACCATGGTAAGGCGACACCCGTGGGAATACCGTGCGTGAGGCCGCAAAGCGATATGAGGTGTTACCAACTAGATCGATGTGACTTGGAATCGGGGTCCTGACAGCTTTGGTATTAGAGCCTGACTGCCTGTAGGATTACCAAGCCAAACTGGTCGAAGTTGTGTCTAGAAATGCTTTAGTTATGTAAGGGAACCGATTGTGCAAGGGAACGTAAGGCTCTTTTTACTCCTTATACCTCATGGCCTTCTGATCTGAGTCATCCTCTTCTCTTCTACGGGGTTTAAGAACTAGGCTTCTCATCTATCTATCAGGATGACGTGTTACTAATCCTTAGACTTTTAAGATTGTTGGTTTTAAGCCCAGTTCAGTTTCTACTACTTCCGTGTGTTCATAGTTGGTCTCGGAACCTTGATTTTGTGCTTCTGAGTGGTTATGCCACCATTTTTGCAGGATGTTTCAAATCATTTTGAGCATTTACAGCCGTTATGCTGTCCGAGTCATCCCAGGTCTCTAAATAGTCTGATGCATGTGCAAATCCCTTCTCTCCGTTTCTAATGTTCATTTGGGCCAGATTAATCACACAAATTAGTGTGTTGAGGTACTCCGCTGCCTCGGCATATATGTTGGAGCTATTATTATGACCCTAGGTGTTTTAGGGAGTCACCTAGTAATCTAGCCATGCTTTGTGTTCCCGGTGTGATGATTCTGGCCACCATTCTTTCATAAAATTGTCATGGATGTACATGCATGACAGAAAAAGTGACCTATTGTGACAAACACGTATCATCATGGAAGTGTATTTTTTGTAGTGGTAGGGCTTGCTGATAGCATGCAGCACGCGTAGCAGCCTGGAGACGGTTCTCCTCGAGAAGCACAGCGTCATCACGCCGGTGCTGATCTTGCGCTACTTCATCGTAGGCAAGCACTCGAGGTGGCCCGTAAATGAGTTCCGTGGGGATAACTGCTTCTGACCCATAGACAAGGGATAAGGGAGTCTACCCGGTAGCCTGGTTTGGTGTCGTTCTGAGGGACCATAGGACTACCGGCAGCTTATCGATCCATCGCCCGCCGCACTTCTGTAGCATATCAAAGGTTCTTGTCTTGAGTCCTCGCAACACTTCAGCATTCACCCTCTCAGCTTGTCCATTGCTTCTAGGATGAGCAACAAAAACAAATGAGATCTTGCTTCCAAGGGCATGAACATATTGCATGAAGGCGCGGCTCGTGAAATTGGTGCCGTTGTCGATGATGATCTGGGCAGGGACCCCCGAAGCGGCACACCAATTCTTTCAAGAACTTGATAGCTAACTGAGGAGTCACCTTTCTCACGGCAGCTACTTCCGGCCACTTTGTAAACTTGTCGATAGCAACGAACAAGAATACAAAGCCCCCGGCAGCTCGGGGGAAAGGGCCGAGAATATCGAAAACGGCCATGACAAAGGGATTATCTAAAGTTCTTGTGCAAGCAGATGGATGTTCTTGGAATGGAACTGGCAGGCTTCACACTTAGTGACTAGCTCGACCGCATCTTGGAGGGTTGTGGGCCAATAGAATCCTTACCGGAATGCTTTCCCAACTAATGCCCTTGATCCAATGTGGGAGCCGCACATGCCTTTGTGTATCTCTGCCAGCAGTTCCTTTCCTCCTTCTCGGCAGATGCACTTCAATTTCACACCATTGGGCCTCCTTCTGTACAGAGTGTTATCGACAAACTGATACATACTGGCCTCCGGACTACTCTTTCAGCTTCCTCTCGCTCATCGGGAAGTTCTCTGGTTTGGAGGAAATGGACTATGTTCCTTGCCCAAGTTGGAGCCTGAGGCTCGGCAACAAGGACTAGCGGCACCTCCTCATCTACGGGGGCACGTTCCTCATTCGTGGGGACCATTGGCCCGGCTGGAGGTGCGGTTCGGCAAGTGATGGGGAGTTGTTTTTGGCAGGGTCCCTGCCAGGAGCCCCGGGTGGCTCTACCTGGAGAGGCTTACCGGAGTCCAACTTCCTCCTCTTTCTGGCCATTGTTGCAGGGGATACGGGGGGCTGAGTAAGATGGAGAACAAAAGTTCCTGGTTCCATAGGAAGTTTTTTATGTAGCACACTTTGACAGATGATCAGCTATGATGTTTTCTGCATGGGGTACGTGCTTTGTTTGCAATCCGCCAAAGTGCTCCTCTAGTCTTCTCACTTCCTCAGCGTATGCCTCCATCAATGGACTTTGGTAATCCTTGTTAACTTGTCTCACCACAAGTTTCAAATCTCCTCGAATGATCAGCTTCTTGATTCCTAATTTTGTTGTAATCCTGAGCCCAGCAAGGAGCCCTTCATACTCTGCTTTATTGTTGGTTGCCTCCTCCAAGGGAAATTGCATCTGGACGACGTACTTCAAGTGCTCCCCTGTGGGGGTAACGAGAAGCACGCCAACCCCTGCACCTTGTTGGGAAAAGGCACCATCGAAATACATGATCCATTCTTGGGGCGCTTCCTTGTCGGGGATAACTGTTTCCGGCACTTCCTCATCACGGGTTGGTGTCCATTCTGCAATAAACTCTGCCAACGCCCTGCTCTGAATAGTTCAGGTGCTCTTAAACTTCAGGCCAAAGCTGGATAACTCCAAAGCCCACTCCACTATTCTACCGGTAGCCTCAGGGTTTCGGAGTATCCTTTGCAACGGGAAGCAGGTGACAACCGTGATCTTGAGGGCTTGGAAGTAGTGGCACAGTTTCCTTGAGGCCATGGTGAGGCCAAAAAATAATTTTTGCACACCAGAGTACCTCGATCTAGCCCCCTGTAACAGGGACCTAACGAAGTAAACTCGGCGCTGCACCACTTTCTTCCTTTTCGCGTCCTTGAGGTTGCCCCTACTGCCGTGCTCTTCTCTGTCCTGACCCTTATCTGGTCCTGCCGGGCTTTGCTCACTCTCTCCACTTCCCGCTGTGCTACTAAGGCTGACTAACCACTTGATTGGTTGCCGCTAAGTATAACAGCGACGACTCTTGTGGTTTGGGGGCAACCAAAGTGGGCACAGATGACAGGCAGACCTTCAACTCTTGTAAAGTTGTATCTGCTTCTAGGGTCCACTTCATGGGCCCTTCCTTCTTCATAATTTTGAAGAACGGCAGGGCGCGCTCGGCAGACTTGGAGATGAATCTGCTAAGCGCGGCAACGCACCCCGTCAGACGCCTCACATCCTTGACTGTCCTGGGTGACTGTATCTGCTCGATAGCCTTGATCTTGTCGGGGTTGGCTTCGATCCCCCGATGGGACACGAAGAAACCAAGTAGCTTGCCAGAGGGAACGCCAAACACACACTTCTCCGGATTTAGCTTCAAATTGATCTTGTGCAGATTGGCAAATGTCTCCTCCAAATCTTGGATGAGGGTTGATCTATCCTTGGTTATGACTACAATATCATCCATATAAGCTTCAATGCTTTTGTGAAACTGTGGTTCGAAACCAATCTGGACTGCTCTTGCAAAAGTGGACCCGACACTCTTTAATCAGAAAGGCATGTGCACAAAGTAGTACGTACCACATGGGGTGATGAACGAGGTCTTCTCTTCGTCTTCCTTGGACATGAAGATCTGATGATACCCATAATATGCATCCAAAAGGAGAGCAAATCACAACTTGAAGTGGAGTCCACAATCTGGTCGATGTGCGGCAAAGGAAATGGGTCCTTCGGGAAAGCCTTGTTGAGATCTGTGAAATCTATGCAAAGCCACCATTTCCCGTTAGCCTTGCGTACTACCACTGGGTTTGCTAACTGTCGGTGTCAAAACCGGCGGATCTCGGGTAGGGGGTCCCAAACTGTGCGTCTAGGTGGATGGTAATAGGAGACAAGGGACACGATCTTTTTACCCAGGTTCGGGCCCTCTCGATGGAGGTAAAACCCTACTCCTGCTTGATTAATATTGATGATATGGGTAGTACAAGAGTAGATCTAACACGAGATCAGAGAGGCTAAACCCTAGAAGCTCGCCTATGGTATGCTTTGTTGTTCGATCCACGGACTAAAACCCTCCGGTTTATATAGACACCGGAGAGGTTAGGGTTACAGAGCAGTTACAATGGAAGGAGATCTACATATCCAGACGCCAAGCTTGCCTTCCACGCCAAGGAAAGTCCCATCCGGACACGGGACGAAGTCTTCAATCTTGTATCTTCATAGTCCAGGAGTCCGGCCAAAGGTTATAGTTCGGCTATCCGGACACCCCCTAATCTGGGACTCCCTCAGTAGCCCCCGAACCAGGCTTTAATGACGATGAGTCCGGCGCGCAGATTTGTCTTCGGCATTGCAAGGCGGGTTCTTCTCCAAATTCTGTGTACCTGTTGAATAGTGTCCGGCTTTTCATGAATATTGTGCTCCTTGGCTTCCACGCCCAATAATGGTCGTCTTCCACGTGTC
Source organism: Aegilops longissima (assembly GCA_021605205.1). Classification (NCBI taxonomy): domain Eukaryota; kingdom Viridiplantae; phylum Streptophyta; class Magnoliopsida; order Poales; family Poaceae; genus Aegilops; species Aegilops longissima. The sequence goes on from CM038679.1 coordinate 144,776,678, forward strand.
AAACGAATGCGAAAAGCCAGGGTGTTTTTACTTTAACCCCCCTAGCTGCACAAATAAGCTGCCTCATAAAAGAGCGAGGATTTAGATCCGAATCACACCATCTCCCCTTCGCGAGCATTCATCGGAGCGCATCTGACAGAAATCCATTCCATCATGGCTACCGACGAATCGCTTCCTTCTCGCCTCGCCAGCCCTCAGCCTGGATATTGGGAGAGATGTTTCGTCCCACACAGCGAGCTTGTGACGCTCCAAACCAAGGGATTTCTTCCCCCAGCCTTCATGGTCCCGGTTCGAGCCGGACTCGCCACCTATAATGGCGGAAAGCAGGCGGAGAGCGTCCCCAATCCCTCCAAAGGAGAGCGGGTATGCCTTGTCCCCTACTTAATAAGAGGGCTCGGATTTCCAATTCATCCGTTTCTCCGGGGGCTCCTGGAGTTCTACGGCCTCCAGCTGCACAACCTTACGCATGCCTCCATATTGCATATCGCGGGCTTCGTAGCCCTTTGCGAGCTGTTCTTGAGCGTCGAGGCTCACTTCGCGCTATAGAAGAAGCTGTTCTGCCTTGTGCCCCGTTCTCAGGAGGGGTCGATATATCAAGTGGGCGGAGCCGAACTATGGCACATCGCCGGGACCGGATATCTATCCGGAACCCCAAAGAAGGCATCCGAAGACTGGCCTTCAGAATGGTTTTATATAGAAGATGTCCCCTGCCGGACCACTCGTGCGGATCGGCCTTCTGAGTTCAATAATGCTCCTTTAAAGAAGCGCCTAAGTTGGCGCCCACGGAGCCCTCGAAGGAAAATGACAGGACGCCTTTACCGATGAGCCAATAAGATTACTAGCTCATTCCGGACTGACCATGATCGGGTCATGGCCACATGCATCATGCGGGGGTGCAGCCGCCAAGATAGAGGCCACCCCATGTGGGATTTCAATGGGAGGATGATGCCACCGCCGCGCCGTAAGGGGCCGGATCGCTTGCTGCTCGACGAAGGCCTTGTCCGCATTATACAAGGGAGAAGAGGAGGATTTCCTCCGCGTAAATCCACAGGGCGGATTTTCTATGTACGATCCTCCAAGCTGGGTAAGCGGACACTTCTTTATGCCCATCCTTTCCATATTCCCGTAGTTAGGTACCTTATTCTGTGATTTCGACGCAGGAATTGCGCCGGGCTGTAAAGGATATAAACAGCCCTCCTCCACAACCGGAGGATCCGGAAAGGTCCCTCGATCCGGCCTCCCAAGAGGATCCGGACATATCCGTGGAGCTGATCGATGGGGTATTTTACCAACTGAGCATCGACAACACCTTGGTCGCCATTACGGCCGATTACCCCGGAATATTTCCAGCCTCACAGGTAACTGAGACCGAAGTCCCAATACTTTGAAAATGATCCATCCGTGCTTATCTTTGATCACCGTATATCAATGGTGTTTTGCAGGGGGAGCCCTTGAGGCGGAAGGCCGAGCCTGCGGTGGCTAGCCAACAAGGGGAAGCAAGGCCTAGCAGGCTGAAAAGAAGCGCGGTCCAGATTGAGACGCCGGCGCCATGGTATGGCATGCCGCCTTATTCCCAGGTTTTATTCCCGGAAGGTATACTAACGATCGTGCTCTCTTCAGGAAAAAGAGCGCTCGCCAGACTATATCCGGAGAGGCTGCCAATCGAGCCTCCACCAGCCAGGCTCCAAAGCCAGGTCCAGAGGCGGAGGCGAACACGAGGCGTGCGTCGGACACTCCTCCGACAGAGGATGCCGACGGACTATCTGCCACCAATTCCGAGGTGGAGAGTGCCATGAATCACAGGCGTCGCCGGACTGTTCTTCGTGACGCATGTTTCTCCCAAGAGGCATTGGATGCCTTCAATTCGGGAGATGCGCACCTCCGTGCCGCTCAAAATGGTCTAGCCAGAGCCACGGAGCAGTATGTGAAAGACATACGGGTGAGAAAATTTGATGGTTATATATACCAGTAGCCCCAAAGACTTGAAATAGTTAGAATAACTGATTTAAGGATCATTTATTACGCAGGATCTTACAAAAAGGAATACCCAACTGCCCCGGGAGCTGGAAGAGTGCAAAGCCCAACTTGAGGCCGCACTAGCTGCTGCAGGGGAGGCCAAGGAGACCCCCTCTGGTAATATACGCTTCGAAAGATAAGTATGTTGTGAAGTGCGGCGTATGTGTAAATATGACAATATCATTGCAGATGGCGCCGGAGTAGATCCGGACAAGCAACAACTCTTGCGCCGGTTAAAAGCCGGGGAGAGCGTGCTTACAAGGGTGAGGCAGGAGAAGAATAATCTCCAAGATGCCAACACCCAGCTGGGAGAGGAACTCAAAGATGTTCGTGCCCAGCTAGCGGACTCTATGAACGAGAATCGACTGCTTCGACGCAGCATTTTTAGTAAGTGCTTGAACGAACTTTGAAAAAGAGTTCGGCGAAGAAGTCGACTAATAGAGTTATGTGTGTAGGTATGCTCACAGGTCGTCCTGCAGAGGAAATGCCCGGTTCTACGGGTGACCTTCTTCCCGAGTTTACAACCGCATTTAACGAAGTTCAAGGGTGATGAAGGGCGCGCCCAGGCCTTGTGGCTATCTGCCTCCCTGCCCAAGGCCTTGGAGAGCTTGCAGAGAGGCTTAAGGAGCGCGGCGCTCCGATTATGGAAGATATCGGCCTGCCGTCAAGGCGCCAGGGAGGCCTGGGCCATGGTGAAGACGCGGTACATGAAGGCTGACCCAAACCACATGGCCGAGGTCGGACCTGTGGGGCCCGATGGGAAGGAGATCCCTGTGAGCTTAGTGTACGGCCAAGTAGAATTGGCCGCAAAGTATTCCCAACAGGACTGTAAACTAGACAGCCTATTAGATGGTATTGAGGAGGAATACACCCAGTCAATTTGACTATGTAATTTAAGATGACATGTAAAAATTCCTTCTAGCCAGATTGTAGATCGTTTGTCATGGCGGACCTTTTCGCTTCAACCTCAGGACCCTATAGTCCGGAGTGTGTACGAATACCATCACGGTTATGTAAGAATCGGGGTATGCGTGGAGACCAGGCGTAGGGGTCATTAGTGCTTTAATGCACAAGTGCCCAACTAGTTATGTTATATTACATGGTTAGTAAGAAACATCTTCCAGGAGAATAGTTCCGTTAGGGGTTCCTTTCCTCGGGAGGCATGCCTTAAAGTGCATGTCCCGACTGCGGAAAAAAGCAGAAAAGCATCTGGGGGTGGATAAATAAATAAGTGAGGAATCATCTTTAGTTCACCGACCGAATATTCCCTTAAGAACGCTAGCTTTCGGCTTCACCCAGTCTGAGGTACACATCCGCTGACCCGACGGTAACAATCGCAGAGGTGCTCCCTTTACCACCTAGCCGAACAATCGAGAACGTTGGGGTAAGCACAGGAGCCAGGCAACCCAGCTTGGCCAAAACTTAAGTCATATCGATGCATATAATGGTGAATAAAAGGTACATGCAGAAGCATTACACATGTGTTAGGCATAGAGCCCGTAAAATAAGCTTTTGTTAAAGAAGCCCCCAGGTATAATGAGCGCGGATAGCACGTCAAGTGTGTGCGAACAATGCGCAAACGAGCCTTTAAAGGCTGTAAGAGAAAAAGAGGGAGAAGGAGAGAAATATAAGACAAGTAATGTGTAAAAAATGGACAGAGGAAGGAGACGAACTCAGAATCCGGCGCTAGGCGTAGAATCTTCGGAGACGGGCTGCATTCCATGGGTTCGGCTCGAGTCGGTTATCTGATGCATCTCGCAGACGGTACGCTCCACCGGTAAGGACTTGATCGATAATAAAGGGACCTTCCCATTTGGGCTTGAGTTTGTCCTTTTTCTTGTCCGGCAGGCGTAGAACTAATTCGCCAACATTGTAAGTTTTGGCCCGTACTTCTCTGCTTTGATATCTTCGAGCCTGCTGTTGATAGAATGCGGAACGGGCTTTAGCCACGTCACGCTCCTCCTCCAAGGCGTCCAAACTGTCCTGCCGATTGAGCTCGGCTTCTCTTTCTTCATACATGCTCACGCGAGGTGAGTCATGAATTATGTCGCAGGGCAGAACTGCCTCTGCGCCGTATACCATAAAGAATGGTGTGAATCCGGTGGTGCAATTCGGCGTGGTCCGCAGCACCCAGAGTACGGAGTCGAGCTCCTCTACCTAGTGCGTGTTAGATTCCTTGAGGGACCGCACTAATCTGGGTTTGATGCCGCTCATGATTAGACCATTTGCTCGTTCAACTTGACCGTTAGTTTGAGGGTGATAGACTGAAGCATAGTCGAGCTTGATGCCCAAGTTTTTGCACCAGAGTTTGACCTCGTCGGCCGTGAAGTTCGTGCCATTATTAGTGATGATGTGTGGGGGGGCCAGAAGTGGTGTACGACCCACGATATGAAGTCTATCACGGTCCGGATTCGCCGCCTTAACAGGCTTGGCCTCTATCCATTTGGTGAATTTATCCACCATGACCAGTAGGTATTTTTGCTTGTGGCTTCCTCCTTTAAGGGGTCCAACCATGTCAAGCCCCTGCACATCGAAGGGCGGTGATGGGTATAGTTTGGAGGGCGGTGGGTGGTATGTGGCTTTGATTAGCAAAGAGTTGGCAACCGACGCATCGTTGGACTAAGTCCTGAGCATCTGCCCGGGCCGTCGGCCAATAGAATCCTGCCCGGGCCCGGGTTGCAGCGTGGTGCCCGCCTCCTCCGGCATGAATTTCAGCCAGAAGATTCCGCCCTTCCTCTTCGGAGATACTCCTTTGAAGGACTCCGGTGGTGCTTTTCTTATAAAGCTCTCCCTCATGGACTTTATAGGCTTTAGATCGCCGCACTATGCAGCGTGCCTCATTTTGGTCCTCGGGAAGTTCCTGCCTAGTTAGGTAGGCTAGAAATGGTTCCGTCCATGGGGCAATGACTGCCATTATTACGTGGGCTGAAGATGTTACTTCGTTGGCAGAGCCTCCAATTGTGTCAGAATGTTCGGTGTCGGGCAGTGCTGTTGGGTCCGGGCTGTTATTTCCGGACTCCCCTTCCCATGATATGGATGGCTTGAACAGCCTCTCTAAGAAGTTATTGGGGGGGACAGCATAGCGCTTTGCGCCAATGCGTGCCAGGACGTCTGCTGCCTGATTGTTTTCCCGGGCTATATGGTGAAATTCGAGCCCTTCGAACCGAGCTGACATTTTTAGGATGGCATTGCGATAAGTTGCCATTTTCGGATCCTTGGCATCAAAGTCTCCATTTATTTGGGATATCGCGAGGTTCGAGTCCCCGCGCACCTCTAGGCATTGAATGCCCATGTATACTGCCATCCGGAGACCATGTAGAAGGGCCTCGTATTCGCCGCGTTGTTGGAGTCCGTATACATTATCTCGAGTACGATTGAACTGTATCTCCTGTTGGGGACGTCGAACAACGCCAGCCCCAGACCGGCCAACATTTTGGAGCCGTCGAAGTGCATGATCCAGTTGGAATATGTGCCGTACTCTTTAGGGAGTTCGGCTTCAGTCCATTCGGCGACGAAGTCGGCCAAAACTTGCGACTTAATTGCTCGCCGTGGCTTATAGGTTATGTCGAACGGGAGGAGCTCAATGGCTCATTTGGCAATCCGGCCCGTCGCGTCGCGGTTGTTTATAATGTGATTAAGAGGTACTTCGGAGGCTACTGTTATCGAACACTCTTGAAAGTATTGTCGAAGCTTCCAGGATGCCATAAACACCGCGTACGCTATCTTTTGATAATGCGGATATCGTGACTTGCATGGAGTGAGGACAGTGGACACGTAGTAGACTGGTTTTTGAAGGGGAAACTTGTGTCCATCCGTTTATCGTTCGACAACGAGCACCGCACTTACAACTTGATGAGTTGCGGCGATGTATAATAGCATTGGTTCGCCCATGTTGGGCGCGGCCAGGACCGGGTTTGTTGCCAATATGGCTTTTATTTCTTCGAGTCCGGCCATGGTGGCATCCATCCACCGGTGTTCGGTGCACGGAGGAGGCGATAGAGGGTAATGCCTTTTCTCCTAGACGGAGATGAAGCGGCTTAGAGCCGCCATGCATCCAAATAATTTTGTATTTGTTTGAGGTCCTTTGGGATATCCAATTGTGACAGAGCTCGGATCTTGGCTGGGTTTGCTTCAATTCCTCTACCGGATAGAATGAAGCCCAAGAGCTTTCCGCTGGTGTACCGAAAACGCATTTTTCCGGTTGCTTGAGGTCATATGTTCGGAGATTATCGAATGTGAGCCTCAAGTCATCTACTAGAGTTTCGACATGCTTGGTTTTGACGACCACATCATCTACGATACCTCCACCGCTTTTGCCGATCTGGTTTGCGGACATGTCTCGAATCATGCGCTTGATATGTTGCGCCGGCATTTTGAGCCGAAGGGCATTGTGTTGAAGCGAATGGGCCGATGGGGTGATAAATGTCGCTGCGGCTTGATCAGGTTCTGCCATCTTAATTTGATGGTAGCCAGAGTATGCGTCGAGGAAACACAATGAATCGTGTCCTGCGGTAGTGTCGATAATTTGATCGATGCGGGGGAGGGGGAAGGGATCCTTTGGGCAAGCCTTGTTGAGGTCCTTGAAATTGACACATAGGCGCCAGGATTTGTCCTTCTTTGGTACCATCACCAGGTTTGCTAGCCAGTCCGGATGTTTTATATCTCTGATGAATCCGCCTCCAATAGTTTGGCTAGCTCCTCTCCATGGCTTGTCTCTTAGGTTCGAGAAACGCCAAGAGCCTGTTTGACTAGCTTGAACCTTTTAGGATGTTTCGCTGTGCTCGCCAGCGGGCGGGATTCTAGCATGTCTGAAGGGTGCCGAGCAAAAATGTCCCAATTTTCAGGAATTCTCGTAGTGCGGCGTCTACATCAGGGTTTAATTGTGCCCCAATGGAAGCCTTTTTTGTAGGGTCCGTTGGGTGGACTTGGAATTTGACTATTTCGTCTGCTGGTTTAAAGGAGGTGGACTTGGATCTTTTATCAAGTATCACATCGTCCATGTTCACCGTGGAGCATAGCGCAGTCAGTTCCTCGGCCGCTAGGGCTTCGGATAGTGCCTCAAGGGCTAGTGCGGTTGTCTTATTTCCGGTGCGGAGTGCTATGTCCGGGTCACTAGCAAGAGTGATGATTCCGTTGGGCCCGGGCATTTTGAGCTTCATGTACCCGTAATGGGGTATAGCTTGAAAAATTGTGAATGCCTCTCACCCTAATAGAGCGTGGTATCCGCTGCTGAACGGGGCCACTTGGAACGTGACCTTCTCGGACCTGTAATTATCCGGCGTGCCGAACACCACATCCAGTGTGATTTTACCTGTACAGCTCGCTTCCCGACTTGGGATTATTCCTCTAAAGGTTGTGCTGCTTCGCTCAATGCGGCTCCAGTCTATTTCCATTTTTCAAAGGGTTTCCTCATAAATGAGGTTCAATCCGCTGCCACCGTCCATGAGTACCTTGGTAAGGCGAAAGCCGTCCACTATTGGATTGAGGACCAATACTGCTGGTGCTCGGGCTGTTCGGAATTTAGGTTCATCACTGACATTAAAGGTAATAGCCGTGTCACTCCATGGATTTATTGTTGCTACTTGGTAGACTTCGCGAGGCTGCTGGAGTGTTCGTTGCATATTGTTTGATGCGAAGTCTCAAGACTGTTAATATCTGCATCGTATCCTTGGGCTGGTGCTCTGTGGATCTGGGGTTAGAAGCTCCTTGCCGCTTTTGGCCACCGCCGGAGTATACAACATGCTCTAAGGCTATGAGTTGGTGTAGCGCCCTCGTACTATGAATTTTACAGGTCCATTGAGCCACCCCTCCAAAGACGGTTCCATGCCCGTGGGGTTTTTTGTTTTTGGTGTTTAACCCGGTGATTGGCGATAATGCACCCTTTTGTTTCGGATTGGGTTTGTATTCAGGCGGATTGTCCCAAAATCTTACGGTTTTCGAGCGCTTTCCATCGCGACAAGATTTTCGTACTATGGACGCCAAGTCAGCAAAGCGTGTAATTTCATGGCGACCTATGGCGTTGAGGATTACCATGTCCGTGCAATTATTGCGAAGAATGAAATTGCGCTTCCTCGCGGCGGTCCTTTATCATGTTCATAACCAGGAGGAATCGCCCAAGAATGATGTATCGCTTCTTGGCTCTTGCCTAATATTGGATAGGTCGCCTATGTTCGGGTGGGTGGGTGGAATTAGATCCAAACCCCACCCAATCTGAGGCTCAAGGGCCAAGGAGTTTCCAACTCGAAGCTTGGATTCTTGCATGTTGTCCATCAATCTAGCTCGCTGCCTCGACTATAAGTTCAGGTCTTGAGTGACGTCCTCCGCTCATGGTATCCAGCTTGAGGATTGGGAATCCGGACATAGTTAGTCCTTAAGATAGATGAAGGGTCGCCGTTGTTCCTCCACCACATCAACGTGATGGGTGACCCGGGAGAGTTAATCTCTCTCGCATCGGGTTTAGGCCTAATCTGATCGTAGTCCAGAGCGACTCCTAGGGGCGGCGATGCGATCCAAGAGCTCGCTTTAAAGAAGAGAGCTCCATCGGATCTAACCGCTTTCGCGAAGTTCCGAAGTTGACGTGAAGATTGCTTTTGATGACCCGAGAAGTCATCGTCGCCGGGCGGTCGAACATGCGGTCATAAGAAAACCGCCTAGCCGGAGAGTTTGGCCTATAGCCAAAGCTCTTTTAGCAACAGGGTCGTCTTTAAATACGGGATGAGGCATCCTTCCTAATGGCGACAGCACAGCGGAACTCTCAATGAAAGCACCAATGTCGGGGTCAAAACCTGCGGATCTCGGGTAGGGGGTCCCAATCGTGCGTGCTAGGCGGATGGTAACAGGAGACAAGGGACACGATGTTTTTACCTGGTTCGGACCTCTCGATGGAGGTAAAACCCTACTCCTGCTTGATTAATATTGATGATATGGGTAGTACAAGAGTAGATCTACCACGAGATCGTAGAGACTAAACCCTAGAAGCTAGCCTATGGTATGATTGTTGTTCGCCCCACGGACTAAAACCCTCCGCTTATATAGACACCGGAGAGGTTAGGGTTACACAGAGCCGGTTACAACGGAAGGAGAACTACATATCCGTATCGCCAAGCTTGCCTTCCACGCCAAGGAAAGTCCCATCCGGACACGGGACGAAGTCTTCAATCTTGTATCTTCATAGTCCAGGAGTCCGGCTGTCGGGGGTGAGCTGGTCGTGCCCCACGAGCACCTACGGGACCTAGGCCCCTTGTGGTTCGGAGGGGGGCGGAGATTGCGCAAAGAGCAGATCAAGGCGATGCACACGAGCGGATTTTACCCAGCTTCGGAGCTCTCCGGGGAGATAATACTCCTACTGCTGCTTTGTGGATTATCTTGTGTTCTTGCTAGGGAGCAATGCGGGCTACAAGACCTAGCGTGAGTGCGGTTTCCTAGCGAGCCGAACCGAACCTCCCCTACGTTGCCCTTGGGCCTCCTTTTATAGGCACAAGGGGTTACCACATATGGCAAGTAGACAAGGGTAAGATAGTAAAAACATAGGTTGGTACACCGCTTTGTACAGTGTGCAGTAATCTATACCTAACTCTGACGGCAAGGGACAAGAGTCATCAATGCCCGCCTCGGCCGCCTCAACAAAGGTAACAGGACCGCGGCGCGCCTCGCTCGCCATGATGGTAGCTATCGCCGCTTGTCGCTACTCTCCGCTGGCTGCACAGCCTGCCGACACGCCAGAGCATGGGAGAGCCCCGGTGACACGCTGGCGGGTGAGCTGGAGCGAGATGAAGAGAGGTTGCCCGCCCGCAAGCGCCTTGCCGCGGCAGGAACCTTGTCGCTTTGGGGTTCAGCGCCGCCAGCCTTCCCCGGCAAGCTCCTCTTGTCGGGCCTTGTTTTTTGCGTCGAGTGGCCTTCCCGGCAAGCTCCTCTTGTCGGGTCTTGATTACTTTGTTCTTGAATGGCTCTAAAGGTGTCAGCCGAGGACCTTGGCCATATCAGCCGCCCGGCGTGAGCGCCAGAATCGTCTGCAGACGAAGTTCGGGTACTAGGGTACCTCTACTCTAGTACACCGACAGAGCCCCGGCCGGGCCACACACGACGCTAAGCTCGCTTGGGCCAGCCCCAAATAAAGGCACGGGCATGCGTGGTCTTAATTCCACCGTTATTTGCCTTTGGGCCCACCACGCCTCCCACGAATCGGCACGCACCCACCGCTGCCTCCCAGAACGGCACGCGCAATTGTGGTGTGGTGGGTGAAGTGGGCGGCGTGAGGTCGCCTCATCTCGCTTCGCTTCTGCATCTCCGCCCACGTGGTTCCCATGCACTGGGGTCACGGGCGGTGGAAGTGGGAAACTGGCCGCTGAGCAGAGGCAGAGGTCTGTCCTGATTCGCTGCTCTTCCTGTGCCTTGATTCCGAAGGGGCGGCCGAGCCCCATCTTGCTTCTTTTAAGAAGGGCGGAAGGGGAGCACAAGCCCGTGACTCTCCCATCTCTTCCTTTCTTCAGCTTCGCTTCCCCTTTCTCCCATTCGCCATGGAGAAAGGGAACCTTGGTTCTCCATCGGTGGCGGCGAGGGTCGCAGCTAGACAGCAGCACCCTCCCAATCCCACGCCCGGGTGGCGTGAGCCAGCCGCAAGGGGAAGGGGAGGGGCGAGGTCGTGGATGAGGTCGAGGAGCCCGGGAGAGGCGGACGAGGCGATGCGCCTGCCTCCTCCTCCGTCGGGCGGTTCCTCTCCGGGCGAGGTCGTGGACGAGCTTGAGGCGCCGGGAAGTGGCAGAGGGGCGGCGTGCGCCTCCGCCTGGCCGTTTCCTCTCCTCGCAAGGCGGTCCATACGGGGACGACTCATGCAAGTTCTTCGCTCAAGCGCGCTGGCGCCTCGTTGCCGTCTCTCCGCTTCCAGCCCTTTCGCGATGGCGATGGAGTCGATCCGCCCGAGACGCTGAGATTGCACATGAGGAGTGGGATCAGCCGCACGCGAGTCCGCTGTATTCCCATCCCCAAATGTGATGTATCTGATCATGGGGTGGAAGACGCTCACTCGCATCCACAACCTGTCAAGCGGGGTTTACCCTCCATTTTAAGTTAATGGAGGGTGATCTCCTCTCCGCCAAGGTCTTGGGGATCTTGGCACTGGGCGAGGTGCTGCGTGGATAGCTCCTCCGACAATGAAGATTCCTCCTCGAGCGAGAGTGGCGAGGAGGAGAGCGACAGCGACGACGAGGGTAGCGGCCCAACTAGTTGTCGGGCGCCCGCTCGCTGCGTAAGCATCGCTAATTTATCATCCGTGTCAGCTGCTCCTTGAACTCCCCGGGTCGCCTCCTTGGGCGGCCATGAGGGAGGCTGCGGAAGGGAAGAGGGATGGCGACAAGGCCGCTAAGTCGGAGTACGATGGCATAGTGCCTCGACAGCAGTCTGCCGACGCCCCGCCCCGCCTCGAGCCCCGCTCGGCGCCGCCATCCCCATCGAGCCTCGGAGAGCCCACGGCATGTTCCCTTGGTGCCTTCGCACTGTAGCTCATGAGGCGCCTTTTTGCCTTCTTCCCGCCTCCTTAACCTACCTCCAAGATAGGGACAGTAAAAGGATTACGGGCATCTTATCTTTTAATTTGTAAGCCTTCGGCCCTTATCTGCATTTAAGAATTGTAGTCCTCTCTTTCATGTTTTTTCACTCTCCACGGATCGTGATCCGAGTAGAATGTTTTTAATGAAAGAGGGATGTTTGTGGAAGGATGAAAGGCTTATCTGATATCGCGCCCCGCAACTCGGGTTTGCCGCAGACCGCAACTCCGCTTGCCGCAGCCCCTCGATAACTCGGGCTTGCCGGTGAGCCCCTCGCAACTTTAGCTTGCCGGGGAGTTTGATGCGGCGCACCTTTCTTCTCTTGCTGTTATTTCAGTTCGTGAGAACGATGAAGCTAGTGTCGCGATAAGCTATTTTTGTAATATACACTATCTTAGGCAATCGAATGCACTGTTATTTCCTTTACTCGATTTCTTCCCTTGTATGTTACTGCCCTACGCTTTCAGGGGAACTTGTCGGTGCAGCACCCTTGTCATGCCGCCGAGTGCGGAACTTCAGCACTCGTCAAGGGGTCGCTATCGACAAGCAACCTCGTCATGACTAGTTGCAGCTCACTTAAGTTGCCGAGCGGACTCAAACAAAGTAAGGGCGCAAGCTAGTCGCGAGTCGGTTCCTCCGCACAGGTTTTCCATACAAAGTACTATCGCTCGAGGAAGATAACTCAAAATTTAAAACTGGTCGCTAAACTTAGCAACTTAGCTTTTCTCGTTGTCTATTTTCTTTTCCGCAAGGCGACAGCCTCGAGCGACGCTTGTCGCCCACGCCATTATCTCCTCCTCCCCAAGTTAACTTGTGGGTGGATGAACCTTCTCCTGTTTGAGAAGAAAGAAGAGAAAAATAAAGTTATGGCGCCTAGTGGCTCATTATCGCTATCGGGTGCGGTGCTGCACAAGATGTTAGTAAACACATGCATATATGATTATGGAAGCATGTATTAACAAAATGTGCGCAACCATAGGCTTTATCGATGCACGGGTCTCGCGCTCGCTTTGTACAAAGGATTACATGCAACAGCGCAAGACTTGTATAGGGGTGGTTGCTTGAACGGGTTCCGGCAGAATCGCGCCATGGGTAAAACTTACTAAGATGCTCTATGTTCCAGGAATTGCTCACCGAATGCCATCTTCGGTCTCAAGGCATGACAGCGCGCCTAGTGACTCGCTTCACCCGATAAGGGCCTTCCCACATCGGGCGCCGACTTGTTGGAATTCTTGGCGGATTGAACGCTACCAAGAACAAGGTCGCCTTCCTCAAGCTTCCGCATTAACTTTATGCGGCTATGGTAGCGATGCAAAGCTTGCTGGTAACGAGCAGCTCAGACAAAGAGCCTCAAGACGATCTTCCTCGAGGAGCAAAGGCCATCTTGTCGCAGCTGCTCTTGCTCAAGCTCATCATAAGAGAGCACTCGAGGTGACCCGAGATACGAAGTTCCATGGGGAGAACTGCCTCGCCCCGAGACTAGAGCAAAGGGTGTCCGCCGCTGGCTCGATTTGAGTCGCCCCGATCGACCAAAGAACCACCGCAGCTCCTCGATCCAGCTTCCTTCCGCGACTTGCGTAGCCTCGTCGAAAGTTCTGGTCTTGAGTCCTCGCAGCACTTCAGCGCTGCTCTTCGCTTGACCGCTGCTTCTGATGAGCAACGGAAGCAAAGCAGATCTTGGCGCCAAGATCTTGGGCGATCGCATGAAGGTGCGATTCAGAACTGTGTGCCGTTGTCGGTGATGATCCGTTAGAATCCCAAAACGGCAAACAATTGACTCAAGAACTTGACGGTCGACTGCGCTGTCACCTTCCTCACTGGTTCCACTTCCGCCACTTTGTGAACTTGTCGATTGCACGCATAAGTATTCAAAGCCCCGACAGCTCGGGGAAGGGGCCGAGGATGTCGAGCCCTGCAATCGAGAAGGGCCAGGATAAAGGATCGCCTGAGAGCTTGAGCTGGATGGTGTATCTGCTTCAATGGAACCGCACGCTTCACACTTGGTTACTTGTGCGCCAGCATCCGGAGGGCTTCGCCGAAGAAACCTTGCCGGAAAGCTTTGCCGGCAGTGTTTTGCGCCAATGTGGTGACCACATATGCCTCCGTGGTATCTCTCGCCAACAGCTTTCGCCCATCTTCCCGCAAATACACTTCAATTTCACATCGTTGAGCCTTCTTCTGTACAAGATGTTGTCAACAAACCGGTACATACTTGACTGCCGGGCTACTTTTTCCGCTTCTTCTTGCTCTTCGAAGTTCTCCGTCTCAAGGAAATGGACGATTTGTTGTGCCCATGTTGGAGCCTCGTGGCTCGACAACAAGGACTAAAGGCTCATCTATCGCTGGGAACATCAGCTTCTACGGCGAGGACCGGGGTCCGCCGAGTTGATGATCCCGCAAGCTTGCCGGAGCTAAGCTTGTCGGGAGCGCTTGTTTCAACGATACAAACTGTGATGGTTTGTCGGAGCAGATCGCTCCTCGCTGATATTTATGCTGGTTTTGGGACCTTCTTGGCGGCGGCTTCAGAGCTCTCCGCCGGAAGTAGTCGCCGAAACCAATTTTTCTTCTTGCTCTGCCTGTTGATGGCGTTACGGTAGGCTGAGTCACTTGAGCACAAAAATCCCTGGTTCCATTGTGTAACTTAAGTGCGCACATTTGGAGAGGCCATCAGCTATATCATTCTCGTGGTCTTGGAACGTGTTCCATTTGCAGGCCTTCAAAGTGCTCTTCTAGCTTCCTCACTTCATCGACGACGCTTCCATCAACGAACTCGATAATCTTTATTTACTTGGCGGACGCACTAGCCAGAGTCCCCGACAATGAGCTTCTTGATCCCAAGGTCCACAAAGAATCTCGAGACCGCAAGCAAACCTTCATACTCGCAGTATTGTTTGTTGCTTGTTCCTTGGGAAAGTGCATCCGACTATGTACTTGAGGTGCTTTCCGTGGTGCGATAAGCAGCACGCCGCACCGGGCGCCTTGCAGCGAGAAAGCACCATCAAAGTACAACAGCCACTTTTTATTTGCCTCCTTGACGGGATGCTTGTCTCTCGAATTTCTTCATCTTATGCTGGTGTCCACTCCGCTATGAATTCTGCCAATGCTCGCCTCGATAGTTGAAGTGCTTTCAACTTGAGACCAAAGCTTGACAGTTCCAAATACCACTCAACAATCCTGCCTGCCGCTCGGATTTTGCAAAATCCTCTTCGCCGAAAGCGAGTGATAATCGTTATCTCATGTGCTTGAAGTAATGGCGCAGCTTTCGAGGCCATGAGGAGGCCGGTAAGCAGCTTCGCACACCGTAGTACCTCGATCTAGCCCCTCAAGGGAACCGACAAAGTATACTGGCGCTGCACCATCTTCTTCCGTATCTTGTCGCAACCTCTGCGCTGATCCGTCCCTTGTCGGGACCAGAGCTTGACGGCGAGGCATCTTGCTTGTCGCTGGATGCGCCTCGCCTCGCTTGCCGGATCATCATCCGCCTCCCTCTCGCTACTTAACGCAGCACTAACCACTTGATTGGTCGCCGCTATATACAGCAGCAACTTCTCTTGGCTTAGGTGCGATAAGTATTGGAGCGGAGGATGTATCTCTTCAAATCCTGCAGCGCAGCCTCCGCTCGGGGTCCATTTCATTGACCCGCCTTTTCAAAATCTTGAAAAGGGCAGGCGATTCAGCAGATTTAGAGATGAACCTGCCGAGAGCAGCCACACAACCAGCAAGCCTTCTGACATCCTTGACGCGCTTTGGTGCCTCGATCTGCTCAATGGCCTTGATCTTGTCGGGATTGGCTTCAATTCCCGCCGAGATACAAAGAACCCGAGAAGCTTGCCGGAAGGGACTCCAAACACGCACTTCTCGGGTTGAGCTTGAGGTTGATCTTGCGCAGTTTGCAAACGCCTCATCCAAATCCTGAACCAAGGTTGCCCTGTCTTTGCTCTTGACCACTATGTCATCCATGTAAGCTTCTACGTTTTGGTGTATCTGAGGTCCAAAGGCATCATGGACTACCCTTGCAAAGGTTGAACCAGCATTCTTCAAACCGAAGGCATCCGATAAAGCAAAGCGTGCCACATGGTGTGATGAATGCAGTTTTCTTCATCCTCTTCTCGCCATGAAGATCTGATGATATCTGAATATGCATCAAGAAATGAAAGCAGATCGCATCCACCGTGGAGTCAATAACTGGTCGATACGCTGCAAGGGAAATGGGTCTTTGGGACAAGCTTTATTAACGTTAGTGAAGTCAATACAAAGCCTCCATTTCCCATTAGCCTTGTGTACAACCACCGGATTGGCCAACCATGTGGGTGGAGGACTCTCCGACAAGCCCCGCTGCTTCTAATTTCTTGATTTCTTCGCTATTTAACTTGGCGCCCAACGCTGCTTCCTAACTCTTGCTTGACGGGCCGCGGTGAGGACAGACAGCCGTGGTGCTCAATTACTTTCCTGGAACGCCGGGATGTCGATGGTTGCCATGCAAACACATCGACATTCGCCCGCAGAAAGCAACGAGCTCGCCTTCCTATTTAGGATCAAGCGGCACCGATGGTGAAGGTACCACCAGGCCGCCCTCCTTGGCGGCACCTTCTTGGTCTTTGGCGGAGCTGCCATCGCCTTGTTGCACTTGCCGGTGGAGCTCGATGGCGTCCTCGACGGTAGCGCAACACCAAGAGGTGCGCTTGCCGGAGTGGGCAACAGAGTCTTTGTCGGACCTGGTGGTCTTCTTCCGGAGCTTCAAAGGCAAGTGGTTTGTTATTTGGCACCGCTGCTGCATCCCGTAAATCTTGTCGGCGAGATAAGTGCATCTTTCTTGTCGCCATGGACAGAAATGACGCTTATCGGGCCGGGCATCTTGAGTAGGTTGTAAGCATAATGAGAGGCGGCCATGAACTTGGCGAGTGCCGGACGGCCAAGTATGCCATTGTAGGGCAATGGGAAATCGGCGACGTCGAACGTGACCCTCTCAGTTCTGAAGTTGAGCTCGCCGTCAATGTTACCGCAACGTGATCTTCCCTTGGGCTTGCTCCTTCCTGGGTTGATTCCTTGAAAAGTGCCGCTTCTTCGAGCTCGCCGCCGTGGATTTGGAGTTTCGAGCACCGCAGGAGATCAAATTCAGGCCGCCTCGCCGCCAACCAAGATCTTCGTGACCTTGAGGTTGCGGATAGTTGGTGAGACCAACATCGCAAACACCCGACCGCAGTGATGCGATCGGGTGATCCTCAATGTCAAAGATGATGGGCGGCTAACCACTTCAGAGGTTTGCGTGACTCTATGGATGGTTCTCACGCATTGACCTCACGAATCCATTGCTTGAGTTGGCGGTGCGAGGTATGCAGAGACGCACCACCGCCGATGCAAAGGACCTCTGCGCCTTTTGAAACTCATGCTCATCGCCTTCGCTGCCCTCATCGCCCCTCGCCATCTTCATCTTCGTCTTCTTCCTTGTCGCGCCACGGGGGTCTGTCTCCTTGCCGCTGCTTGGCCTTTGTCGCGCATTCCCCGACCAGGTCTCTTCTTACTTGCTGCACCCGCACCTTCTTGGGTTTTCTCCTTGTCTCGCCGTCAGATTCAGCTTTCAGAGCTCAACAAGCTGCTCGACTTTCTTGCAGCTCCGAGATCGTGGGCCTTTGTTGCGGTGGATTTTACAAGATCGCTTGTTGGAGCCGTCAGTTTGTCGGCGTCGCCACAGCTTGGCGGTCGGTGTCAACGGTAACCTCCTTGCCGGAGCCACCGCCTTTGGCTTTGTTGGCGGCACCATCCTTACCGGATCGCTCGACAACTAGTACTTCTTGGTTTTTCTTCCTCCGTTGTTCCGCCACCGCTATTCCTTGCCGGGCGGTCCCTCACCGCCGACTCGCTCCCACATTCTCCCCGGAGTCTTTTCCTTCTTCGCGGCACACTTGTCGGCCAGTATGAGCTCGCTGATGTCTTTCACTTTGCACATCGCCATCTCCTCCCTCATCCCGCGATTGTGTACATTCCGATGGAACGACCGATCATCGCAGCAGGTGGACGCCCGATGTTGTAGTGCACTCGATCAATCTCTGGATAAATTTGCGCAGAGACTCCTCCTTCCGGGCAAGCAGGTGGAGATCGCTTCTCCTCGCCATGAGGCTTGTGGTCACCGTGAAGGCGCCAACAAACTGGTGGCACAAATCTGCCCAAGAAGAAATAGAGCCATCCGCAAGTGCATGAGCCAAGATCCGACGCTCGCTTGAGCACCAAGGGAAGTAGTTGGCAAGGATCTTGTCGCCTCGCCCCCGCAGCCTGCACCGCGATGGTGTAGATGCCGAGGAACTCCGATGGGTGTGTCCCGCCGCCGCATTTCTCCGCACATCTGGTTTGAAGTTTTTCTTGTCGGGCCACCGACTTGCCGCAGCTCATGAGTGAACGCAGGCAACCCATCACAGACGCAAGTCGCCTCGTTCTCTCGGGCGCATGCATATCCATAGGGGCCCGCGCGCTGGTCGATTGACGCGCTTTTCTTCGGGCGCCGACACGGGTTCGAAGGCCTCTTCTTGTCGCTCCCAAGAACTTGGCGTTGGTCGCGATGAAGCTCATGGATCCGGACGACGCCGTGGAGTCGCTGCCGAGATGGATCCGGCGAAGTTGGCGATCTTGGCCTTCGGAGGGGAGTTCACGGTTGCTGCACCCCCGCAGGTCTCGCCGCCATCAGCTCGCGGGTTTGTCGCCTTGCCGCGCCTGCGAGGCACTGCTGCCGCTGGACGCCACCGCTGGCGGCCGGCGAGACTCTGAATTGTGGCCCTCCATTCGCCGACCTTATCGGCCGCCAGGGTAATCTAGTAGTAATTGAGCTTTGCCAAGGCTTCCGCTGTGTGGTTGGCGGCAACGGCGCACGGAGCGAAGAACGGACGCGCTCGACTCCCAACCGTTAGGAGGAGAAGCATCCCGCCAAGCGATCAGACTCCACTCGCACCGGCATGCTGAGGTGTATGCGGTCTCGAGGGCCTCGGATCCTCCAGCTTGGCCTTTGATCCAACGAGCGATCGTGTCATGCGAGTATCATGACGCCGTCTCGTCCCGCCCTCCCGCGATGGACGCGTGCGTACTGACGCCGACGCCGCACCGCTTTGTCCTGACTGGCAGCATCATGGGCTCTCTCGACGACGCTGGCCTCCGCTTGCGCTTCCCCATCACCGACGGCCCGGTGGTGGTGGGTTCGACGCTGACGGCTCACCGCTGCCAAGACTTCTTCTTCGTGCCATGTTGACAAAGATGTCGATGAAGTTGCTCGTGACCACCGGATCTGGTTCACACAGCCTCGACGCCTACCGGGCGCGCCAAAGATGTCTGGGTGAGCTGGTCGCGCCCCACGAGCACCCACGGACCTAGGCCCCTTGTGGTTCGGAGGGGGGCGGAGATTGCGAAAGAGCAGATCGAGGCGATGCACACGAGCGGTTTTACCGAGCTTCGAGCCTCCGGGAGATAATACCCTACTTCTGCTTTGTGGATTATCTTGTGTTCTTGCTAGGGAGCAATGTGGGCTACAAGACCCAGCGTGAGGCGGTTTCCAGCGAAGCCGAACCGAACCCTCCCTTACGCTGCCTTTGGGCCTCCTTTATAGGCACAAGGGTTACTACATATGGCAAGTAGACAAGGGTAAGATAGTAAAACATAGGTTGGTACACCGCTTTATGCAGGCAGCAGCAGTAATCTATACCTAACTCGACGGCAAGGGACAAGAGTCATCAATGCCCGCCTCGGTCGCCTCAACAAGGTAATGTGGACCGCGGCGCGCCCGCTCGCCACGATGGTAGCTTGTCGCCGCTTGTCGCCGCTACTCTCCGCTGGCTGCACAGCTCGCCGACACGCCAGACATGGGAGAGCCCCGTGGTGACACGCTACGGGTGAGCTGGAGCGAGATGAAGAGAGGTCGCCTTTAAGCAAGCGCCTTTGCCGCTGGCAGGAACCTTGTCGCGCTTTGGGGTTCAGCTCGCCAGCCTTCCCGCAAGCTCCTCTTGCCGGGGCCTTGTTTTTTTGCTCGAGTGGCCTTCCCGCAAGCCTCTTGTCGGGTCTTGATTACTTTGTTCTTGAATGGTTTCGAAGGTGCCACCGAGGACCTTGGCGGTCATCAGCCGCCCGCCGTGGCGCTGTGAATCGTCTGGCAGACGAAGTTCGGGTACTAGGTACTTACCTAGTACACCGACACCGGCCAATGGTTATAGTTCGGCTATCCGGACATCCCCTAATCCGGGACTCCCTCACTAACCATGTCGGATGCAATACTCCTCTGACCAAACCAGCTGCCTCAAGCTTCTTAATCTCTTCGGCAATGAACTGCTGCCTCTCCAAGGCCCGCTTTCGAACCTTCTGCTTGACGGGTCGGGCATGTGGGCAGACAGCAAGGTGGTGCTCAATTACCTCCCTGGGAACACCGGGGATATCAGGTGGTTGCCAGGAAAACACATCGATATTCTCCCGTAGGAAGGCAACGAGTGCGCTTTTCTATTTGTCATCAAGGGTGGCGCTGATGGTGAAGTTACCATCAACGCCAGCCAACTATGCCGGGACCTTCTTCACATGTGGTGCAGCAACCTTGGATCTCTTGCTGTTGGAACTCTTCAGCAAATCATCAACAGGCACAACACACTCTGAGGAGGTACGCTTCCCGGATTCCTTGCCGGTGTCCTTGCTATCCTTCTTCTTTCCTTTGTTTTCCTTGGCGGGAACTGCCACTGTCGCGGCCTCTGTCGTGACTACATCCTGGTACATCTTATCCACACAAATGATTGCGTCCTTCTCGTCTGATGGAATGGAAATAACTCCTACCGGCCCTGGCATCTTCAAGGTGTTGTAGGCATAGTTGGATGCCGCCATGAATTTTGCTAGAGCTGGGCATCCAAGGATCCCATTGTACGGCAGGGGGAGGTCGACCACATCAAAGACAACCTTCTTAGTTCGATAGTTCAGTTCTCCCCCGAATGCCACTGGCAACATGATCTTTCCCTTAGGATGACTCCTGCCGGGATTAACTCCTTGAAACGTGCCTGTGACGCTTAGCTCTTCCTCTGCTATCTGAAGTTTGTTTTTAACCTTTGGGGAAATCAGATTGAACCCAGCCCCGCCGTCAACCAACATCTTCGTGACCTTGAGGTCGTGAATTGTTGGAGAGACCAACAATGGCAAACATCCTACCGCAGTGGTGTGGTCAGGATGGTCCTCTTTGTCAAAGGTGATGGGTGTGCATGATCATTTGAGCGGCTTCTGAGACTCTGCTACCGGCTCCACAACATTGACCTCACGCACCCACAGTTTAAGTTGGCAGTGAGAGAAGTGCAAAGATGCACCCCCGTCAATGCACAGGGCTTCAGTGGCCTTCTAGAACTCCTGCCCACTCATTTCCTCTTCATCCCCTCCATCACTCTCATCGTTGCAAACTTCCTTCACTCGGCCCCTAGCAGGTTTTCCTTGGTTTCGAAAAGCCTTGTCGAGACGATTTGCTTCACCAACCCGGCCCTTTCCTCCAGCACCATTCTGCGTCTCTCCTTATCGCGCTTCTCATACCCAGCCCTCTGCCTCTTGACAAGCTGCTCAACCTGATGACACTCTTGGAGATCGTTGCCCTTGGTCCGATGGATCTTGCAGTACGGCCCATCGTCTTTCCCAGCTTTCTCGGCAACTGCAGCCTCCCGGTAGTCAGCGCACGCGGCAGCTTCCTTGTCGGGGGCTTCGGTCCTAGCCTTCTTGCCGGTACTGGGCGTGCCTAATCCTTCAACGGTCATCACTGCCTTATCCTTGCGCCTCTTGTTGCGCTTCTTGCTCTTCTTCTTCTGACTGGTGGATTCATCATCATCCTCTGATTCAATGTTGATGCACTCTTCCTCTCCAGGGAGTTTCCTTCCCTCCTCCATCCGTGCACACTTGTCCACCAAGGTGTAAAGTTCCTCCATAGTCTTGAGCAACCACATGTTAATCTTGGAATGAATCCTGCGGTTGCGCACATTGGACTGGAAGGCAGCTATCACTGCTGCTGGATGGATATTTGGGATATTCCTGTGGACTCTGTGAATTCTCTGCAAATACTTGGGGAGGGTTTCTCCTTCTTTCTGCTGGAGAAGCTGCAAGTCGCTAGGACATCTTGGTTCTTGATGGCCGCCTGTGAAGACGCCAATGAACTCATGGCACAGGTCAGCCCATGATGAAATGGAGGTCTCCAGTAGGTGCATCAGCCAAGACCTCACATTAGACTTGAGCGCCAAACGGAGGTAGTTGGCAAACACCTTCTCATCTCTTCCCCCGGCAGCTTGAACAACAATGGTGTAAATGCTCAGGAACTCTGCCGGGTTCAGCCTTCCATCATACTTCTCTGGTATCTCTAGCTTGAACATAGAAGCTGATGGCCAGCAGACTTGCTGCAACTCAGGAGTAAAGGCAGGGCACCAAACCTCGAAAGGTAGGTACCCACCGTCCCCAAGCGCAGGCTCATCGACGTTGCGACCATCGCACCCATTGGCCTGGCGGTGGTCGTCGCGGCGCTGCTCGATGACAACGTGCGCGTCTCCCCTCTGACTGACCTCCAGGGCTCACTGTTGGCCTGGACGTGCTCGAGGGTTGGAAGAGGCCATCGAGATGTCGTCGTGGTCTTGATTCTTCCACGCCCGCGCTGGTTGCCATGGTGGAGGCCACACCATGGGGGTGGCTCCTTCCGTGCGGCCAGCAGCGCGAGCCGTTCTCATCGCTTGGGGAGGTCGTGACAGACCAGCTTGCTGTGTGCCCCCAGCCTCGGTGAAACCAATCAGGCTCTGATCGGCTGCCGGGGGAAATCTCAACAGTAGCTGGGCACGTGCCATGGCTGCCATAGCAGTGCTCGATAATGGTGATGATGATGTTGACCGCACCGTCACCCGGCTCCTGACGGTGCCGGTGGCAAAGGCGTCGCACCCTCGTCGTTGCGAACCAGACACTTGGAGGGCATGGTGCCATGGTGAAGGTGCTTGGGGGGCAGTGGCTCCATTGGGTGCAGCGGTTGGGCCAGCTAATCCCGGGGGAGGCGCACGCCCTGCGGTCGCGCCCGTGGTGGGGCGGTCGGAGGGTGGCGATTCGCCCTAGTGCGGGTGGCACCACTATGGTTGTGCCCTTCAACGAGGGGAAGAGGTGTAGATGGAATAACCCCTTTGCTCGTACCTCGTGGAGCATGGCCGCTGGGATGATGCTGATTTACTCTCCTCTGGTGCCTCCTGATCCTGTTTCGGCCGCAGGAGAGGTGGTGATGACGCCGCCTGCGCCGGCTGCACCCACGCAACACCCACATCCTCGTGCGCCTCCGCGGCCCCCGTGGCATCGGTGGTTGCGAGCAGCGGAGCCTTCAAGGTGGACGGGTGAGCTGAAGCACCAGGCTTCTTCTTGGGCGCCATAGTCGATGGAGCCGCAAGATGACGAAGATGGTGATGAAGATGACGCGCTGCTCATGCCTTCAGGTTCGCGCAAGGGACCCCCCTACCTGGCGCGCCAAAGATGTCATGGGAAACCACGGCCACCTATGGGACCAAGAGTCCATTGCTGGTTTGGCGGGGGGATGTCATGTTGCACAAAGAGTAGAGGGGCATTGAACAACACGGCAGGGATCATGCATGCAATCTTTAGCCAGGTTTGGGCCGCTGTGAGGCATAAAACCCTACTCCTGCTTTGGTGGATTGATGGTGTAAAAATAGTGGTGAACGCAACACGCTTGCCCGGCAGGGTTGCCTCAGGGCAGAACGGCTACGCGTGTATGAATGTGTGAGGGGGATGGACTCGCTAACCCAGGGTCCAACCCTTTTGCCTTGGGCCTCCTTTTATAGACAAAGGGGTCACCATAGTGGCAAATCAGTCATTATGCACTGATAAAATAGCAAATAGTGCTATCATACCTAACTCCGCAGGCTGATAGAGCACATTAAATGCACCGCTCAACGTCACAACATAGCTTGCCCGGCAGGCCCTGCCGGGCTGTTTTTCCAGCTTCGCATCTGCTCGCTCAACACGTCGTAGGACGGGTGTTGCCTGAAGGTATTTCTTGTAGAAAGTGGCTGCCATGTGGCGAAGAGCAGCCACTTAGTCACTTTGGGGCTTGACACCGCATCGATCGATGACGTGCATCGTGATGAGGTGGTGTGGTGAGGTGGTTTTGCCCTCGGGAGTCCCGGCAAGCCTGCCGGGATGACCTGGAGGCTCGCTTCCGGGGGTGACCCCGTCCTTGCCAGGAGCACCTGCCCGGCAAGGGAGGTTTCTTCCTTAGCGGTATCTTGCTTTTCTGGCTGGTCTTGGCCTTCTTGAGCTGCGTGCTGGTCCTTCAAAGCACTGGTTCCTTGTGTTCTGCTCTGGTCTTGGCGCTGAAATCTTGTTCTCGCAGTCTCGGCAATGGACCCAGGGTTTGTTGCACCGACATGTTCTGAAAGGTTAGCACTAATAATACTAGGATATATCTTTTTCTCATCAAGATAAGAAAATTTCAAAGTGTCAGGCAATTGTTCTAATTCAAGCATAGGATCATCCTTAGGTGGGGTAGGACCTCCTAGAGTTTCACTAGGCAAATTGTGCTTGAGTAGAGGTCGTTGTTCAAAGAAAATGCTATCTCTTTCATTTTTGTCATGCATATGCATATTGTTTGCAGGGTCTAGCAGATATTGTTCTAGTGGGTCAGTAGGAGGCACGTCAATAGAAGCAAGACCAATTATTTCATCCTGACTAGGTAATTCTTTCTTATGATGTTTTCTACTAACACTACAAAAAAATACACATCCGTGACATTTTGGGCCGAACGAAATTTTTTCTGTCATACTTATGACACTTCTATGACGATAATTGTGACAAAGCCCGGTATCATCATAGATGTGGTGGGGTCCTACTTATGACAAAAATCATGATGTAAAATGGGCTTTTAAGTCCGGCAGGCCGGAGACGCAATGCATGACATTCTTTGGTCGCCCATGACGGAAAAACCGCTTCTAGAAGCGAGGGCGCTGAAAATATCGGGAGTCCTCGTTACGTGGGTGGTCGGGGTCGAGCGATGCGAAGTTTCTTCAGACGACGCGCACGCGGCGAGGCATTGGGCTCTAACTGAATCCGAGCGAGGCGTTGGGCTCTAACTGAACCCGAGCGATTGCACTGCATGCTACACGTTAATGAACCCGAGCGATCGATCGATGGCTCTTAACTGAACCCGATCGAGCGATTCTTCGCCATCGCTAATCAAGCCGGTCGATGCTGCCTCGATGAACAAAGGAGCGCTGCCGGGGTTTGATGAACAGTTCGGTGGGGGTGGATGAACAGGACCCGTGGTGTTGCCTCGGATGAACAGACCCGATCGACGAGCCGGTTGGGGCTGGATGAATAGGACCCTGTGGAGGGCAGGATGAACAGGACCACCCCGTGGAGGGCAGGATGAACAGTAGATGGTGGAGGGCATGATGAAAAGTAGCCCGTGTAGGGGTGGTTGAACAGGAGCCCGTGGAGAGGGCTGGTTGAACAGTAGTCGGTGTAGTAGCGCGCGGTGGAGGCTGCATGAACAGCAGCCCGTGGATAAACAATCGCAGGTGGAGGCGGGAGGAGGTCGACGGTGGATGAACAGTAGCCCGTGGAGGCTGGCGGGGGTCGGCGGTGGAGATGAAAATCCCGTGGAGTCCCGTTTTGCGGTACGCCACACCCCTCCCGATGAACAGACCCCGCTTCACCGTGAGCGCCCCAACACAAGTCTTTTTCCTCCGTTTTGCGGTACGCCACACCCCTCCCGATCAACAGGACCCCGTTTCGACCGTAGGAGGTCCGTTTCCTCCATTTTGCGGTACGCCAAACCCCTCTCGATGAACAGGATCCCATTTCGAACGTGGCCGGTCGAACACAAGGCCGTTTCCTCCGTTCTGTGGTACGCCAGGCCTCGTTTCCATCGGCTGTTCCGTCCAATTCCTCCCGATGAACACGACGACGCATTCTGTTCCGACCCAGCCGGTTGGCTCCCCATGAACACGACGACGAAGTTGTTTCTCCGTTCCGACCTAGCCATGAACACGAGCCCTGGCTGTACGTATACGTGAGTAGGCGTTCGAGACCCCGCCAGATGTACGACGCGGTCAGATTTATTTTCTTGCACCGCCGTTGTGCGTGCGTGTACATGCTACGATGCGCCTCTACTACGACACGGCGCGCGCCTCTACATCGACCAGTATGTACGCATACATTCGCGACCAGAATGACAACGCCACGACGCTTCACCAGGTGGGTCCGACCGCCGCACTTCCTTGCTCGCGAAGATGTAGATGGTGGGTCCCAGCAATGGGGCTAATCGCTTTTTTTTTTGCCCAACGCACTTCCTTGCATGCGAAGATGAAGCTGGTGTGTCTCAAAGAGTCGGGAAACGTTTTTTTCACGAATACGTGGCCTGTCCCAAAGGTCCCAGCTGCCGTGGAGGAATAATTATTTTGCGTATAATAAGGAGGCACTTCCTTGCTGCGGCCGTGGACCTAGCTGTCAGCCTCTCCATGTACTGTCCACGTCCGATGGAAGCCGTTCCTTGACCATGTTGACCATGCCGCGCCAAGAGCACCAGGGCGGTGGACGACGTCGAGGCCTAGGAAGGGGACGACGCGGAGCCGGGGAAGACGCGGCAGTGGAAGCCCGCGCGGAGAGGAGTACCAGGGTTCACTAGTTCGGCTGCGGTGTGAGGTTGCCGCCACCGCAGGGCCTCGCCAGTGGGAATAGTAGGGCGGTGAGGCCTCCGCGGCAAGACAGCCGCCACGGGAGGCGTGGAGCATGCGGCACAACCGCCTTTGCTTTGGGCGGCCGGAGCAACAAGACCAGAGGTTGAAGAAGCACTACGGCCGTTGGATGGACATCGACGTCATCGGAGCTAGAATCGTTCATATTGACTAAGTTGACAAAGCACTCGTCCCGTCAACTTAGTAGGCCCATTAAGTCAGCCTCCCACCAAGGTGGGTCCCAACCAAGAGGGGGAGTATTCATTTTTGTGCATAATAAGGAGGCGGTGGGTCCGAAATGACAATGGGGGGAATGTTTTTTTCGTGCAATATGGTGGCTGGTCCGGTGGGTCCCAGCAGTCAGGGGGAAACATTTTTTTTGTGAAATACGGTGGCCCGTCCAATGGGTCCCTGCTGTCAGGTGGAGGAATCATTATTTTCCGCATAATAAGTAGGCACTTCCTTGTCCGCCAGTGGACCCAGCTTTACAGCCTCTCCACGTCACATCCACGTCCGATGGAAGCCGTTCCTTGACCACGCTGACCACGCTGCCCGAGAGCACCAGGGCGGTGGGCGACGGCGAGGCCTAGGAAGGGACGACGCTGAGTCGGGAAGACGCGCGATGGAAGCCCGCGGAGAGGAGTACCAGGGTTCACTAGTTCGGCTGCGGTGTGAGGCTGCCTCTCCGCAGGGCCTGGCCAACGATGGGAATAGTAGGGGCGTTGAGGCCTCCGCGGCAGCACAGCCGGTCACGGAAGGCAGGAGCGTGCGGCACAACCGGCAGTGCTTTGGGTGGCTGGAGCAACAAGACCAGAGGTTGAAGAAGCACTACGGCCGTTGGATGGACATCGTACGGTCACTGGAGCTAGAATCGTTCATATTGACTAAGTTGACAAAGCACTCTGTCCCCGTCAACTTAGTAGGCCCACAAGTCAGCCTCCCACCAAGGTGGGTCCCAACCAGCAGGGGGAGTATTCATTTTTTTGTGCGTAATAAGGAGGCGGTGGGTCCGAGGTGGCAGCGGGGGGAATGTTTTTTTCGTGCAATATGGTGGCTCGTCCGGTGGGTCCCAGCAATCAGGGGGGAAACATTTTTTTTGTGAAATATGGTGGCCCGTCCAATGGGTCCCTGCTGTCAGGTGGAGGAATCATTATTTTCCGCATAATAAGGAGGCACTTCCTTGCTGCCTCCGTGGACCCAGCTTACAGCCTCTCCACGTACAGTCCACGTCCGATGGAAGCCGTTCCTTGACCACGTTGACCACGCTGCCCCGAGAGCACCAGGGCGGTGGACGACGGCGAGGCCTAGGAAGGGGACGTCGTGGTGCCAGGGAAGATGCGGCAGTGGAAGCCCGCGCGGAGAGGAGTACGAGGTTCACCGTTCAGCATGGTGTGAGGTCAAGGCCGCCAGCAGGCCTCGCCAGCGTGGGAATAGTAGGGCGGTGAGGCCTCAAGCGGCAACCTGACAGCCGCCACGGAGGCAGGAGCATGCGGCACGACCGGCGCTGCTTTGGGCGGCTGGAGCAAGAAGACCAGAGGTCGAAGAAGCACTACGGCCGTTG
Organism: Aegilops longissima; assembly: GCA_021605205.1. NCBI lineage: Eukaryota > Viridiplantae > Streptophyta > Magnoliopsida > Poales > Poaceae > Aegilops > Aegilops longissima. Next base: position 144,804,493 of record CM038679.1, read on the forward strand.
GATGGACATCGTACGGTCACTACAGCTAGAATCGTTTATATTGACTAAGTTGACAAAGCCCTTGGTACACGTCAACTTAGTAGGCCCACAGGTCTGCTTCCGAAATGGTGCGCCCCAGATGTCAGGGGGAGGAATAATTTTTTGGGCGGGTGAAGCTAGAATATCCGAGATGGAAGAAGAAGCACGACATCCGTTGGATGGACATCCAATGACCACTGCTGCTAGAACCGTGTGTTGACTATAAGTTGACAAAGCCTTGCATACGCGTCAACTCTTTTTTTAGGGGACGCGTCAACTTAGTAAGGCCACAAGTGTGTGGCAGAGAACTTATAGCCCATTTGTGATTTGTAAGAATGTGCAGCCAATTTTTGAATTCTAATGGAATTTACTACAGCCCATTTACAGTTTGTTAAAAGTACAGCCCATTTCAACCAACCGTTCAAAACAGAATTCAATAAAATTTCCCACATTCTGATGGGATCTGAAATATTTTCATCCCAAAATTTCTAGTCAGATTAAATACAATTTCAATATAAATTTATATTACATAAAAATCCAACAAAACATTGCGCTCGCAACAATTAATGAAATTAAAATTTTCACTATCCAAAAATAATATTTTATAAAGTAATTACGTGTTTGGTGCATTTTTTATAGTTACTACCCAGTTTTTATAATTACATCCCATTTATTATTTCTTAAATCCCATTTTCTTGTTAAGCCTAATGCATCCCTCCTAGGAAAGATTTGCAGTCCAGCGGGGCGGAGAATAACAACTTGACCTTGCCTGGATATTCCTAAAAAGAAGTATAGCTGGGCTAGCCATTTGCAGCTTGAAAAAAATTAATATCTGGGCTGGATATCTGGCCTGGGCTAGACTGGCCACAGCCCGCCCAGTTAATAGCTGTAGTGATGTTTTCCTTGTTGTTCAGAGGAGAAAAATTAATATCTGGGCTAAACATCGCTCAAGAAAAACTCTGCAGTGCTCACACCTCAAAACACAAATCTCGCCGAGCTGCTTGGTCCCAGCTGTCGGCCGCTTCTTGTGCAATTATCTCCTTTATTGACTACATTGGTTGACAATGGTGTGGGACCGTGATGTCAGGAAACCAGGAGGAAGCAAAAAAAATTATAGTTTTATATACTAATAAGGAGGCACTTGCTGTCATCCTCTCCAAGTAAAGTCATCTCCTCATCCTCATGTCCGTTGACCATGTTGACAACGCGAGACGGCGGCGCCACGGCGAGCACAACAACTCGAAGGACGACGGAGAGGGCCTCGCGGGCCCTACGGATGGTCTGATACAGCGGCCGCTGCTCATTTGGGAAGCCAGGATCATAGGGCCACATGTCCGCGACAGCATTGTTGTTCACTTGTTCACCTGTGCTCGTTGAGGAGACCGAGGTTGCAGCATAGGTCCTCCTGCACTGGTAGCTCTTCCGCCATTAGGGTGTCGAAGTGCGGCCGCACCTGCTCTATGGTGAACATGGCATGAACCGGCTTGGACAGTGGTGCCGGCTCCTGGTCGGAAGCTACGTCCATCGTCTGATTGTCGTCGCTCAGCTCGGCGAGGTAGCTGGAGAGCCAACATGTTCGGCTGCTGGACCGACCCGCTGACAAGCACGAGTCTGACTGCCCTGGCCCACCCAGACCGCCTTCCTCGCCAGAGCGCGCTTTCCGCCCAAAACGGTCAGCGCCGCCTGCCCCGCTTCCCGGTGCATGCAATTGCTCCGCCTTCAAACGACACAAGTCACGTCCGTCCGTCCTTCTACCGCCCACATTAATGATACGCGGTTGCCGAGGCGGCTACTCCGGCGCCACACGTCCGTCCCTTTGCCGCCACACGTCTGTCCCTCCGCCGCCCACCATTGCTATATAAAATGATGCGCCGGCCATAGCCGCAGTCATCTGCATCCGTTCCTATTCTCCTGTCCACACCACTATTGCCCACCATGGCTTCCTCGCGCTCCAGCGCTCTTCGGGACGGGCGGACGACGGACCACAAGGAGATGGCAGCCATTGCTGCCGACTGGTTGGCCGATAGGCAGCCTGAGGACGACGACGTCCCAATGGAGAACATGGTAGTCGATGATCCGGAGCCAACCCCCTCCTCCGCGCCATCCTCGCCGGCGCATTGCACCATGACCATCGGTGAGGGCCGTGTCCTATACATGGACACTGTGAGGCAAAAGTGTGAGGAGCAGTTCTGGGTGGCGCAGGACGACGCCACCTACAACCACCATCCCCTCCAGGAGCACCTGCAGGCGGAGGAGCAGATCGCCGCGGAGCGGGCGGAGCAGGAGGCGCTGCTCGACTCGTACCGCTCCACCCGCGAGGGCCGCCGAAAGGCCGGGCGGTACCGCATGCGGTGGCGGAGGCTGCGCCGCCACAAAGAGGGCGATGAAGCGTCCGAGGCACTGTTTGGTGAGACCGAGGACGAGGCAGAGGACAATGCCGGCTCCGACGAGTCCCCGCTCCGCTGGCGTCGACGAGGCCCTGCTCCGCCGAGGCCCCGCGGCGCCAACAACGAGGCAGAGGACACCGCCGGCTCCGCCAAGGCCCCACCCTGCCGGCAATGAGGGGGAGGATTTTCCCCCGCTCCGCCGAGGCGCCGCCCGCCGGCAATGAGATAGAGGACATCGCCAGCTCCGTCGAGGCCCCGCCCCACTGCCAACGTGGCCGCGCTACATAGAAAACAAGGAAGAGTAGAACATGGTAGGTCGCCGCCGCTCGGGTCCAAGTAAGGCCACCGCAGCTACCCTCCGGTTGCTGGCACTAAGCTGTACATCATGAAGGAATTCTATGATTACAGCATGATTGAAGAGCGCTCCGTGGTTGAGAAAGCTCATGAGATACAATCATTTGCTAGAGAACTTGAGCACTTCAGTTGTATGCTACCGGACAATGTGCAAAGTAAAAAGGAATAGAAGGAGTACAAAGAGTTTGAGCATCTTTTTAGCGTTCCTGTC
>CM038679.1:144807613-145008670 GCA_021605205.1 Aegilops longissima
GCAATCACAGCGATTCACATGTCATAGAGAAGATTCAAAACAATCGATGATTATGCATCTCAGCGATTCACATGTCAGAGCCAATATTTACTTCACAACTAAAGAATAAAGAAAACATGGATCAACGCTGCTGACAGCAAAGGGCGTCCCATTCAAAAATATCAAACGCATGTCTTCTTGCTAAAATCAATGAGCAAAATTTGACAAGGTTTTCCCATTCCAAAATATCAAATGCCGACGATTGTGGAATGGGCAGGGTTTGCCATTAGTTCGGACATTGACATGGCACCTCGTGCTAAATAAACCAGCTATTCTTTTTGTGCAGTTCCACCAAAATCAACCAAATTCGCGCGTAGCTTGCATGATTTCGCCCTTATATGTTGCAACGCCTTGAACTTATCGGCACCTCCTTTCTTGTGGTGGAAATGAATGATTCGATGTATTCATGAACATTTTGTGCAGTTCCCATTGAAATCAAGCTGAGCACCCATGTTTGCACAAATACAAAAAAAGTGATTAGTATAAAGCAAATTGTACTATGAATTGACACTTTAAACAGGCACCTACATGGTCCATGTAGAGCACACTTTTACAAAAATGGAACTCACCGGAAAGAATCCTAGAACAACATTGTACCCGCGCATCATAGCAAGAAAATGGAGATTTGTCAGTCCTTCTGAGCTGAAGTTAGTTTGGTCTTGTGGGGGGTAATGTAACCATCCTTCAACTGCTCCTTCTGATGAGAAGATAGACAGGCTTCTTCATCCCGCATAATCGAACTAGTCACTTCATGTACTCCATATTCCTCTTGTAGGAGGATGATCCTGTTGTGCAAAGACAAGAGGATAACTAAATGCTAGCATCCCTATTTGCTCGAGAAAAGGAAAGGAAATATTTAAAACATCACGATGAAGCACTTCTCAAGGACAATACCACTTTTGATGACAGATCTAAACAGAGCACAACACCAATAGAGATACAAAGCTCAATCATATGGATGAAATCAGTGGGCAGTACCAACCTTTGTCGGAGGCTTATTGTGTAGAGCATACGGATGAAGCACTTCTCCGTAACCATCTGTTGCTATCTCTTGTGGTGGCCATGCTTACTATATACTCCTCGATTAGATTAATGTTTCCAACATATTCTTGTGCAGTTCCACTAAAATATATGGTATCTTCAAAGAAGATCCCTGTTTGCACAGGTAGAGATAATTACGTATTACATTAAGAGTGGCATCAAATCAGTGGCAAAACAATTGCTCGTTCCAGCCATAGAAATAAATTAAGATGCAAAACTATATCATTACTTGTGTCATCACAGTTCCAATGCTTCATTACAGCACCAGGAGTTGATTTTTGTGTTTCTTCCGCTTGTTCTTCCCTTTCATCACTTGGTTCAATAACAGACAAGATTCGCCTTCAATGTAAGATTTGGCGTGTCAATTAGGTTGCACAAGTATATCACTAAACAATGACATTAATTTTCTGATGAAAGTGGCAAAATACAGGCCAACAATTGTGAAATACCCTTATCTTACCTCAATGGGATATTAGGTGCACATACAGATTGGAAGACTTGTCTCCATCTGTGCAGTTCACTAAAATCAAGCAACATTACCGTACAAGTAGCACAACATATGAAAGCACACTACAGAATCATGTAAAAGAAGGCTAGTGCTGACCTCTCATGACGCAGAATTCAAACAACTGACAAGAAAAAGATCCGAACCAAATTTGCCAACACGGATAGGAAGTAAGATCTCCTCTTGTGCAGTTCCACTAAGATCAAGCAATCAAGCAACGTTGTCGGTGTGATATTTTGGTTGAACTGCACAAAACACTCTTAAAACAAAAGTGTTTTGTGTAGTGCAACAAAAGGTTACAATGGCAACGAGGTGAAGTAGATAACCCTGTTTACACAGAGGTGCAAAGGAAACAACTAATGGTCAATAACGGTGGATGACACAGAAGCCAACCAAAAGAAGCATCTACCTTATCTAAATGGGAAAGAAAGCAAGAAAGTAGCATTTCTCAAACGGTGGCATTGATTAATATTAACAGAGAGATTATATTAACAATAAAATTCGTTAAACATGTAATTTGCTTTTAACTGTGGCATTGCATCAATTTTCCACCAGCATTATTAGAGGGTGTTTGTTTACAGGGACATTTTGGTGGAGGGACTAAAAAAACTCTGTGTCAGTCCCATCTAAACCAAACAGGAGGGACTTTTAGGGACTAAAAGTGGGCATTTGGGACTAAAGAAAGAAGACCCCGAGGGAGAGTCTTTTTGGGACTTTTTCCAACAGTTGCCCCTGTCACGCATCGCACCTTGTCTCTATTAGTTCACTACTAGGGGTAACATGGTCTTTTAGCATGTCATTTAATAACCTCTAGTCCATGTTTAGTCCCTGGAACCAAGCAGGTAGGGACTAGGGAGTTTTTAACCAAACAGGGCCTTAATTAACAGCAGCTAAAGAGTTGCACGGTACAGTGGACGCACCAGCACCATGTGCACCAATGTCCAGTAATCTACTCCTAGATCACTATTGTACTCCCTTGCCAAATTCAGAGCAAGGTATACAATAGGTCTGGTACATAGCATAGCATACTTTATAGAACCTATAACTGAGGCATAGGGAATGACTTTCATTCTCTTTTCTATTTTCTTCCGTGGTCGGGATTTGAGTCTTACTCAATTTCACACCTTTGCAACACAGGCAAGAACTCTTTCCTTGACTGTTCCATTTTGAACTACATCAAAATCTTGACAAGGTATGTACTTTTTGAAAAAATTATCAAGCGGCTTGATCTATCTCAATAGATCTTGATGCTCAATATGTAAGTAGCTTTACTGAGGTCTTTCTTTTAAAGAACTCCTTTCAAATACTCCTTTATGCTTTCCAGAAAAATTCTACATCATTTCCAATCAACAATATGTTGCTCACATATATTTATCAGAAAGGCGGTAGTGCTCCCACTCACTTTATTGCAAATACAGGCTACACCGCAAGTCTGTATAAAACTATATGCTTTGATCAACTTATCAAAGCGTATATTCCAACTCTGAGATGCTTGCACCAGTCCATAGATGGATCATTGGAGCTTGCACATTTTGTTAGCACCTTTAGGATTGACAAAACCTTCGGTTGCATCATATACAACTCTTCTTTAAGAAAACCATTAAGGAATGCAGTTTTGACATCCATTTGCCAGATTTCATAAAATGTGGCAATTGCTAACATGATTCGACAGACTTAAGCATCGCTACTGCTTGAGAAAATCTCATTGTAGTCAACACCTTGAACTTGTCAAAACCTTTTGTGACAAGTCAAGCTTTGTAGATAGTAACACTACTATTAGCGTCTGTCTTCCTCTTGAAGATCCATTTATACAATATGGCTTGCCGATCATTGGGCAACTCCACCAAAGTCCATACTTTGTTCTCATACATGGATCCCATCCAGCATTTCATGGCCTTAAGCCATTTTATGAATCTGGGCTCATCATCGCTTCCTCATAGTTCGTAGGTTCATCATGGTCTAGTAACATGACTTCGAACAGGATTACCGTATTCACTCACAGTGCGGACTGTACTTTAGAAGACCTACGAGGTTTTGTAGTAACTTAATCTGAAGTTTCATGATCATCATCATTAGCTTCCTCACTATTTGGTGTAGGAATCACTGGAACTGATTTCTATGATGAACTACTTTCCAATTCGGGAGAAAGTACAAATTACCTTATCAAGCTCTACTTTCCTCCCACTCACTTCTTTCAAGAGAAACTCCTTCTCTAGAAAGGATCCATTCTTGCCTTCGGATCTGTGATAGAAGGTGTACCCAACAGTTTCTTTTGGGTATTCTATGAAGACGCACTTCTCCGATTTGGGTTCGAGCTTATCAGGTTGAAAACCTTTTTTCACATAAGCATCGCAACTCCAAACTTTAAGAAATGACAGCTTAGGTTTACTGCTAAACCATAGTTCATACGGTGTCGTGTCAATGGATTTAGATGGTGCCCTATTAATGTGAATGCAGCTATCTCTAATGCATAACCCCAAAACGATAGTGGTAAATCAGTAAGATACATCATAGATCGCACCATATCCAATAAAGTGCGGTTACGACGTTCGGACACACCATTATGTTGTGGTGTTCCATGTGGCGTGAGCTATGAAACTATTCCACATTGTTTAAAAATGAAGGCCAAACTCGTAACTCAAATATTCTTTTCTACGATCAGATTGTAGAAACTTTATTTTCTTGTTACGATGATTCTCCACTTCACTCTGAAATTCTTTGAACTTTTCAAAAGTTTCAGACTTGTGCTTCATTAAGTGGATATACGTATATCTGCTCAACTCATTTGTGAAGGTCAAAAAATAACGATACCCGCCACGAGCATCAACACTCATTGGACCGCATACATCGGTATGTATTATTTCCAACAAGTTACTAGCTCGTTCCATTGTTCCGGAGAACAGAGTTTTAGTCATCTTGCCCAAAAGGCACGGTTCGCAAGCATCAAATGATTCATAACCAAGTGATTCCGAAAATCCATATTTATGGAGTTTCTTCATGCGCTTTACACCGATATGACCCAAACGGCAGTGCCACAAATAAATTGCACTATCATTATTAACTTTGCATCTTTTGGCATCAACATTATGAATATGTGTATCACTATGATCAAGATTCAATAAACCATCACCATTGGGTTTATGACCATAGATGGTTTTATTCATGTAAACAGAATAACAATTTATTCTCTATCTTAGATGAATAATCGTATCGCAATAAACATGATCTTATCATATTTATGCTCAATGCAAACACCAAATAACATTTATTTAGGTTTAACACTAATCTCGAAAATATAGGGAGTGTGTGATGATGATCATATCAATCTTGGAACTACTTCCAACACTCATCGTTACTTCCACCTCAACTAGTTTCTGTTTATTCTGTAACTCCTGTTTTGAGTTACTAATCTTAGCAACCGAACAAGTATCAAATACTCAGGGGCTACTATAAACACTAGTAAGGCACACATCAATAACCTGTATATCAAATATACCCTTGTTCACTTTGCCATCCTTCTTATCCACCAAATATTCAGGTATTTCCGCTTCAAAGACCATTTCCTTTGCAGTGTAAGCACTCAGTTTCAGGCTTTGGTCCAGCTTTGGGCTTCTTCGCAGGAGTGACAACTTGCTTGTCATTCTACTTGAAGTTCCCTTTCTTGCCCTTTTTTTGAAACTAGTGGTCTTGTCAATCATCAACACTTGATGCTCTTTCTTGATTTCTACCTTCGTTGATTTCAACATCACCAAGAGCTCGGGAATAGTTTTCATCATCCCTTGCATACTATAGTTCATCACGAAGTTCTAATAACTTGGTGATGGTGACTAGAGAACTCTGTCAGTCACTATCTTATCTGGAAGATTAACTCCCACTTGATTCAAGCGATTGTAGTACCCTGACAATCTGAGCACATGCTCACTAGTTGAGCGATTCTCCTCCATCTTTTAGCTATAGAACTTGTTGGAGATTTCCTATCTCACAACTCGGGTATTTGCTTGAAATATTAACTTTAATTCCTGGAACATCTCATATGGTCCATGACATTCAAAACGTTTTTGAAGTCCCGATTCTAAGCCGTTAAGCATGGTGCACTAAACTATCAAGTAGTCATCATATTGAGCTAGCCAAATGTCCATAACGTCTGCATCTGCTCCTGCAATAGGTCTATCACCTAGCGGTGCATTAAGGACATAATTCTTCTGTGCAGCAATGAGGATAAACCTTAGATCACGGATCCAATCCGCATCATTGCTACTAACATCTTTCAACACAATTTTCTCTAGGAACATATCAAACTAAACATATGAAAGAAACAACGCGAGCTATTGATCTACAACATAATTTGCAAAATACTACCAGGACTAAGTTCATGATAAATTTAAGTTCAATTAATCATATTACTTAAGAACTCCCACTTAGACACACATCTCTCTAGTTATCTAAGTGATCATGTGATCCAAATCAACTAAACCATGTCCGATCATCACGTGAGATGGAGTAGTTTTCAATGGTGAACATCACTATGTTGATCATATCTACTATATGATTCACGCTCGACCTTTCGGTCTCCGTGTTCCTAGGCCATATCTGTATATGCTAGGCTCGTCAAGTTTAACCTGAGTATTCCGCATGTGCAACTGTTTTGCACCCGTTGTATTTGAACGTAGAGCCTATCACACCCGATCATCACGTGGTGTCTCAGCACGAAGAACTTTCGCAATGGTGCATACTCAGGGAGAACACTTCTTGATAATTAGTGAGATATCATCTTATAATGCTACCGTCAATCAAAGCAAAATACGATGCATAAAGGATAACATCACATGCAATCAATATAAGTGATATGATATGGCCATCATCATCTTGTGCTTGTGATCTCCATCTCCGAAGCACCGTCGTGATCACCATCGTCACCGGCGCGACACCTTGATCTCCATCGTAGCATCGTTGTCGTCTCGCCACCTATTGCTTCTATGACTATCGATACCGCTTAGTGATAAAGTAAAGAAATTACAGGGCGCTTGCATTTCATACAATAAAGCGACAACCATATGGCCCCTGCCAATTGCCGATAACTCGGTTACAAAACATGATCATCTCATACAATAAAATATAGCATCACGTCTTGACCATATCACATCACAACATGCCCTGCAAAAACAAGTTAGACGTCCTCTACTTTGTTGTTGCAAGTTTTACGTGGCTGCTACGGGCTTAGCAAGAACCGTTCTTACCTACACATCAAAACCACAAACGATAGTTTGTCAAGTTGGTGTTGTTTTAACCTTCGCAAGGACCGGGCGTAGCCACACTCGGTTCAACTAAAGTTGGAGAAACTGACACCCGCTAGCCACCTCTGTGCGAAGCACGTCGGGAGAACCGGTCTCGTGTAAGCGTACGCGTAATGTCGGTCCGGTCCGCTTCATCCAACAATACCGCCGAAGCAAAGTATGATATGCTGGTAAGCAGTATGACTTGTATCGCCCACAACTCACTTGTGTTCTACTCGTGCATATAATATCTACGCATAAAACCAGGCTCAGATGCCACTGTTGGGGAACGTAGTAATTTCAAAAAAAAATCCTACGCACACGCAAGATCATGGTGATGCATAGCAACGAGAGGGGAGAGTGTTGTCCACGTACCCTTGTAGACCGAAAATGGAAGCGTTGTAACAACGCGGTTGATGTAGTCGTACGTCTTTACGGCACGACCGATCAAGCACCGAAACTACGGCACCTCCGAGTTTTAGCACACGTTCATCTCGATGACGATCCCCGGACTCCGATCCAGCAAAGTGTCAGGGATGAGTTCCGTCGGCACGACGGCATGGTGACGATCTTGATGTTCTACCGTCGCAGGGCTTCGCCTAAGCACCACTACAATATTATCGAGGAGAACTATGGTGGATGGGGGCACCGCACACGGCCAAGAGATCTCAAGGATCAATTGTTGTGTCTATGGGGTGCCCCCTACCCCCGTATATAAAGGAACAAGGGGAGGATGCGGCCGGCAAGGGAGAGGCGCGCCAAGGGGGGAGTCCTACTCCCACCGGGAGTAGGACTCCTCCTTTCCTAGTAGGAGTAGAAGAGAAGGAAGGGGAAGGGAGAAGGGAAGGAAGGAGGGGGCGCAGCCCCTCCCCCTAGTCCAATTCGGACTAGGCCTTGGGGGGGGGGCGCGGCCTGCCCTAGGCAGCCCCTCTCTCTTTCCCGTATGGCCCAATAAGGCCCATATACTCCTCGGCGAATTCCCGTAACTCTCCGGTACTCCGACAAATACCCGAATCACTCGGAACCTTTCCGAAGTCCGAATATAGTCGTCCAATATATCGATCTTTACGTCTCAACCATTTCGAGACTCCTCGTCATGTCCCCGATCTCATCCGGGACTCCGAACTCCTTCGGTATATCAAAACTCATAAACTCATAATATAACTGTCATCGAAACCTTAAGCGTGCGGACCCTACGGATTCGAGAACTATGTAGACATGACCGAAACAAGTTTCCGGTCAATAACCAATAGTGGAACCTGGATGCTCATATTGGCTCCTACATATTCTACAAAGATCTTTATCGGTCAAACCGCATAACAACATACGTTGTTCCCTTTGTCATCGGTATGTTACTTGCCCGAGGTTTGATCGTCGGTATCCAATACCTAGTTCAATCTTGTTACCGGCAAGTCTCTTTACTCGTTACGTAATGCATCATTCCGTAACTAACTCATTAGCTACATTGCTTGCAAGGCTTATAGTGATGTGCATTACCGAGAGGGCCCAGAGATACCTCTCCGACAATCGGAGTGACAAAACCTAATCTCGAAATACGCCAATTCAACATGTATCTTTGGAGACACCTGTAGAGCTCCTTTATAATGACACAGTTACATTGTGACATTTGGTAGCACACAAAGTGTTCCTCCGGTAAACGGGAGTTGCATAATCTCATAGTTGTAGGAACATGTATAAGTCATGAAGAAAGCAATAGCAACATACTAAACGATCAAGTGCTAAGCTAACGGAATGGGTCATGTCAATCACATCATTCTACTAATGATGTGATCCCGTTAATCAAATGACAACTCATGTCTATGGTTAGGAAACATAACCATCTTTGATTAATGAGCTAGTCTAGTAGAGGCATACTAGTGACAATATGTTTGTCTATGTATTCACACATGTATCATGTTTCCGGTTAATACAATTCTAGCATGAATAATAAACATTTATCATGATATAAGGAAATAAATAATAACTTTATTATTGCCTCTAGGGCATATTTCCTTCACCAACTACTAGCTAGATAGGGGGAGGGGTGTGCGGTTGTGAGATCGGTGAAAAGAGGGGCGAGAGTTTACACGTGAGTGGGACCGTATGAGAGACACGAGGCAAGGACACATAAAGGAGGAGATAGAAGGTGTGTGTCTATGTTGTAGGAAGACATCGCTGGAGAGGTTTATCAATCGGTGCCTGTCGGAAAAGGAGTTGTGGAGACTGTGGGAGAACGGCCTAAAGAAGAAGAAAAATGAATGTGCGCGATGGATAGAATGCTGATGGAGGGGGAGGGCGAGGAGGGCGCGTGCATGCACGAGAGTGTAACATCCCAAATTTTGGAATGTTAATATAATTAATTGAATTGTTTGTTTGTTTGCTTGAGTGAATTAAACTTGAGTGAAACTTGAACCTTTTCAAAAACTTTTGAAAGAGAGGGAATAAAATGACTTTCCCCTTCTCCGGTAAATTCAAATTCATCCTATTAAAATCAATGAGAGAAGATGACATGACTTCTTCAACTATAAAGAATTTGAACGGAGTTTTGCAATTTAATTCTTTCAAATATTTGCACTTGCTTCTCTATTTTCCTTCCCCGAGAAATACCCCGAAAAAATAAATTCTTGCAAGCAAGAAAGAGCGGAGGAAAATGACCCTCCAAAATCAGGGGCATTTTTGAAAATATTTGAGCCAAGAAAAAAAACCAAAGTTTTTATTTAAAAATTATTTGCAAAAAGAAATAAAGCCTTTAGGGATTTTCTGAAAAACATTTTTTTTAAGTTTTATTTTGGCCGTGGAATAATGCTCATCATCTACATTTTATTTTTCTGATAATTTTAGTATATAAAAACTCTTTATTCCGAATTGATTTGATTTCCTTTTTATTGTTTTAGTTTCCTAATTTTAAAAATAGGAATGGAATCGTTTTTATTAGGAAAAACCTGCTGGCCCATTAAGCACTTTCCTATTCTAGCCCAACAAGAGATCATCTCCTTCCTCTGTTTCCTCTCAGGTTACAGAAGCTTTCCATATCCATGGAGGCAGGAAACTCCACTTTCCCGATCTCCCTCGTCTTTCCATCCCAGCGCCTCCCGAGACCGCCTATAAAACCCCTCCTCTCCTCGTTCCATTTTTCCCATCACCACGCCTCCCTGCCCGTAGCCTTCTCGCCATCGTCCTCCTTTTCCTGCCTAGAACGCCACCAGAGCTCTCCTGAACCTCCCATCGCCCAGCGCCACCTCCCAAGCGCCGACCCCTCCTCCGCCAACCCCACCTCGCCGGCGACCTCGCCCCTCGCCGAGCAGCCTCCACATCGCTGTCTCCTTCCTGCCATCTCTGCCTCACGTCAGGTAACTCCGTTTTCGTTTTCAGATTTATTTCCGTAACAGATTTAGTTCCGTTCTTGTTTAGCTTATAACTTTTGATCTAGAAGTCCAATGATGCTGATTCTTTTTGCGTTAGATCACAATTTTCTTGTAGTTTCCAAAATATATAATTTGTCTATGTTTGGATTTATAAAATTGAGTTAGATCAGATTTGAATTAAAGCTTGTTTTGCTTATTCCGGGAGTTTAAAAATATATTTTTATTTGATTCTTTTTCTACTGATCACTAGTGATCATATTTACTAGTGGTAAAAACTTCAAAATTGTTTGAGTATTTTAGCTTATTGTTTCATGTAAAACAAATTCTGTTTTAGTTCTATTCAATTATAGCTACTTCTTTTCTATAGTTGTTTTTAAATTATTTTATTTTATATTTCAGAAAGTTTATGTTTGGTTTCTATTAGTTAAACAGTAGGTGTTCAACAAGTTTTTATATTTATTTTTATTTTGTTATCGTGAAATCAATTCAAGTTCGCTAATAACTTGCAATGGATTTCTCTACTGTTTTAACTCCCAATTGAAAATACTTTCAAAATAGCTTTATGAAAAAAATACTTTATTTTTTCTTTGTCTTAACAAAATTTATATTTTATTCTCTGTTATTTTAGTGTTTTATTTTCCGTTAGACAAAACTATTTTTGTGAATGTTGTAGAAGAAGACTCCTAGTTTTATTTGAAGTTCCTTGGATTCTTATTCGCTCTCTCTTTTGTTTTGATTGTTAGTGTGAGTGCTTATGTGAATGATATGTTTGTTATATAGATTTCATCAGAGAGTGATGAGTAGTCTATCAAGTTATTTCTTGAGAACGATAATTCTTCTTCATCAACATCACCGAGCAAGTTCACTTTGACCATGCTTTGTTACCTATGTTTTATTGCATTTAGTGGCACCTTTGCAACCACCCTCAAGAGTGTTATTGAAATTCTTGTAGTTGAGTAGTATGCATGAGGTAGGAACCCATCACCCTGTTACCAAGCCGGGACGTTATTTTATTCTAATGCTACGCTGTAGTAGACGGGTTTGGTATGAGTGTTCGAGTGGTGTGAAGAAGGAGGACTCTACGTCAATGACGACAACTCCATGATGGAATCTGCAAGGACTGCATCTTCAAGACCTCAAGACTTCAAGACTCGAGACAAGAATTCAATACACACTCTTGGGTGAAGGATTTGTGGGCACCTGGAGAAACCAGTGGTTGGCGGGATGCATGGAGAAGCGCCATGACATCTTGCGGAAAGCTTCACCCAGACTCAAAGAGACGGAAGAATACTTCATGCCCGAAGCTTACTGTGCAACCGCAAGTCATTATGGGCTCGGCTTGGTTGACCTTAGTTGTGACTCTGGCTGGGGCGGTACTAGCAGATGTAGAACTACGGTAGGATGGGTTGAGTACCGGACGGTGGTCGAGGAACTCTTTGGAAGACCATGTTTGGTCATCTTGTTCTCAAACACTCAGAAGTGCGAGAACGTAAAGAGAGGGATCGAATCTTGCGGGTAAAGTGTACAAACCTCTGCAGAGGGTCATAACCTAATCGATTAGCCGTGTCCCCGGTTACGGACAATTTGAGCATCTGGACTTGGATCTATCTCGGAACTCTCAACACCGGACTGATAACTTAATTGTGGGTAACCTATGATGATTTTGGGCTATGAGACATCGGTTGGCGGAACCATGTCATGATAGAAAACTCCATAGTACAGACTTCACTTTTTCCTTTGATGTAGGTAAAATAAAACCAGCTTTTACGCAAACAAAATTCAGATACAGAGCCACAAAGCCATATTGCATATAGTATAGTTTTATCATCTGTTCTTTTTATTGTGATCTTGCGGTACATTCAATGTAATTGACCTACACGGCTGCAACGTATCATGTTGCAGATATTTCCTCGACAGTAAGAATTACGATACAGGGTTACGGTCTACACTCAACCTGCCGATGGCGTTGATGGGACTCCACACCCGTTTGATTGTTTTCGCTGAGTATTATGAGGTATATATCAGTTTACGTTATTTATGCATGTGATTGCACTTTGATATATACATTGATGTCTTGTGTGTGCCAACATACTGATCCAGGGATGGCACAAGAACACGTAGGCTTGACCGTCACGAGGTCGGGTCGCTCTGAGAGATGGTATCGAGCACATGTTGGCTGTAGAACGTGACCCTAGAAAATGACTTAGTAATATGAAGACCCCAATAGGAATGACCTTTGTTTTGTACTACTCTCGTAACACCTCATTCCTTTTATCAACCTTCCTTATCTCAAACTATAGATGGAGAGCTACATTCGAACAAAAGAGAACACTACGAGAAGGTTCTTGGAGGCCCTTCCTTGTGGAGCTAGTCAGCCTGAAGTTACCGATACCGAGATCAAGGCAACTAAGAGGACGTCCAGATCATGGGAGTCAAGACCCAAGTTTTTGGTCGTAAAAAGCCCCCAAGACTGCAGACATCAGCTTCGAACTATAAATGGTGATCGTGATATGGGCATCAACACTGCCGTCCATGATGCTATTGCACGTTTATGCTATCGTCATCGTGCTGCACTAAACTCACACTTCTTTGGAAGGATTGGATGGCGAAAGTCGATGGAGCAACTATTGCCTTGACGGAAGCGCAAAAGATGAAGTTCTCCCACTTTTAGTGTACAATCAGGATCTGGAACAATACGTCAAGAATCTTCGATGGACCTCCTGGAAGCCCTGCTCGACAATGAAGCACTACGAGAAGAGGTCAAGACTCGTAGACCAAGGTAAACAAGCTGGAGGAGGAGAACCTCGAGATCTCGAGAATGCGTCGAGAACGAAGAACAGCAGGACCATGTCTCATGCAAAGGACGTTGAGATCAAGAAGCTCAAGGAACAACTTCAGACATACTGAGGTCGTCACAAGAAACTCCGTGTCGACAGAGAAAATCTAGCGAAGAACTGGAGGAGATCAAGTCCACACGTAAGAAGCCCGGTGGGGACAATGACCAAGTTCCTAATAAATTAGCTTAGTAGTATCCCACCATGAGAGAAATAAAGATGAACGCTTCCTCGATTTAAGTATCGACCATACCAACTTATGTGGGTGGCGATCTCAGAGTATTGATTGAATAAATGAATGCTTGGTTGCTATTATTTTGTGTGTTTATTGAATGGTTGGATAGATGCGATATTCGTAGGTTTGTATTTATTTCAACCATGAGAGACGTAAGTTACGGAAGAATGGTAGAAGGCCTTCATATGGGGACAGCATCAGGAATTGGAAACTCCCGAGCACTGAAGACCAGAAGAAATGAGGACTTAGAAACGAAACCATAGTAGAACGGCCCATTACAAACGATAATTTTGTTGATGAGTGGGTAATTGCTTTCTCTTTCTATCTCAACCAAACCCCGGAATCTTGAACCCATGGACAACTGAACACCAAACTTTTCTGGAGACAATTGCAATTTCCCCATGGAGAATACATTCCTTGTTCTGAGCACCCCTCCTATCCTACACATGCAGATGACAACCCTTTATGAGTTTTTCCTTAAGGGCCCTGAAACGATCATGACCCTGACCAGTGATCATGATTACCCGAAGATCTTGAAGGACATGATGAAGCATATTCACCTTGAAGGAGATGCAGTCTACAAAGGCTACCCTTCATGCAAAAGGGAGTGGAACTTTGGTATGTGGAGGTACACCTCCACCGTTTGAAAGGAGTTTGCCCAAAGAGGATGGGGCATTACTTTTCATCTCACGTGTGCCACAAGCAACTTTCTTCGACGCTGTTCGTGAAGCAGCCATGGAAGCCATCGCCGGATCGAGAAATACTTGAAGCAAGACTCCGTTATACTCAGGAATACCTAAGCGAAGTGCATGCAGAGATGATGAAGGTGAAGCTCAAGACCACCATGATGAAAAAGAAGATTGAAGATTTCAAGGCTCATGTCGCACACTTCCAAAGGGGTCAAGAATCCTCGAGGAGGATAAATAAATAAAGTGGAAGTAATGTCCACCATACCAAATCATGTGGGTGGCAGCATTTGTAACAAGTACTTTTGGAATTTGGATTTACTGAAAATGGTTAAGGATGTAATGAAAGATTGATATGAAAATAATGAGATTTTATGGATAAACTTGTGCATTCTTTTGGTCATAGTACTCTGTAAAGCCACAAGATCAATGAAGAAAGAAATGTGTTATTCATGACGGTCCATAGAAGGAAGCTGAACAAAATAAGTTGGAGTTTTGTTTTGATATGATGGTATGAAGAAACAGTACTCTGGATTCAAAGGAGGTGTAACAAGAGAGTTACTCAAGGATGATTTAAAGCTGCACTAGTGCTGAAGTGGGCCATAACCCACGTGCCCAGGATTTTGAGAAGGAACCGTTGTAACCTTGATAAAGGAATAAATTTGGAAGAATCAGATCCAATCAGCCTACGTTTACGTAGGAGGTTACGCAAAAAAACCTGAGATTGGTGAAGTAACGATAGATGTTTTGTTTGGCTTGCAGAAACCATGGATTTACTCGAAACCAGTTCGGGAACAAGAGAAATTTCTGTAATGCTTGGTGAGAATGCCCAAGTGTTAGAATACGTGATTCGATATTTACGTATGTGGTAATGGTTCAAGTACGGGATGGATTGGCCCCCATACCGGAGACTTCTATCATGAACTATCATATGTTGATGGAAAATCAGAGTGCCTTGAAAAACTTAGAAGAGTGTCGACGCGATAAGCCATAAAACCATAAAATGGTAGGACGATGGAACCCCATTACAGGCAACCGTTGCCAAACGTAGGTTATACGGTGAGGTTCAACCCAGACCCGTTTTCTGCAGGAGAAAACCATAAATTGTAGACCACCATGAGTGTTTCGTTAGTTGTTTAGAATAGACACAGACCCATCAGCTAATAAGATCCAGTCTCGGACGAACTTCAACTTTGACGAACCGACCCAAGCTTTTGAGGAAAACTCTATGCTTCTGACAGAAGAGCTTTAATGAAGGAGCTATTGTAAGATATGTGAAGAGACATACATTGCCAGCCCTCCAGAGGAAATATCTGAGTTTATTTGGAACCATGACCTTGTTTTTAAGTGTGGTAGCACCCCTGACCTTTCTGACCAAGACATTTGCTAGAAGACCCCAACCCTAACCTTTTCTTGCTAGCCTCTTGAATCTCGAGGACGAGATTCATTTTAAGTGTGGTAGGTTTGTAACATCCCAAATTTTGGAATGTTAATATAATTAATTGAATTGTTTGTTTGTTTGCTTGAGTGAATTAAACTTGAGTGAAATTTGAACCTTTTCAAAAACTTTTGAAAGAGAGGAATAAAATGACTTTCCCTTCTCCGTAAATTCAAATTCATCCTATTAAAATCAATGAGAGAAGATGACATGACTTCTTCAACTATAAAGAATTTGAACGGAGTTTTGCAATTTAATTCTTTCAAATATTTGCACTTGCTTCTCTTTTTTCCTTCCCGAGAAATACCCGAAAAATAAATTCTTGCAAGCAAGAAAGAGCGGAGGAAAATGACCCTCCAAAATCAGGGCATTTTGAAAATATTTGAGCCAAGAAAAAAAACCAAAGTTTTTATTTAAAATTATTTGCAAAAAGAAATAAAGCCTTTAGGGATTTTCTGAAAACATTTTTTAAGTTTTTATTTTGGCCGTGGAATAATGCTCATCATCTACATTTTATTTTTCGATAATTTTAGTATATAAAACTCTTTATTCGAATTGATTTGATTTCCTTTTTATTGTTTTAGTTTCCTAATTTTAAAAATAGGAATGGAATCGTTTTATTAGGAAAACATGCTGGCCCATTAAGCACTTTCCTATTCTAGCCCAACAAGAGATCATCTCCTTCCTCTGTTTCCTCTCACGTTCTGAAGCTTTCCATATCCATGGAGGCAGGAAACTCCACCTTCCCGATCTCCCTCGTCTTTCCATTCCAGCGCCTCCCGAGACCGCCTATAAAACCCCTCCTCTCCTCGTTCCATTTTTCCCATCACCACGCCCCCCCTGCCCGTAGCCTTCTCGCCACCGTCCTCCTTTTCCTGCCTAGAACGCTCACCAGAGCTCTCCTGGAACCTCCCATCGCCCAGCGCCACCTCCCCAGCGCCGACCCCTCCTCCGCCACCCCCACCTCGCCGGCGACCTCGCCCCCTCGCCGAGCAGCCCTCCACATCGCCGTCTCCTTCCTGCCATCTCTGCCTCACGTCTGGTAACTCCGTTTTCGTTTTCAGATTTATTTCTGTAACAGATTTAGTTCCATTCTTGTTTAGCTTATAACTTTTGATCTAGAAGTCCAATGATGCTGATTCTTTTTGCGTTAGATCACAATTTTCTTGTAGTTTCCAAAATATATAATTTGTCTATGTTTGGATTTATAAAATTGAGTTAGATCAGATTTGAATTAAAGCTTGTTTTGCTTATTCCGTAGTTTAAAAATATATTTTATTTGATTCTTTTTCTACTGATCACTAGTGATCATATTTACCAGTGGTAAAAACTTCAAAATTGTTTGAGTATTTTAGCTTATTGTTTCATGTAAAACAAATTCTGTTTTAGTTCTATTCAATTATAGCTACTTCTTTTCTATAGTTGTTTTAAATTATTTTATTTTATATTTCAGAAAGTTTATGTTTGGTTTCTATTAGTTAAACAGTAGGTGTTCAACAAGTTTTTATATTTATTTTTATTTTGTTATCGTGAAATCAATTCAAGTTAGCTAATAACTTGCAATGGATTTCTCTCTGTTTTAACTCCCAATTGAAAATACTTTCAAAATAGCTTTATGAAAAAAATACTTTATTTTTTCTTTGTCTTAACACAATTTATATTTTATTCTCTGTTATTTTAGTGTTTTATTTTCCGTTAGACAAAACTATTTTTGTGAATGTTGTAGAAGAAGACTCCTAGTTTTATTTGAAGTTCCTTGATTCTTATTCGCTCTCTCTTTTGTTTTGATTGTTAGTGTGAGTGCTTATGTGAATGATATGTTTGTTATATAGATTTCATCGAGAGTGACGAGTAGTCTATCAAGTTATTTCTTGAGAACGATAATTCTTCTTCATCAACATCACTAGGCAAGTTCACTTTGACCATGCTTTCTTACCTATGTTTTATTGCATTTAGTGGCACCTTTGCAACCACCCCTCAAGAGTGTTATTGAAATTCTTGTAGTTGAGTAGTATGCATGAGGTAGGAACCCATCACCCTGTTACCAAGCCGGGACGTTATTTTATTCTAATGCTACGCTGTAGTAGACGGGTTTGGTATGAGTGTTCGAGAGTGGTGTGAAGAAGGAGGACTCTCGCCAATGACGACAACTCCATGATGGAATCTGCAAGGACTGCATCTTCAAGACCTCAAGACTTCAAGACTCGAGACAAGAATTCAATACACACTCTTTGGGTGAAGGATTTGTTGACGGGCACCTGGAGAAACCAGTGGTTGGCGGGATGCATGGAGAAGCGCCATGACATCTTGCGGAAAGCTTCACCCAGACTCAAAGAGACGGAAGAATACTTCATGCCCGGAAGCTTACCTGTGCAACCGCAAGTCATTATGGGCTCGGCTTGGTTGACCTTAGTTGTGACTCTGGCTGGGGCGGTACTAGCAGATGTAGAACTACGGTAGGATGGGTTGAGTACGGACGGTGGTCGAGGAACTCTTTGGAAGACCATGTTTGGTCATCTTGTTCTCAAACACTCTGAAGTGCGAGAACGTAAAGAGAGGATCGAATCTTGCGGGTAAAGTGTACAAACCTCTGCAGAGGGTCATAACCTAATCGATTAGCCGTGTCCCGATTCACGGACAATTTGAGCATCTGGACTTGGATCTATCTCGAACTCTCAACACGGATGATAACTTAATTGTGGGTAACCTATGATGATTTTGGGCTATGAGACATCGGTTGGCGGAACCATGTCATGATAGAAAACTCCATAGTACAGACTTCACTTTTGCCTTTGATGTAGGTAAAATAAAACCAGCTTTTACGCAAACAAAATTCAGATACAGAGCCACAAAGCCATATTGCATATAGTATAGTTTTATCATCTGTTCTTTTTATTGTGATCTTGCCGGTACATTCAATGTACTGACCTACACGGCTGCAACGTATCATGTTGCAGATATTTCCTCGACGAGTAAGAATTACGATACAGGGTTACGGTCTACACTCAACCTGCCGATGGCGTTGATGGGACTCCACACCCGTTTGATTGTTTTCCGCTGAGTATTATGAGGTATATATCAGTTCTACGTTATTTATGCATGTGATTGCACTTTGATATATACATTGATGTACTGTGTGTGCCAGCATACTGATCCAGGGATGGCACAGTAACACAGAGGCTTGACCGTCTGAGGTCGGGTCGCTACAGAGAGAAAGTTAGTGGTAGCCACAAAGGTTAGAGGATTGTGTGGGTGTAAGAGACTAACAAAGATCATAATTTGATATGAAAGTGGATTCACATATTTGAATAGGAGATCATAGTGCTTTAAACATATGCATGCATGAATATAGCGGTGATACGCGTGATGTGGTTTTGCACATGTTATACCATAATGTGATAATGCATGGCGTTTGCAACTCACAGCTAACTGTCGAACAATCTAAACAATACTATACATCGAACAATCTCACATTTTATTTGAATTTGTGATAATGTGTGGCGTTTGCAGCTTACAACTAAATATCGAACAATCTGAACAATAATATATATATCGAACATTCTCACATTTTATTTGAATTTGTGGTAATGTGTGGTGTTTGCAACTCACATCTAAATACTTGTAGGCGTAGGGGGCGGGGCACCATACATAATGTGATAAACACATTATACATATGAGACATGGTTTAGTTTGTGAAGATCTAGCTAGAGCTTGAAATGTAATATGATTTGAAATCAACATAAAGTGGATTCAGTAAATCGAGTTTGAGTTCATATAGTACACATAGTTCATATGTAACTCGAGACTAATCATGTGGTGTGCTGCGAAGATAATACACAAACGATGGTTTAACTTGACAATAATGACGATTGTAGATCTTATTAAAATAGAGAAACGAATTCAAACGCTTTGACTTCACAACAATCATTATTGTAGATCTTATTCAAATAGAGAAACGAATTCAAATGTAGTTCATATTGAAGCGGTAGTATATACGTTTGGAATGCACTAAAACGTTCATTTGAGTACTAGGTTGCATGCATTATACACGTAGTGAAATATTTTATTTGAACATAACATGAATTCAAAGTTTTGAATGACATTTGTAGTGCGAATTGATTTGGTACAGTACACGTTAGGCTTGTCCGGAAATTTCAACCCGCGCCTTGTTAGCCCGAAATATTTAAGATATATCTTTGTCTCGTTGTGCTCCGACAACTCCCTCCATATCAACCCGCGCCTTGCTATTCCAAAATTAAAACGTGCACGAAAACTCCCACCTCCTGTGAAATCCCCACACGTGAAATGCCCGTGATACCCCTGAACCAAAAGAACCGCCTCAAATCGGTGGGGGTACTTTCATAACTTACCCCACATTTCGGACAAGCGCGTCCCTAAGCCATGGTTCCCCACTCCCATCCCATCCACCCACCCATTCGTACACCGAGGCCGGGAAAACCCGCAAAACCCCACACCCTCCTCCGTCCGCCACCCTGCCGGAGCCTCTTCCCCGAGAACGTCGTCCACAGCAACACCTCGACGTCCCTCATCCACCGTACCGGATGAGGATCCGTCATCGATCTGGTCGTCCCGCCGGTTCAGCCACCCCATCCTCCACCTCCAAGGAGCTGCCCCGTCGTTCCCCTCGTCTTTCGCGCCACCTCCATTCCCACACCATCGTCTTCACCTACACCACCGGAAGAGCATCAGCATCACCATTTCCTCGGATGAAGCTGCGGCCTAATCGGCGCCACCAAAGAGGTTGTACACTAATCGCCACATTTTCTTCTTGATTTGATCTCACGGTGCTGCCGAAGCTCGGTCCCGAGCCGACACGGCGCGGCTCCATCCACCGCGGCATCGCCGTCCACTTCCTCCACGGCGTCGCTCCCTTGGCAGCGACGTCCACATCAGTAGGAGCTGCTGCTGCTTTAGCTCTTGCTCGCGCTACTGCTCTGCTCTTGTTCTCGGTCCCCTGCCTGGCCTGCTCTTGCTCTTGCTCTTGCTCGCGCTGCTGCTCTCGCTCTTGCTCTTGCTTGCGATGCTGCTCCGATTTAGCTACACTTCAGTCGACTGAATCGACTTTTGGGTTAATCGATTTTCATGGGGTGGGGGGATCGCCGGAGTTAAGGAAGAACCAGCCGCAGCGGGGAGGGGGCTCATTGAGAAGTACCCACTATCTATCTTAGGGTTCAGGGTGGGGCGGTGGTCGCCGGCGGTGGTGGGCGGTGGCGTGGGGATCGCTGGAGAAAAGCTCGGCACGGGGAGGGCTAGAGGATGGCAGGGCGGCGGACCAGCGGTGGGGAGTGCTTGAGGGCGGGCGGGCGGCGCACCGCCGGTGTGTGCGGCGGGGGGTGGCTGTTTGGCGGTGGTGGTGGCGGCTCGAGGGGTGGAGGTTGAAGATGAACTGGAGGCCCTTGATTTCGTATCCAACGGCTGCAAAATCCAATGACCAGAGATGAAAAAGTCAGTCGACTGACGTGTAGCCTCACCTCTAGTGCGTTCAGTTTCGACAGCAAAATTCAGTTTCGATAGTTAAGTTCAGTTTCGACAGTTAAATTCAGTTTCGACAGTTAAGTTCAGAGATGAGCGGCTGATGTATATATCTAGCACTTTGTGGTTATGTATTTTACGTCATCTATTGGAGATGTTATTAGAATTCCACTCAGGTTAACGTTGTCTCTCTTGTCGTACTTCAGCCTCAGCGTCGTACAACTCACCGGAGCTGCTCCAACGATGAAACCCTCCATCAGAGCGGAGCAGTACCTCGAGCTCCATTTCCAGATGCCTAAGATCTTCTTCCCCTCCTCCGACAGCCAAGTCAGCCATAGCATCCTCACTGGCCAACCCAATCTCGCTGAGATCGACATGGCTTCGCCAAAGAGGTTGTACACTTCTTGTGGTTTGACTTAATCTCACCATGCTTCTTTGCATCCTGTGATCTTCCAATTCTTGTGAACCAAACACCCAGATTGGCAGAAATCTTGTGTTTTTAAATTCTCTGTTTTGCACGTGCATTCCTATTCTATTCCTATCTATTTCCTATCCCTGCATTGTTAGAATCCTCAAATTCAAACAAGCCCTTAAACAATTACTACTGTTACAAATATGTGTCAAAGAAAACCTTGTGTGGTTTGTCCTGCTCCTGCAGTGTTGTGTTCCACCCCAGCTCAGCTGCTCCAACGACGGAAGGGTTCACCACAGTAGGGATCCGCTCTCCAGACTGTCTTTCGCCACCTCAGATCTTCTTCCCCTCCGCCGGCAGCCACGACAACTGCATTACCATCATCAACTGAGCATATGACCTTCAGGACTACACGGGTCCGCAAGAGAGGTTGCACTCGTCCGTGTCTACTTACGTTATGCATCACTTAATATGATGACATGCTACTTTATCGTCGTGTTCACCTATTAGACTCCGACTCAGGTCCAAACTTATGCAAAAACTTGAGTTTTTAAATGGTTGTGGGGTACATATTGGGGCATCAATCAGTACTATCTGTCTACTATCTGGTTAATCTCGGGTGTCTACTATGAGTTTCATGTTGGGTGCAAACAAACATTAAAGGAGCCATTATCTGTATTTTTTAACTAAAGCTATTATCTGCCTGCTATCATTGGTTTTGGGTCTATCCACAGTTTGCTACCATCACTCTGGATTTGTGCATGCACTCCTTACATAATCTCACTATGTTTTATTCCTATGCATGTCAGTTATTGTGCACAATGGAACTGAACATGTAGAGCAAAAGAGACGAGCCTTGCGTGGCAATAAAATTTCATGCAAACGTCGCTCCATGGTGGGCGCAAAGGCAGCCCCCCCTCCACCCATTTCAGATTTTAATCAAGAGGAAGATAAATGTTCTGAGGGGGATTCAGAAGCACAAGACCACTCCTATTTACCCCATGAGGTCTTCGCTCTAACTTGGCATGCTGATGCTGGTTATATCATGCATATGGTGCCTTGCATAGCTTACTTTATACATCAAATATGTCAACTGCTTAGTTTAGACATGCTTTGTGTGAATGCCATATGTTTAGTTTATTCATCGTTTATGTGAATTATGCAATGCCATCTTGTTTAGCCAGGCATCATATATGTGAATTTTGCAATGCCATCCTGCTTAGCCAGTCATCTTATATGTGAATTATATCAGGCCATCCTTTTTTTTGTTACGTATTACATTTGTCAACAATGTTAGTACATTCAACTACTCTTCGTGTGCACCAGCCATTTGACACGGTGATGGAAAATTCTGGAGCGAAAACAAGGTCTTGAGCAGACTATGCTATCGTGACGCGCATATCTAATCTGGTTACGGATAGCTCCTCGGAGGAGGATTCAGAGATGATGAATAGTCCTATCCCCGAGGTGCATGCTCTAACTTGGCAGGGTTATGTTGCTCATATCGTGCGTATGGTATCTTGCATTGCTATGTCATTTGCTTAGTTTAGACATGATTTGTGTGAATGCCACCTGTTTAGTGTCTAATTACCATATATGTGAATTATGCAATGCCATCTTTTTGCAAGACATTATATATGTGAATTATGCAATGCTATCTTGTTGCAAGGCATTATATATGTGAATTATGCAATGCCATGCTGTTTAGCCAAGCGTCATATATGTGAATTATATCATGCCGTCCTTTTTTTGTATTTCTCATTGCTTTTGTCAACAATGTTTGTATATTCAACTGCTCTTCCTGTCCATCAGCCATTTGAATTGGTGATGGAGAAATCTGGAGTGAAAACAAGGTCTTCAGAGTAGACAGTGCTACCTGGTGAAGCAGATATGTTGCTGGTTACACATAGCTCTTCAGAGGAGGATTCAGAGGCAGATGACTAGTCCTATGATCCCCCTGAGGTGTATGCTCAAACTTGGCAGGGTTATATTACTCATATCATGAATATGTTGTATTGCAATGCTTAGTTTTTACATCATATACACGATACTGAATGCCATCTCCTTAGTTGACACATCATATATGCGATTGCCCTCTGCTCACTTCCTTAGTATATAAATCATATATTTGAATTATATCATGCCATGATGTTTACATAGAAAGCATATATCTGAATTATGTCATGCCAACCCATTTTCTAAAGACATAATATAGTTATATCATCTCATCCTGTTCACATAGTCATCATATTTTGCATTATGTCATTCTATCCGTGAATTATATCATGCCATCATGTTTCCATCGACGGCATGTTTGTGATTTATGGCATGCCAACCACTTTAATAGACACATCGTATAGTTATATCATGTCATCCTATTTACATAGTCATCGTATTTTGAAGTATGTCATTCTATCTTGTTTAGTTAGCCATCATACATGTGAAATTGTGTCATGCTATCTTGTTTAATTAGCCATCATATATTTGAAATTATGTCCTGCTATTCTGTTTGGTTAGACAACATAAATGTGAATTATTTCATGCCCTGTTTTCTTCCCTACTATCCATTGCAGCTGTCTATCTTACAATGTCTGTACATTCAATTACTTTTCTTGTTTATCAGCCATTTCAATTGGACGGGGTGATGGCAGTATCTGTGGGAGTAAAAAACGGTCTTTAGAAAAAATCGTGCTACCTGTCGATGGAGATAGAACCACGGTTGTACTTGCCCAAGAACCAGCCCCACCACACATAACCCAGACTCACGCAGATTGTACCCCTACCCAGTTGGACAGAGAACCAGCTACACCCCTTCTAACCCCAACCCCAGCAGATAGTAACCCAGTTCCCGTTGACACAACACCGTCTCCACCACAAAGCACCCAAACACAAGCAGTTAGTAAGGCAACTGCAGTGCCCAAAGCACGAGAACCGCCACTCTGAACCCCAAGTCAATGCTTAAAGCATAAGAAGAATTGTTCTCAGGTCAGGTTCCGTAGCTACGGTTCATACTACTTTGCTCTTGCATCACTGTATTTACTCGTACCAACTAATTTCAAATTTGAAGGATGCAATTGAAATTCCAATGGTTCAACAGGTATGTTTTAAACCTGTTTCTTTAATGTGTTTGCTGTTGTAACTTGCTCTATGTTGATTTCAATTTCAATTGAATAAACAGTTGTCTTCTCATGCCATGCACATTACAAGTGTTGTTAGTGCTGTGTAGTTTCCCACACTTCTATTCTGTCTATGCTGCTTTGTCTTAAATAGATATGATTCGAACTGTATCTATCTTGATTTGGCAACATAAACTAGAATGATATAGACCATACAGTGACCATACTACATAGATATATGTTTGTTTCATGCTGTTATCCTGTCCACCTTACTACTGAACTGGTTTACCAAAATGAGTTTCATATACTACATTGTAGACCTGTGATGTGTTTGTTTGTTTCTCCTTTAGAACGCGGATAAAATATTGGAGAAGAGTACCCGTTATGCAATGGTAAAGGAAGTAATGCAGATCAGGTTCAAGATAGTGAGACATCCTGTTGTTCTCCAAGAAAGCTGATAAAAATATATTGAAGACACCGAGACAACCCCAAAGTCCTGTCTTGATGTAGTGTTCGAAGCATCTTGGCTACTCTGCTGGCACTAGCTCTTCGTACTCGCTGCCTGAATCAGTTCGGCTTCTTGAGTCTCAACTTCAAGTTGAAAGACATTGATCAGATGTTATGTGACAGGAAGCCGAAGGACTGAGGAAGTCCTTGCAGAATTCAGATGTATACTTTCTGGTACAACATCAAGTGCTGGAGGATTTAAGTGCCAAACAAGAGAAAGTTAATAAGCTTGCTAAGAATCTTGCCAGCATTATGGGTACCCAGGATATTGTTTCTTGAGCTCTTCTGAAGTGGTTTCAGTTTTGGACTTGTTTTGCTGCGGCGTTTATATGCTGCTTTGTTCCCTATATTTGCATTTGTGGCGAACTTTGATGCCCAGTGGATGTAATATGTGTAATAGCCGTGATGGCCTAGCGTAAGTTACTTGCTTATTTATTTCCGTTTTCTTGTTTATTTGTTTTCTTGTAGTCAGTGCAGTTCTTTTTCCGCGGTTTGCTAGTGGTCGGAATAACCTATTTTTTTTAAAACTAGGCCACATTAACAACGGGATACATATTTATTGTAGTTAACATGGGCCTCCTACGGGCCGTAGAAACAATGGGCCTTCTACGAAGCATAGACACAATGGGCCTTCTACGGGACGTAGACACAATGGGCCTTCTACGGGTCGTATGATCGGTTGGCCAAACATGGGCCAATAACAGACCACATTATGGTCGTAAATGGGCTAGAGTTGAAATCGTCCGTTCATGGGCCGACCATAACGGGCCATCGTTAATAGGCCGTATTTGATGACGCTGTGAAAACGGCCCAACGTATTAACGGGCCACAAAAGGGCCGACTGTAACCACGGGCTGTATTTGGCCCAGCGCGTAAAAGGACGATGTGGGCCGAAAGTAAACGAATGCTAGAAATGAGCTCAAGAATAAATGGGCCCTAAGAAGGCCGAAAGATAACATGGGCTGGAAACGGCCCAATAGAATAATGGGCCGTTAATGGGTATAAATTGATACACTGTTCATTACGGGCCAGTTTTACCACGGCCCGTTAGAGGGCCGAGGGTTACTAAGGGCCTCATATGGGCCAAAAAATGTCATGGGCCATACATGGGACGGAAGTTAAAACGGGCTGGAATTATATTGGACGGCCCAGATGACGGTACTGGGCCTAATTCGGATAGGCCATAAACGGGCCCTGGGTTAGCGGGCTGTAAATGGGCTATATGCGAATAGGCCGTTAACAGGCTTGCCGTGGGCCAGCCTGCCACCTTTTGACCAAGTCAAACGGGCCGGCCTTTTCACAGGAATGGGCCTCTATTGGGCCGTGCCATGTGTCGACGTATCATAGGCGCTTTGGGTCCAATGAGTGGATGACCTCTGTCCCAACGGTGAGCTGACACGTGTTTCCTCCAGCCAATGATGATTTTACATGTGGAAAATCCCCATTGGTCGGGGCTGTTAACGGGTTATCGGATCCAAAACCGACCCAATAGCTTAACAGCGTTCCGTTACGGTGGATGCCACGTGTCGGTCACCCTTGACGAAAGCACTTCTATGACGCGCGATTTATCGTCATGGAAGTGGACACTTCCGTGATGATAATTTTGGTAATGTCATGGAACACTTCTACGACAGCACAGGTATGACTATCTTGATTCTGTCATAAATTTTTCATGGATGTACATGCATGACAGAATACGTGACCTATTGTGACAAACACGTATCATCACGGAAGTGTATTTTTTTGTAGTGTAAACTTAGAAAAATTAAACTCATGAGACTCATTACCAAAACTAACACCAACAGTTTTTTTTCTCAAAAATTAGTTTAGCATTAACGGTGTTCAAGAAAGGTCTACCAAAAATAATGGGACAAAAGTCATCTCGTGGGGAACCAAGAACTAGAAAATCAGTAGGATATTTTACTTTCCCACACAAGACTTCAACATATCTAACAATCCCAAGTGCGGTGATGGTGTCTCTATTAATAAGTTTAATAGTAACATCTGTGTCTTCTATTTCAGTGGGTGCTATGTTATCCATAATTTCTTGATATAAGGTAAAAGGAATAGCACTCACGCTAGCACCCAAGTCACATAAACCATGATAACCGTGATCTCCTATTTTGACAGAGACAACAGGCATGCCAACAACAGGTCTATGTTTATCTTTTTCATCGGGTTTGACAATTCTAGCAGCTTCATCACATAAGTAAGTAACATTCCCATCAATATTATCTACCAAGAGATCTTTAACCATAGCAACACTAGGTTCTACTTTGATTCGTTCTTGTTGTCTAGGTTCTTTAATATTACTTTTGCGAACCACAGCTGAAACCTTAGCATGTTCCTTTATCCTAACAGGGAAAGGTGGTTTTTCAATATATGAAGTAGGCACAACTAGATCAACAAAGAAATAATAGTTTCTTCTTTAGCTATTATCAGTTCTTTAATTTCTTCCTTAATAGGTGGATGACATTTAAACCACTTCTCCTTAGGGAGATCAACATGAGTAGCAAAGGATTCACAAAAAGAGGCTACTATCGCAGAGTCAAGTTCATATTTAGTGCTTGTGAAAACCATAGGTATTCATAAAGGATTTAACACAATCAAACTTAAGCTTAATACCTTACTCTATACCTTCGCCAAGTTCCCTATCTTCATCGTTGCATTTAATTCTTTTTAACAGATCCCACCTGAATTCAATAGTCTACTTCATAAAAGAACCAGCAGAAGAAGTATCGAGCATGGATCGATCATCGTGAGAAAGCCGAGCATAAATTTTTTGGATAATAATTTCTCTTGAGAGTTCATGATTGAGGCATGAATATAACATTAACTTAAGCCTCCCCCAAGATAGAGCAATACTTTCTCCTTCACGAGGCCAAAAATTATATATATAATTTCGATCACGTTGAACTAAATGCATAGGATAATTTTTTTGGTGAAATTCTAATTTCAATCGATTCCAATTCCAAGATCCAATATCGTCGCATACCCTATACCATGACAATGCTTTTCCCTCCAAAGATAAAGGGAAAAACTTCTTCTTAGCTTCATCTTCGGGTACACCTGCAAGCTTAAATAACCCACAAATTTCATCCACATATGTCAAGTGCATATCAAGATGTTCAGTTCCATCTCTTGCGTAAGGATTAGCTAGCAGTTGTTCTATCATACCCGAGATAATTTCATAACCAATTTTTTCAGTAGGCGCAATAGGGTGAGGGGAAAATAATTGTAGTTCTGGTCGAGGTGAAGATACCCCGAACAAACCCCTCAGAGGATTGTTTTCCATAGTAGCAAGTGACAATAAATTTCAGCATGTAGTATAAATTTTTCCTCACAAATTTCCACTTACCAAGAGCGCTTGACATCCTGGCAATGGCGCCAGAAAAGAGTCTTGATGACCCGCAAGTATAGGGGATCAATCATAGTTCTTTAGATAAGTAAGAGTGTCGAATCCAATGAGGAGCAGAAGGAAATGATAAGTGGTTTTCAGCAAGGTATTTTCTGCAAGCACTGAAATTGTCGGTAACAGATAGTTTGATAGCAAGATTGTAATGAGCAAGTAGCAGCAATGGTAAATAAAGTGCAGCAAGGTAGCCCAATCCTTTTGTGGCAAAAGACATGCCAAAATTGTTTCTTATAATAGGCAAAGCGTTCTTGAGGGTACACGGGAATTTCATCTAGTCACTTTCACCAGGTTGGTTCGATTTGTGTTCTCTACTTTGATAATTTGATATGTTGGTGGACTGTTGCTTAGGTGCTTTCGTACTTGAACAAACCTCCTACTTTTGATTAACCCCCTCGCAAGCATCCGCAACTACGAGAAAAGTATTAAGATAAAATCTAACCATAGCATTAAACTTTTGGATCCAAATCGGTCCCTTACGAAGTAGCGCATAAACTAGGGTTTAAGCTTCTGTCACTCTAGCAACCCATCATCTAATAACTACTCCACAATGCATTCCCTTAGGCCCAAATATGGTGAAGTGCCATGTAGTCGACATTCACATGACACCACTAAGGGAATCACAACATACATATCATCAAAATATCGAACACATATAAAGTTCACATGATTACGTGCAACAAGATTTCTCCCTTGACCTCAAGAAGAAAAGTAAATACTCACAAATGATAATCATGCTCAAGATCAGAGGGGTATTAAATTGGATAATGGATCTGAACATATAATCTTCCACCGAATAAACCATATATTAATCAACTACAAGATGTAATCAACACTGCTAGTCACCCACATGTACCAATCTGAGGTTCCGGTACAAAAATTGAACACAAGCGATGAACTAGAGTTTGTGAGGAGATGTTGTTGTTGAAGATGTTGATGGATATTACCCTCCCAAAGATGAGAGGGTTGTTGGTGATGACGATGACGATGACGTTGATTTCCCCCTCCGAGAGGGAAGTTCCCCCGGCAAATCGCTCCGCCCGAGGGCAAAAGTGCTCCTGCCCAATTTCCGCCTCGAGACTGCGGCGCTCCGTCCCGAAAGTCCTCTACTTATTTTTTTTCTAGGTCAAAATGACTTATATACCAGAAGAAGGGCACCGGAGGTGAGCCGAGGAGGGCACAAGCCACCGGGGCGCGCCTGGGGTGCCTGGCGCGCCGAGGTGGATTGTGCCCGCCTGGTGGGTCTTCTCTGGTAGTTATTTGCAACAGTATTTTTTTATTCCAAAAAAATCTCCGTAAATTTTCAGCTCATTTGGAGATGTGCAGAATAGGTAACTCTAACGTAGCTTTTTCAGGTCCCGAATTCCGGCTGCCGGTATTCTCCCTCTTTGTGTAAACCTTGCATATTATGAGACAAAATGCATTAGAATTACTCCAAAAAGCAATATTATGCATAAAAATATAGTAAATAATAGTAGGTAAACATGATGCAAAATGGACGTATCACGACGCACTTTGCTTGCGTCCCTCGGTGCACTCTGCTCGCGTACCTCCATGTGCTCGGCTTTTGGATAGCTTTTCCTTGCGTGTTCAACTGCTATATGCATATATATGTGGTTGCTCGCCATTGAGGCAACCACGGAGCGCTCCGCTCGTGTCCCTGCGTGCGCGCTCTGCCAGCGGTTGGGGGAATGCCTTTTCTCTCATAATATGCAAGGTTTGCACAAAGAGGGGGAATGCCGGTAGCTGGAATTCTGGACGTGAAAAAGCTACGTCGGAGTTTCCTATTCTGCACCACTCCAAATGAGCTGTAAATTTACGGAGAATTATTTTGGAATATATAAACAATACTGGAGCAAATAACTACCGGAGGGGGCCACCTAGTGACAACAATAGACTTGGGCATGCCAGGCCCCCCAGGCATGCCCTGGTGGGTTGTGGTCAGCCCGGCCCACCTCCGGTGCCCATCTTCTGATATATAGGTCATTTTGACCTAGAAAAAAAATAAGAGGAGGACTTTCGGGACGGAGCACCGCCTTATCGAGGTGGAACTGGGGTAGGAGCACTTTTTCCCTCCGGCGGAGCGATTCCGCCGGGGGAACTTCCCTCCCCGGGGGATGGGGGATTCGAAGCCATCGTCATTACCAACAACCCTCTCATCTTTGGGAGGCCAATCTCCATCAACATCTTCAACAATACCATCTCCCACTACAAAAAAAAGACACATCCGTGACATTTTGGGCCGAATGAATTTTTTTTGTCATACTTATGACACTTCTATGACGATAATTGTGACAAAACCCGGTATCATCATAGATGTGGTGGGCTCCTACTTCTATGACAAAAAATCATGACAAAAAATGGGCTTTTCATCCTGGGCGGGCCGGAGACGCAGCTGCATGACATTCTTTGCGTCGTCCATGACGGAAAAAATCATGGTAGATGCGAGGGTGAGGAAAATATCGGGAAGTTCCCGGTTACGGTGGGTGGGTCGGGGCCGTGTGATGCACGGAGAGGTTTGCATGTTTCTCTTGTACACGTACGCGCGTGTGTACGAGGCGTTGCGCTCTAACTGAACCCGAGCGAGGGGTTGTGCTCTAACTGAACCCGAGCGATTGCACTACCTACGCTACTGAACTCCGATCGATCCCTTTCTGTTAACTGAACCCGAGTGATTCCTTCGCTACTGCTGCTAACTGAAGCCGATTGAAGCTACCTCTTGATGAACAGTCCCCTGCGGGGGTTGCATGAATAGTTCCCGGTGGGGGTTGCCGTGGATGAACAGGACCCTGATCGAGAAGGTGGGGGTGGATGAACAATAGCAGGTGGAGGGACCTTGCGGAGGGCTAGTTGAACAGTAGCCGGTGGAGGGATGGATGAACAGTAGCTGGTGGAGGCAGGAGGAAGACGCGGTGGATGAACAGTGCATGTGGAGGCTGAAGGAAGTCGACGATGGGTGAACAGTAGCCAGCGGAGTCCCGTTTTACGGTACACCACACCCCTCCAATGAACAGGACCCCCGTTTCGACCGTAGCGCTCCAACACAAGTCTGCTTCTGTTAACACCCGATTTGGCATGGTCAAAAACACAATTAAGATGGCCTCAAATGGAAAAGTGCGCAAAGTGGGAAAGTTCTGATTGTCAAAAGGGGAAAATTTGGTATTTGGGCTATAGCCATCCGATCTCATCTCTTAGGCCGAAGTTGTGTTCGAAGTACTTAGATTTTGTATTCAGAATACTATTCAGCTGATCACACCCCAGGAGGGCCTCATATGGAAAAATAATCTACATGAATTGTCTTCGTCTCGTCGAAACTATTGATTTTGATATAAAAATCATCCTAATCCGAGTTCGTATGCAAAAGTTAGATCTATCGAAATGCAGCCGTGCGAGGAGGCGAAATATGACGCGCCCCACCAAACCCATGTCTGATGGGTAGCGCGAGCAAATAGATGTTTTACGCGATCGTTTTTTTCCTAGAAGATGACTTCGAATCGAAAAACGTTCAACATAAAAGTTTTTCGTCTCGTCGAAACGAGTAAATATGCTTTTGGGCACATTTTAAACCGAGGTCGTTTACTGCCACAAAAAAGACCCGCAATGTGCAGCCAGTTTAAACCGAACAGTTTTGGAAAGTTCGAACAAAACCAATCCGAATTTGACTAGGGTTTTGGACGTGAATCCAAGCCTTTTCCTTGCACGGGAAGTTCAGCTGCCTCTTATATACCTAAGGGGTGACGGCCGATTGAACAACAGACAATCGAACAAACACATCTGCTACATTTTCGTGTTCATCTATCCCCTATCCTTGTATCTTTCTTCTCGTTCTTCGTCATTCTTCAGCAATGGAGAGCTGCGAATCCACGAGGCTCTTGGGGTAGTCAGGCCGACCTAGGGCAGCCCATAGTCGCCCTGACGCCCGACGGGTCCCTCCCGGCGTGTGTAACGCCCGGATCCGATCGCGCCGTGTGTACGCGATTATTCGCCGTCGTTGCCATGTCATGTGCTTGCGTGTTGCATTTTATCATGTCATCATGTGCATTTCATTTTGCATACGTGTTCGTTTTATGCATCCGAGCTTTTTCCCCGTTGTCCGTTTTGCAATCCGGCGCTCCTATGCCCTCCGGCGTTCCTTTTTTGTCTCCTGTTGTGAGTGAGTGTTAAACTTTCTCGGAATGGCCCGAGGCTTGCCAAGCGGCCTTGATATACCACCGGTAGACCGCCTGTCAAGTTTCGTGCCATTCGGAGGTCGTTTGGTACTCTAATGGTTAACCGGGTAACCGTAAAGCCCCTCTCTCTTTGCAGCCCAACACCCTCTCCAAAGTGGCCCAAAACCCATCTAACTCCCCTCCATGCTCTCGGTCGTTCGATCACGATCGTGTGGGCGAAAACCGCTCCTCATTTGGAGTCTCCTAGCTCCCTCTACCTATATAAACACCTCCCCCTCCGAAATTCGAGGTGCAACCCTAGCCATTTTTCATCCTCGCGCCGCCGGACACGTCCGCCCGAGCCGGACATGTCCGCCGGCCACCTCGCTCCGCCCTATCCGGTGCTGCCACGTCGCCTTCCCCGCCGCCACAGCCAACCAGCGGCCGCCACGTCACCGCCGCCAGCGCCCCATCGCCGCCGCTGCCCGGGGCCCAGATCCGCCCGCCCGGGCCGAACAGGCCTCGCCGGGCCCGTAGTCGCCGTCGCCTCAACCGCCGTCGCCGGAGCCACCTTCGCCCGGCGGCGCCGCGCCGCCCGGCGAACCGCGCCGCCGCCGCCTCTCCATCGCCCGCAGAGGAGCCCGACCGCCCGCGCCTCCTCCGCCGGCGCCCCTCCGTCCGATCGCGCGCCGCCCGCCGCAGCCTCCCGCCGCCTCCGCCGCCTCCCGACCGGCTTCCGCCGCCGCCCGACCAGCGACCTCGCCACCCGACGCCGCCTCCATCCGCGCCGCCCCGTGCGCCTCCTCCCGTCCCCTCGCCTCCGGCCACCTCCTCCCCGAGCTCCGGCGAGCTCCTCCCAGCCGGATCCGCCCTCCCTCGCCCTCTCCGGTGAGCTCTCCGGCGAGCTCGTGCCCTGCCTCGATCCGCGTGCAAGTCAACCCAGATCCGGATCCAGAGGTTGACCCCAAAAATCCCTAAGTCCCCGAATTTTTGCATTATCATGTCATGTTCGTCGCATCATAACTCCATGCATACTGCTCCGTTTTGTGCGTGTAATATGTCAAATTGTTCGCCTCAACGAGTACTTCATTTCATTCCATTGCATCATTTTCATTTGAGCTCATCTTGATGCCTGAATCTTTGTTGCAAGAGTGCTATGTGATGTTAATCTACTGAAACTTGTATAACTTGGTGATTTGTCATTTTTGCCATGATTGATGTGTGCATCCTATGAGGTTGATGTCTACATGAGTTTTGATCTATGTCATGCCATATTTTCAGGGGTGCTATCCATGTATTTTTGTGATTCCTGTAGTGAGTGCATCGAGCTCGCGAAGTAGGGTACTTGCTGTTACTGTTTTGCTAGGCTGAATCTGTTATTTCGTGATGCTTTGTAAACCTGCTTCTACAAGTCATTCTATGCATAATCTGGAGATCTTCACTAAGGATGTTTTGTTATACATGTCTTGCTCTATCCATCCATGCCCTTTGTTGCAATTATAGTCTGCTGTAACTTGCTGTAATCTTGCTCTAAAATAGCTAAATAATGTTGTTGTCATCCTGTTAACATTAAGTTCAATGTTGCCATGATTGTTGTTAGTGATCCATGCACTCTATGAACTTGCTCTTGCCATTCTTAGCTTCATAAACATGTCTTCTTACTGTGAGTTGACTTGCCATGCCATGTATTGCTCTGTGGTGAGTGGTTCAGGCTCACCAACATGCCTACTTATCGTTGTTCCTGCCATGTATGAATCTGTACTATAACTTGCCATGTTTACATGGGTGCATCATATTTTCCGTGCCCTTTTGGCTCATGGTCAGTTAAGGACTTTTGTTCTATGCAACTAGTAGATTCATGCCATGCTCTAGTTTGACATGATAGCTTGCTGTAATATGTTGTTTGATAGCTCTAAACATTGCAACCTGATGTTATTTTCTGCAAAGTCTGAACTGTTATTATATGCCATCTTGCCATGTGTGTTTGAGCATGTTCTAGTAATTTCTGGAGATAACTCAGTTTTCATGTTTTGTTATGATTTACCTGTACTTCAGGCCCATGCCTTCTGTTATTACGTTGAGATGCTGTAGCTTGTTGTTTTGATGCTTGCAATATGCCTAGTTGCTGTTTTGGACAGATTGTTGTCATGACTTGTATAGGGTGTATGTGTTGAACCGTTGCTCCGTTTTGAGTGTGCTCTATATGAAACTTCCTTGATTTTGCATGTAGTTTCACATTATCATGTTGCATCCTTGTTTTGAGGTGTTTGCTTCATGTTTGTATGCATGTTGCATCAATGTCATGCTTATCTTGTTTTGCTCATATCTTCTAGGCCGTAGCTCCGAATTAAATGAACTTTATATGTAACTTGACTAGAATTTCATGTAGATCATCTTGGTGCATCTTAACTTGCTGTTTAACAACTTGAACTTAAGGTTTATTAAGATCTGGACCAATTTCGAAATTTGCATATGAGGACTTACCGGAATTGTCGTACGTTGTTCCCGGCCTCATTTAAACTTGCTTTGATGTGTTGCTCTTGTATGCATCATCTCTTGCCATGAGTAGCTTCATGTAGCCTTGCCATGCATCATACTTGGTTGTGCATCATTCCTTGTTCACGTATGGTGTGTTTACCATGTTGTGTGCTTCTTCTCGATAGTTCCCGTTTCGTTGCGATCGTGAGGATTCGTTCGTCTACGCTTGGTTCGTCTTCATGGCTTCATCTTCTTCATGGACTCGTTCTTCTTCCTTGCGGGACTTCTGGCAAGATGATCATCACCTTGGATCTCATAATATCATTGCTATGCTAGTTGCTTCGTTTTATCGCTATACTGCGTTACCTATCTTTTGCTCCTCAAGCCTCCCAAATTGCCATGAACCTCTAACCTTTGACGCCCTTCCTAGCAAACCGTTGTTTGGCTATGTTACTGCTTTTGCTCAGCCCCTTTTATAGCGCTGCTAGTTGCAGGTGAAGATGAAGATTGCTCCATGTTGGATTATGTTTATGTTGGGATATCACAATATCTCTTATATTATTAATGCATCTATATACTTTGTAAAGGTTGGAATGCTCGGCCTTATGCCTGGTGTTTTGTTCCACTCTTGCCGCCCTAGTTTCCGTCATATCGGTATTATGTTCCTGGATTTTGCGTCCCTAACGCGGTTGGGTGATTTATGGGACCCCTTGACGATTCGCTTTGAATAAGACTCCTCCAAAGAAGGCCCAACCTTGGTTTTACCATTTGCCTCACCTAGCCCTTTTTCCCTTGGGAGTTGCGCTCTCGAGGTCATCTTTATTTACCCCCCGGGCGGTGCTCCTCCAGTGTTGGTCCAAACTAGAGCACCGTCTTGGGACCATTCCTTGGCAACTTGGGTTCGTCGGTTCTGTCGCGCTCGCTCATCCGGTGTGCCCTGAGAACGAGATATGTGCAGCTCCTATCGGGATTTGTCGGCACATCCGGGCGGCTTTGCTGGTCTTGTTTTATTGCTGTCGAAATGTCTTGTAGCCGGGATTCCGAGACTGATCGGGTCTTCCCGGGGAGAAGGTCTATTCCTTCGTTGATCGCGAGAGCTTGTCATGGGCTAAGTTGGGACACCCCTGCAGGGTATAATCTTTCGAAAGCCGTGCCTACGGTTATAGGCAGATGGGAATTTGTTAATATCCGGTTGTAGTAAACTTGAAGTAAACTCTTCTAAAATACACCAACCGTGTGCGTAACCGTGAGTGTCTCTTTTCGGGGTTGATCGAGAGGAGAACACGGTTTCTGGGTTATGTCTGAGGTAAGTAGGAGTTCAGGATCACTTCTTGATCATTGCTAGTTGACGACCGTTCCACTTGCTCTCTTCTCGCTCTTATTTGCGTATGTTAGCCACAATATATGTTTAGTCGCTGCTGCAACCTCACCACTTTACCCTTTCTGTAGCGACCTGACCCAAAATCGGTCAAATCTACGTATGCATACCATCCCAAGATCATCTTTGGTACTCACGAGACATCGATAAAGTAATCAAAGTTCAAT
Source organism: Aegilops longissima (assembly GCA_021605205.1). NCBI lineage: Eukaryota > Viridiplantae > Streptophyta > Magnoliopsida > Poales > Poaceae > Aegilops > Aegilops longissima. Next base: position 144,844,141 of record CM038679.1, read on the forward strand.
CACACCTGAATATCATTAATCGATTCTCATATAGAGTCTTTATTACAAGGGAATAAATTCGCTCAAGGCCAACTCATGAGAAATAAACTAAAATGCTGCGGAAGTCGAAGATAAGCGAGTCCATCCGACTCAAAGGGCAATCGCCAAGCGCGGGCGTAGCCTCACTCTGATCGGAATATATCTACGCAACATAATACGTTGCAGCCATGTAGGTCAGCTTTTGGAATAAGCTGGCAAGTCATGAAGAATAACAATAATAAAGTTACTAACTCTATATGCATTTTGGCTGTGGAGCTCTAAGTTTCATCATTTTGCGAAAAGCAAATTTTATCCTACTACGGTGGACTTGCTTGCAAATTACTACAATTGTTGGTAGTTATTGAGATGGTTCCGCCAACCAATATCTCGTTCCCAAATTATTATTAAGTCATAAACCCTCAAATTAACTCATTAGTTTTAGTGTTGAGATATCCGAATACTTCCAAGGTCCAGAGGCTCAAATGTCCGTAATCGGGACACGGCTAATCGATTAGGTTATAACCCTCTGCAGAGGTTTGCGACTTTCCCGCAAGAATCATTCCCTCCTTTGAAGTCTTCGCACTTCATGGTGTTTGAAGGCGGACGAATGAAACAGGGTCTTCCAAAGAGTTCTTCCGCCCTTTGCGGTACCCATCCAATCCTACCGTTCGTCTACTTCTCGTAGTACCGTCCAGCCAGCGTCACTACTAGGGTTAACCCAGCGAGCCCATAATGGCTTGCGGCTGCACAGTAAGCTTCCGGTCATGGGGCATCCATCCTTCTCTTTGTGGCTGGGTGAAGCTTTCCAGGATGTCATGGCGCTTCTCCATGCATCCCGCCACCACTGGGTGCTCCAGGTGCCCGTCAACCGCCCTCCACCCAGTAGTGATTTTCAAAGTCCATCTTGATCATTGTAGTCCATGGTTTGTCATCATCATTGACTCTCACAACTTGCTTATGAATTTCACTCATCCCAAATCCGTCTCTGAGCATAGCAAAATAACTACTACGTCCGGGGTCATGGTAACAAGGGATTGGTTCATCCTACCACATGATACTACTCAAGTTTAATGACTTCAAGATTTCACTACTGCATGCAATGGTGGGGTGGTGACAACTACTAATGCACAAAAACATAGGTATAGAATTAACATGATCAAAACTTGCCTTGCTGATGATCCTCGTAAGCTAAAGAGTCGTAGTAGCAAGCTTCGCACTCCGGAAACTCTACCGAGACAAACAATAACACAATAAGCACAAAGCAAAAGGATCACACAAGATAACAAAAGTAACATAACTCAACAAAACAATCAAAACCAAATCCAAAAGAAAAACTCAAAGAAATCCAATTCAAAGTTTTCCCTACTCCAAACAATAATAAAATAGTTTTAGATAACAAAATTCCTAATATAACCTAATCATGGTTTTAGTTTAACTTAACGAGAAAAGGATTCACTAAGCAATTAAGAGCAAAAAGAATTATTTAAAAGCTATTATAAAACTCATTTTAGGCCTAATCCAATTTCCATTAAGAAAATTAATTTAAAACTTTTATTAATTATAAATAAAAGTTCATCTACTAACATGACATAAACTAACCTAGAATAACTAATCACAAGTTAAAAATAAATTAATTTACTAATTAATTAATTAGGAAAACAGGAACTAGTCAATTAATTAGGATTAATAGGATTCTGTCTAAAATTAATTATTTATTGACCCTAAAATACCCAAATTAATTTCTAGGGTTTGGCAATGTCAAAATAAAGTGGTGACAAAAGAATCATGCAAAATAATTTTTCTAACTAAAGTTATAGCAGATTTGTTATTCTGACTAAAACAATATTAAAGCATTTTTAATTATTTTTAACATAGCTAAATATATATTTTTCAGAAACTACATAAAATTTGCAATCCAACAAAAAAGAATCACTCAAAAATATTAAACAGAATAAAAGATATACATTTTGAAAATTGAAACTATTAAATAAAACAGAAAATCAAAATAAAAAAAAAAGGCCTAATGGGCCTATCTTGTGCCTGTGCGTTAGATAGGCTAAACGGGCCCTAGGTTTAAACTAACGAACCGCCTAATAAAATAAACCTAAACTAAAAATTAAACCGATCGGACCGGCGGTTTTCTAACTAAAACCTACCCCTTGGGGCTTCTAATCTAGGCCATCGATCTCGATCGGACGGGAGAGTGTGCTGGGACTTACGGACTCGGCGACGGCGGCGGCGGCGGAGAGTGCTCCGGCGTCTGGGCGTCGGGAGCTCCGCGACTCGTCGAGAACAGCGCTGACGAGCACGGGAAGGGTTGGTGGTGTTGGGGAGGTCGGGGTGGACCAGGTGGCGTCGGCGGCGACTTTGGCGGTGGCGAGCTCGGGACTCCGGTGAGCTCGGGAGGAGAGGAGAGGGGTCCGCGAGGCTAGGGGAATGGGGTGCGGGGCTCGGCTCTTTATAGCCGGGCCTCGGGATGCTTCGGAAGGGCATCGGGGCTGTCGGGGATCCGGATCCTTGGGATCCGGTGGATCTCAGCGAGTCGATGGCGTGGGCGAGGGAAGAAGAGGGGGGTCCCACGGGTCAGAGAGAGGAGGGAGCGGCGAGGGTCGGGTGGCGAGGCCTAGGCCTTTCGGCGAGGGGGGGGGGTGAGCTGGGCTGGCTGGCTGGCTCTGGCTGGCCAGTTAGGCCAGCTCAGGCTGGTGTGTGTGGGGCTATGGGGTGGGCGGCGCTGGCTGGGCTGGGTGGCTTTGGCTGGCGCCCCAGGGTTTTTCTTTATTTTTTAATTAAAACAAAACAAAAATAAAACCTTATCTATAAATATTTTATATAGGGTATATATATACCAAAATGATCAGGGAATATTCCTTTCATTTGAACATTTTCCAAAGTCAAAATCCAAACTTCATAAAAATCTATTTTTCAAATTCAAATAAAATTTAGATTTGAATTCCAAATCTTTTGGCATTGTTTCCTCTGATATTTTTGGAGTGTCATGTTTGCTCCTCTCATACTTTTGATCAAGTATTTATCAGGCTTAGTTTTTGAAATGTTTCCCACATGCCAAAGTTTGAAATTCAAATTCAAAACTCAAAACTCTCTGAAACTTCAAATGGCATTCAAATTCAAACAGGATGCATAGGATGCTTATCTATAATTGTAAAACATTCCAAATAGGAAATTTGGGATGTTACAAACCTACCCACCTTAAGATGAATCTCGCCCTCGAGATTCGGGTTGAATAACAAATAGGTGCGGATGGTCTCGACGAAGATCTTCTTGGCGTTCCCAGTGGCTTCTTCCTCGGTGTGGTGACTCCACAAACCTTGCAAAATTTGATGACCTTGCTGCGGGTGACTCGCTTGCAGTCTCGAGAATCTGGACGGGTTTCTCCTTGTAAGTCAAATCACTTGTCAAGCTGTATGGCCTCTAGGGGCACTTTGTCTCTCAACGGAACATCGGCCATGTCGGCATGGCACTTCTTCAACCGAGAAGCGTGGAAGACATCATGAACTCGGACAATCCTTCCGCAATTCCAACTTGTATGCAACTTCTCCACGACGTTCGAGGATTTTGTAGGGGCCAATGAATCGGGTGCTAACTTTCCTTGACTCCAAACCTCTTGATTCCACGAAGTGAGACACACGAAGATATGCTCGGTCTCCCACTTCGTAAGTCACCTCCTTGCGCTTCTTGTTGGCATAACTCTTACATCTCGATTGTGCTATCTTGAGCCGGTCTCGAATTAGCTTGACTTTCTCTTGGAATCCTTGATAAGTTCGGAACCGAAAAGAGATCGATCTCAACACTATCCCACAAAGAATGGTGTTCTGCACCTCCTTCCGTATAGAGCTTGGAAAGGGGCCATCTTCAAACTGGATTGATAACTGTTGTTGTACGAGAACTCTGCGTACGGCAAATTATCATCCCAGCTAGACCCATAGTCTAGCACACAAGCTCTCAACATGTCTTCCAGAATCTGATTGACTCTCTCGGTCTGTCCATCAGTCTGCGGATGAAAAGCTGTACTGAATTCCAGCCTCGTACCCAAAGTTTCATGCAATTGCTTCCAAAACTTTGAGGTAAACTGCGTTCCTCTATCTGACACGATTTTCCTCGGAACTCCATGCAGACATACGATCCTGGTCATGTATATCTTGGCCAACTTGGCACTAGTATAGGTAGTCTTCACGGAATGAAGTGAGCTACCTTAGTCAAGCGATCAACTACTACCCAGATAGAATCATAACCTGAACGGGTCTGGGTAATCCTTTGATGAAATCCATACCAAGTTTCTCCCATTTCCAATCGGGAATCGGCAAAGGTTGAAGTAACCCTGCTGGCTTCGATGTTACTGCCTTTACATGTTGGCAAACATCGCATACGACTACGTGCTCGGCAATGTCCTTCTTCATACCTGTCCACGAAACTTTGCTTCAAATCCAGGTACATCTTGGTGTTGCGGGGTGAATCGAGTACTGAGGAATCATGAGCCTCTGAAGAATTAGCTTCCTGAGCTCGGGATCATTGGGCACATAATCGATCCTCAAACCATATAGTTCCGTGTTCATCCTTACGGAATCCTTTAGCTTTTCCTTCCTCCATCTTTTGCTTTATCTCATCGATTTCCTTGTCCGACTTCGGGCTTCACGAATCCTTTCGGTCAAGGTGGACTGAACTTCGAGTTGCAACAAATCCTTTGGAACTATCTCTAGTCGGAGATCTCGAGGTCATCGACCAACTCCTGGGTAATCCTCCTGCGGTAAGAGTATTCACATAACTCTTACGGCTCAAAGCATCTGCTACAACATTGGCTTTACCGGGTGGTAATGCAATCTCATGTCGTAGTCCTTTATCAACTCTAGCCATCTCCTCTGCCTGAGGTTCAATTCCTTCTGCGTGAAGATATACTTCAAACTCTTGTGATCTGTGTAGACATCACAACGATTTCCGATGAGGAAATGTCTCCAGGTCTTGAGTGCATGCACTCTGCTGCTAACTCCAAATCATGCGTGGCATAATTCATCTCATGAGGCCGTAGCTGTGCGGAGGCATAAGCTACAACCTTACCTTCCTGCATCAATACTCCTCCGAGTCCTTGACGAAAGCGTCTAATAAACCTGGTATTCCTTGTGTATGTCCGCAATATCAACACTTTGGGCTGTGACCAACCGTTTCTTCAATTCCTGAAAACTGGCTTCACATTCCTCGGTCCAAACATACTTGGCTTCCTTCTTCAACAGCTCAGTCATGGGCTTGGCAATCTTCGAGAAGTTCTCAATGAACCTCCGATAATATCCTGCGAGTCCGAGAAAACTGCGGATCTCCTTGGTGAGGTGGGTGATCGCCAATCGGTGATGATTCAACCTTGGCGGGATCAACTGCTATTCCTTCTCCTGAAATAACATGTCCGAGGAATCCAACTTCCTTCAACCAAAATTCACATTTCCTGAATTTGGCATACAGTGATGTTCTCGAAGTTTCTCGAACTAGGCGCAAATGTTCCTTATGCTCTTCCTCGCTCTTGGAGAAAATCAATATATCATCGATGAACACCACGACAAACTTGTCCAAATACTCCATGAACACCTTGTTCATCAAATTCATGAAGTATGCAGGAGCATTAGTCAATCCAAATGACATGACGGTATACTCGTATAAACCATACCTGGTAGTGAATGTTGTTTTGGGTATATCCTTTTCACGAATTTTCAACTGGTGATACCCTGATCGAAGATCGATCTTAGAGAATACCTTGGCTCCTACAAGCTGATCAAACAAGTCATTGATCATCGGCAGAGGGTACTTGTTCTTGATGGTTACTTCGTTCAATGCACGATAATCCACAACCATCCTCAAGCTTCCATCCTTCTTCTCTACCAAAAGAACTGGGGCTCCCCAAGGTGATGAGCTTGGGCGAATATATCCTTTCTCCAATAACTCATTTATTTGTTCCTTGATCTCTTTCAACTCATTCGGTGGCATCCGATAAGGTCTCTTGGATATTGGGGCTGTGCTGGCAATAACTCAATCAAAATTCAATGTCCTCGTCTGGTGGCATTCTGGTAATTCCTCCGGGAACACATCGGAAATTCTTGCACTCTGGCACTTCCTCTGAACAACTCCGTGAGGGAATGTACTGATTCTTCATCTGGCTGTGCTGGCTACATACTTGATCCTCTTACGCTCCGGGGTGGTGAGCAGAATAGACTTCTTGGCACGATCAATGTTCCCTTCATACTTCGACAACCAATCCATGCCTAGGATTACATCCAAGGTCTGAGTTTCCAACACTATGAGTTCCACGGGAAATTTGTGGTTCCCGATGTTAAGGGTTGCAGGACAGCATAAACCTGCCATCATTTCTCCTCCTGCGGAACTGACGCGAAGGGGGCTTCTAAGGGTTCTAGTGCGTAATCCGTACTTATCCACAACTACCCTTGATATGAATGAATGCGTTGCACCAGAATCAAAGAGAACCAAAACTGAACGTGAATTCAATAAAAACTTACCAACCACAGTGTCTGGCTGATCATAGACGTCCTCCACGTCGATATGGTTCACTTGAGCACGAGGAAAAGGATTGGGCTTCTTCGCTGAGCCTCCATTGCCATTCCCGTTCCTCTGCTTGGCCTCCGGGCAGTCGGTGGCGTAGTGCCCTGTCTTCTGGCACTTGAAGCAGGTGATGTGGCTCAGATCCTTCGGAGCCGGGGCAGAACGGTGCTGATTGCCATTACCATTTCCATTGCCATTGCCATGGCCTGACTTGTTGTCCTGGCTGCGGTTGTTTCCATTTCCTCCATGGTTATGACCTCCATGGTTATGATGGGTGTGCCCTCCTGAGTACGGTGCATAGCGGGGCTTCTGCTGAGCTCCTGAGTTGTGCTTCCCCTGGCTGTACTTCCGCTTGCGGCTTTCTATCTGCTGCTGCTTGCCTTCCAGAATGGTGGCCTTGTCTACCATCTCCGGTAGTTGTTGAAGGTAGCCACAATAAGCTGCATGCTCAGTTCATCATTGAGTCCCTCAAGGAACTTCTCCGCTTGGCGGCATCGGTGGCCACATCATCGAGGGCATAGCGAGCAAGCTTGCTGAATTCCTCCACGTCTTGTGCCACAAGACGATTTCCTGGCGTAAGTTGCGGAACTCACGCTTCTTCGACTCATGGCTCCAGATGAGACATGAGCAAAGTCTGAAACTGCTGGAATTGATCCCAAGTGATGCCACCCATGGGAAAAGTGGCGGTGTAATTCTCCCACCAAGAAGCTGCAGGTCCATCCAGTTGATGCGCGGCAAAGCGCACCTTCTCAGCATCAGTGCATCCAACGGTGACTAGCTCCCTTCCGATCTTGCGGAGCCAATCATCAGCCACAATCGGCTCAGTGCTACTAGAGAACACTGGCGGATTCAACCTCAGAAATCGAGTCAAGTTGTCCACAGTGGGTGGTGGTGGTGGCGGTGGATTGTTGGCGGTGTTGTTCTGATTCTGAATCAGGAGCTGCATCAGTGCATTCTGCTGCTGGAGCAGCTGGGTGAGCTCCGGCGGGAAACCAGTGTCACGTCTCGGAGGCATCTGGTGTTTTGGAGTGGGTGAGAAAATTAGAATAGAACAATGGTCTATGAGAAATACACTACCCATATGAATGCACAATCATAACACACCAAACATTTATTCATTCCACTCAAACATGGTTCAAACTCGATTACAAAAGCTCATGACTAATCGAAGGAAAACATCGGCCTAACTGATCGATTTAAAAGGTAAAAGATAACATGGTGGTCGACTAAAAGTCTTCATCGATGGCGCCTCCTCTTGGGGTTTCCTTCGTGGTACTCCTTCAAAATCCTGATCATTGCTCACGAGGGTGCTTCATCTCCACTCGGGTAAAGGTCCTCTCCCAAGTCCATCTTCTCCTCAATCGCGCAAGCTTCATCTTCAGGTCGTCGACTATCTCCATGAAGTCCGTGATTTCTTCCTCATGGCCAAGGAAGTCTGCGCGTGCCTTCTCCTCCGAGTTCGATTCATGGAACAAAAGCTTCCGTGTGTCTTGAGTTCTGGCGAGCCTGAATCTCCGTTTCACGAGAAGACACTCCAAGTCCTGGATGTAAGAGAGAGTGGAATCGTCCTCGATGGTACGGATGATATCTCCATTCCTTGCCTGCGAGAAACCATGGCGAGTCTGAGTGATCGAGCTCGGCCCTGTACTCCTCTCGGAGATGTCCAAGTGCTCGATAGATCGCCACGTCCCTTCCGATGATCCAGTTGAACTCGGTGAACTCAAAGTTGATAGGCTCCGTGTGTCCTCCAAAGGTTCTCCACAGGATATGCACCTCAATCAGAAGCGGGTGTCCGTCGGAAGTGCATTAGTGGGTTTCCCGGTGATCGAGGGCAGAGCAATCTTCAGCAGCTTCACCATCTGGACCAGCTTCCTTCCGAAGGGCATCGTCTCATCGGGCTGGCAGAACTCCGGTAGCAAAACTGGGGTGAACTCGACGGCCATCTAGAATGTTGCAAAGGGGAGAAGAGTCAGAATAGATCGGGGAGAATTATAGAATGAAAAGGGTTCAAAGTAAATGGTCTCGCTTATGGCTTTCCGATCCTAGGGGTTACGATCCTACGGTCAGCGTGTGCTCGATACCATCTCTCAGAGCGACCTGACCCAAAATCGGTCAAATCTACGTATGCATACCATCCCAAGATCATGCTTGGTACTCACGAGACATCGATAAAGTAATCAAAGTTCAATCACACCTGAATATCATTAATCGATTCTCATATAGAGTCTTTATTACAAGGGAATAAATTCGGCTCAAGGCCAACTCATGAGAAATAAACTAAAATGCTGCGAGCGTCGAAGATAAGCGAGTCCATCCGACTCCAAAGGGCAATCGCCAAGCGCGGGCGTAGCCTCACTCCCGATCGAATATATCTACGCAACATAATACGTTGCAGCCATGTAGGTCAGCTTTTGGAATAAGCTGGCAAGTCATGAAGAATAACAATAATAAAGTTACTAACTCTATATGCATTTTGGCTGTGGAGCTCTAAGTTTCATCATTTTGCGAAAAGCAAATTTTATCCTACTACAGTGGACTTGCTTGCAAATTACTACAATTGTTGGTAGTTATTGAGATGGTTCCGCCAACCAATATCTCGTTCCCAAATTATTATTAAGTCATAAACCCTCAAATTAACTCATTAGTTTTAGTGTTGAGATATCCGAATACTTCCAAGGTCCAGAGGCTCAAATGTCCGTAACCGGGGACACGGCTAATCGATTAGGTTATAACCCTCTGCAGAGGTTTGCGCACTTTCCCCGCAAGAATCATTCCCTCCTTTGAAGTCTTCGCACTTCATGGTGTTTGAAGACGGGACGAATGAAACAGGGTCTTCCAAAGAGTTCTTCTGGCCACTGCCGGTACCCATCCAATCCTACCGTTCGTCTACTTCTCGTAGTACCGTCCAGCCAGCGTCACTACTAGGGTTAACCCAGCCAGAGCCCATAATGGCTTGCGGCTGCACAGGTAAGCTTCCGGTCATGGGGCATCCATCCTTCTCTTTGTGGCTGGGTGAAGCTTTCCGCAGGATGTCATGGCGCTTCTCCATGCATCCCGCCACCACTGGGTGCTCCAGGTGCCCGTCAACCGTCCTCCACCCAAAGAGTGATTTTCCAAGTCCATCTTGATCATTGTAGTCCATGGGTTGTCATCATCATTGACTCTCACAACTTGCTTATGAATTTCACTCATCCCAAATCCGTCTCGAGCATAGCAAAATAACTACTACGTCCGGGGTCATGGTAACAAGGGATTGGTTCATCCTACCACATGATACTACTCAAGTTTAATGACTTCAAGATTTCACTACTGCATGCAATGGTGGGGTGGTGACAACTACTAATGCACAAAAACATAGGTATAGAATTAACATGATCAAAACTTGCCTTCTTGATGATCCTCGTAAGCTAAAGAGTCGTAGTAGCAAGCTTCAGACTCGGAAACTCTACCGAGACAAACAATAACACAATAAGCACAAAGCAAAAGGATCACACAAGATAACAAAAGTAACATAACTCAACAAAACAATCAAAACCAAATCCAAAATAAAAACTCAAAGAAATCCAATTCAAAGTTTTCCCTACTCCAAACAATAATAAAAATAGTTTTTAGATAACAAAAATTCCTAATATAACCTAATCATGGTTTTAGGTTAACTTAACAGAAAAGGATTCACTAAGCAATTAAGAGCAAAAAGAATTATTTAAAAGCTATTATAAAACTCATTTTAGGCCTAATCCAATTTCCATTAAGAAAATTAATTTAAAACTTTTATTAATTATAAATAAAAGTTTCTACTAGCATGACAGAAACTAACCTAGAATAACTAATCACAAGTTAAAATAAATTAATTTACTAATTAATTAATTAGGAAAACAGGAACTAGTCAATTAATTAGGATTAATAGGATTCTGTCTAAAATTAATTATTTATTGACCCTAAAATACCCAAATTAATTTCTAGGGTTTGGCAATGTCAAAATAAAGTGGTGACAAAAGAATCATGCAAAAATAATTTTTCTAACTAAAGTTATAGCAGATTTGTTATTCTGACTAAAACAATATTAAAGCATTTTTAATTATTTTTAACATAGCTAAATATATATTTTTCAGAAACTACATAAAATTTGCAATCCAACAAAAAAGAATCACTCAAAATATTAAACAGAATAAAAGATATACATTTTGAAAATTGAAACTATTCGCTAAAACAGAAAATCAAAATAAAAGAAAAAGGCCTAATGGGCCTATCTTGTATACTCGTATGTTAGATAGGCTAAACGGGCCCTAGGTTTAAACTAACGAACCGGCCTAATAAAAATAAACCTAAACTAAAAATTAAACCGATCGGACCGGCCGGTTTTCTAACTAAAACCTACCCCTTCGGGGGCTTCTAATCTAGGCCATCGATCTACGATCGGACGGGGGAGGGTGCTGCCGGGGACTTACCGGACTCCGGCGACGGCGGCGGCGGCGGCGAGAGTGCTCCGAGGCGTCTGGGCGTCGGGGAGCTCCGGCGACTCGTCGGGGAACGCGCACGAGCACGGGGAAGGGTTCGGTGGTGTTGGGGAGGGTCGGGGTGGACCAGGGTGGCGTCGGCGGCGACTTTGGCGGCGGTGGCGAGCTCGGGACTCCGGTGAGCTCGGGAGGGAGAGGAGAGGGGTCCGCGAGGCTAGGGGAATGGGGTGCGGGGCTCGGCTCTTTATAGCCGGGCCTCGGGGATGCTTCGGAAGGGCATCGGGGCTGTCGGGATCCGGATCCTTGGATCCGGTGGATCTCCCAGCGAGGTCGGTGGCGTGGGCGAGGAAGAAGAGGGGGTCCCACGGGTCAGCGAGAGGAGGGAGCGGCGAGGGGTCGGGTGGCCGAGGCCTAGGCCTTTCGGCGAGGGGGGGGGTGAGCTGGCTGGCTGGCTCTGGCTGGCTGGTTGGGCCAGCTTCAGTGGGGGGCCAGCGGCTATGGGGTGGCGGCGCTGGCTGGGCTGGGTGGCTTGGTGGCGCCCTGGGGTTTTCTTTATTTTTTAATTAAAACAAAACAAAAATAAAACCTTATCTATAAATATTTTATATAGGGTATATATATACCAAAATGATCAGGGAATATTCCTTTCATTTGAACATTTTTCCAAAGTCAAAATCCAAACTTCATAAAATCTATTTTTCAAATTCAAATAAAATTCAGATTTGAATTCCAAATCTTTTGGCATTGTTTCCTCTGATATTTTTGGAGTGTCATGTTTGCTCCTCTCATACTTTTGATCAAGTATTTATCAGGCTTAGTTTTTGAAATGTTTCCCACATGCCAAAGTTTGAAATTCAAATTCAAAACTCAAAACTCTCTGAAACTTCAAATGGCATTCAAATTCAAACAGGATGCATAGGATGCTTATCTATAATTGTAAAACATTCCAAATAGGAAATTTGGGATGTTACACTTTCCTTTCCCATTAAGCTTTGCTAGTCTTGAAACCCATGGTAATGGGATTGCTGGGTCCTCGTGGCTCACAGATTACTACACCAACAGTTGCAGGTGTACATGTTATGCGATGGTCATGGCGCTTGCGCCGGTGTTTACTTGTTTTGGAGTTCTTCTTCGCTTCTTCTTGATCAGGGATAGGTTCCAGTCGGCAGCCTGGCTAGCAGGGTGGATGTCGTTTGAGTTTTTGTTTATGTTTCATCCATAGTCGGATGTTGCTCTTATGTATTGTGATGTCGTATTCGTGTGGCATTGTATGCCTCTTGTATGTATCCCCATCTATTATGTAATGTTGATGTAATGATATCCACCTTGCAAAAGCGTTTCAATATGCAGGTCTATCCTTGGTGGGACCTTCGAGTTCCTTTTGGATAGGGTCGCATATTGGGCGTGACAAGTTGGTATCAGAGCCTCGACCGAGCTTAGGAGCCCCCTTGATTGATCGTGTAGTTTGGCCGTTGTTGAGTCTAGAAGAAATCTGTTTTTGGAGTCTAGTTATATCGGAGAGTAGGAATTCTTTTTACTCCTCAGCCCTTCGCTTCTCTCGGTGAGGAATCTTGGCGTAGGTGTTTTGAATTACTCCTCTTCCCCTTCAAATTTTCTTTAGGTTCACGCAGTTGGTCTTCCGATCGTTGTTCCTCAGCTCTTTGCATCCGGTGCATATCTCGTCAAAGTGATTCGACCCTCTCCGTTTTTGCAAGTTCAATCCTCAGTTGTTTTCTTTTCCCACCCGCCCACCCTTCTTCTTCTCGAAACCGGAGTCTGTAATCGAGTATCCATCCTACTCGTGCGAAGTCTTTGCTTTCTTTCCTCAATGATTTCAACCGGTGCTTTCTTTTTCAAGTTATTCGTCGATTCCCCGTTCCAAGTTGCCTCTGTTTTCCCGCCCTCCCACCCCTTTTATTCGGGACTCTGAGCCTTTAATCGAGCAATCTATTTCATTCGTGCATAGTATCTTCAGTCTTTCCTCAATTGTCTCAACCGGTGAGTTCTCGTCTCGGTGGACATTCTTCATCTCTTATTCTTCTCCTGTGGATTCAATTCAAGTTTTTTTCGGGTTGATCATATTCTTCTCCTCGAAGTGTTTTCCGTGCTCGTTCATCTCTCGCCAGTTTATCCTTCCGGAGTGTTCAAGACATCTCAGGAGATTTGTTTGTGTCCGAGTTAATTCGAGGTTGTCACCTCATTCAAATATTTCAATCATTCCGGTGCATCACCTATCTATTCAAAAATCCTTTTCAACGGTGTTTCTTTTCAGTGGGCCCTAACCCACAGGTCTTTTTCCAGGATCTTACCTGACTCTTCTACTTCCCCGGAGTTATTCTCAAATTCTTTCAAGTGTGACGTAAGAATGGATTCCATCAGTCAGATGCCATCTCCAAGTTCGCTTTCTAATTCTTTTCATCTTTTGGTTCAACCCTTCCTCTCTGTTTTTCATTCTCCCGAAGTATCTCAGTAATTTTGGTGGCGTTCCTCGTCGTCATTTGAAGACCGAAGAAGAGTTTTTCCTCTCAATCTTGCCCGTTCTCCCAAAGATTCGTGGTTCTAGCTTCTTTTATCCTCTCGAATTATTCCAATTGTCAGATATTCTTTTCTTATCCATCCGGAGTGTGTCTGAAGTTGATTTCTATTTATTTTCACCGGAGGCCATCATTCCAGTTTTCGTTCTCCAGTTATCCCGGCGCTTCATTCAAATGTTCATTAATCAGCTCGAGTTCTCTTTGTTCTCGTCTCTCTAAATCCCCTCAAGCATATTTGCCTTCTAATTCTTTTGGTGATTCATTCTCTTTCATCAGTCATTTTCGAATTCTTACGGTGGTTCGTTCAAGATTCTTTTTCCTCGATTATCATTTTAATTCATTCGTCTTTTCAATCCTACCGGTGATTTATGAAGATCTTCTCTAGTTTGTGACATGTCACTTATCAATCCTTTTTCAAGAAGAATAAGTAGTATGCAAAATCCATTGCTTGTCATCAATTTAATTTGATGAAGGATAAGCATACAATAAATATTATTCTTATGTCATCCAAGTGTTTAATCCCTTCCTTCGGAGTTTGTTCTTGAGGAATAAATTCTAGGTCCAAGTGTTCTCATGTTTTATTTTCCGGAGTTCAATTTCCTCAGCCATTTCGTCGGAACCTCCATCTAAATGATCGCAATGCTCATCTTATTCTTTTCATCCTTCATTCAATCTCATAATCCTTTTGTTACCGGAGTTCTTCACGATGGTTCTTCATGATTTAATTCATTCTTCAAGAGTTCATCAAGTATCGTTCCATCCTCTCTAGTTCATGTTCTATTATTTCCTTGTTCAACCGGAGTGCTGCCTAAATCCTTTCAGTCTTATTCGTTTCTTATCTCGTTCTAACCGGAGTGGTTTCATAGTCTATCTGATTTCGTGAGCTTTCGATTCTCGTCATTCTCGTCGATCATCTCTTCTTCTCGAGTGCTCTCGATTCTTTGCTTCTTCTCTTGAGTTCTTGTTTCACCTCGTCCTTTTTCCCTTCCGTCTGGGTCCTAAGATCTCGGGACGAGATCTCTTGTTAGTGGAGGAGTGTTGTAACGCCCCGGATCCGATGCGCCAGGTGTCTGCCAGTTATTCGCCATCGTTGCCATGTCATGTGCTTGCGTGTTGCATTTTATCATGTCATCATGTGCATTTCATTTTGCATACGTGTTCGTTTCATGCATCCGAGCTTTTTCCCGGTTGTCCATTTTGCAATCCGGCACTCCTATGCCTCCGGCGTTCCTTTTTTGTCTCCTGTTGTGAGTGAGTGTTAAACTTTCTCGGAATGGCCCGAGGCTTGCCAAGCGGCCTTGATATACCACCGGTAGACCGCCTGTCAAGTTTCGTGCCATTCGGAGGTCGTTTGGTACTCCAATGGTTAACCGGGTAACCGTAAAGCCCCTCTCTCTTTGCAGCCCAACACCCTCTCCAAAGTGGCCCAAAACCCATCTAACTCCCCTCCATGCTCTCGGTCGTTCGATCACGATCGTGTGGGCGAAAATCGCTCCTCATTTGGAGTCTCCTAGCTCCCTCTACCTATATAAACACCTCCCCCTCCGAAATTCCCGGTGCAACCCTAGCCATTTTTCATCCTCGCGCCGCCGGACACGTCCGCCCGAGCCGGACATGTCCGCCGGCCACCTCGCTCCGCCCTATCCGGTGCTGCCACGTCGCCTTCCCGCCGCCACAGCCAACCAGCCGCCACGCCACGCGCCGCCAGCGCCCCATCGCCGCCGCTGCCGGGCCTAGATCCGCCCGCCCGGGCCGAACGGGCTCGCCGGGCCCGTAGCCGCTGTCGCCTCAACCGCTGTCGCGGAGCCACCTTCGCCCGGCGCCGCCCGCAGCCTCGCCGGAGTTGCCGCTGCGCGCCTCGCCATCGCCCGCAGAGGAGCCCGCCGCCCGCGCCTCCTCCGCTGGCGCCCCTCCGTCGCCGCCGCCCGCCGCAGCCTCCCTTCGCCTCCGCCCCGCCCCAACCGTCGACCTCGCCGCCCGCCGCCGCCTCCATCCGCGCCGCCCCGTGCGCCTCCTCCCGTCCACTCGCCTCCGGCCACCTCCTCCCCGAGCTCCGGCGAGCTCCTCCCGGCCGGATCCGCCCTCCCTCGCCCTCTCCGGTGAGCTCTCCGGCAAGCTCGTGCCCTGCCTTGATCCACGTGCAAGTCAACCCAGATCCGGATCCAGAGGTTGACCCCAAAAATCCCTAAGTCCCCGAATTTTTGCATTATCATGCCATGTTCATCGCATCATAACTCCATGCATACTGCTCCCTTTTTTGCGTGTAATATGTCAAATTGTTCGCCTCCACGAGTACTTCATTTCATTCCATTGCATCATTTTCATTTGAGCTCATCTTGATGCCTGAATCTTTGTTGCAAGAGTGCTATGTGATGTTAATCTGCTGAAACTGGTATAACTTGGTGATTTGTCATTTTTGCCATGATTGATGTGTGCATCCTATGAGGTTGATGTCTACATGAGTTTTGATCTATGTCATTCCATCCTTACAGGGGTGCTATCCATGTATTTTTGTGATTCCTGTAGTGAGTGCATCGAGCTCGTGAAGTAGGGTACTTGCTGTTACTGTTTTGCTAGGCTGAATCTGTTATTTCGTGATGCTATGTAAACCTGCTTCTACAAGTCATTCTATGCATAATCTAGAGATCTGCACTAAGGATGTTTTGTTATACATGTCTTTCTCTATCCATCCATGCCCTTTGTTGCAATTATAGTCTGCCGTAACTTGTTGTAATCTTGCTCTCAAATTGCTAAATAATGTTAATGTCATCCTGTTAACATTAAGTTCAATGTTGCCATGATTGTTGTTAGTGATCTATGCACTCTATGAACTTGCTCTTGCCATGATTGGCTTCATAAACATGTCTTATTACTGTGAGTTGACTTTCCATGCCATGTATTGCTTTGTGGTGAGTGGTTCAAGCTCACAAACATGCCTACTTATCGTTGTTCCTGCCATGTATGAATCTGTACTATAACTTGCCATGTTTACATGGGTGCCGTCACATTTTCCGTGCCCTTTTGGCTCATGGTCAGTAAAGGACTTTTGTTCTATGCAACTAGTAGATTCATGCCATGCTCTAGTTTGACATGATAGCTTGCTGTAATATGTTGTTTGATAGCTCTAAACATTGCAACCTGATGTTATTTTCTGCAAAGTCTGAACTGTTATTATATGCCATCTTGCCATGTGTGTTTGAGCATGTTCTAGTGATTTCTGGAGATAGCTCAGTGTTCATGTTTTGTTATGCTTTACCTTTACTTCATGCCCATGCCTTTTGTTATTACGTTGAGATGCTGTAGCTTGTTGTTTTGATGCTTGCTATATGCCTAGTTGTTGTTTTGGACAGATTGTTGTCATGACTTGTATAGGGTGTATGTGTTGAACCGTTGCTCCGTTTTGAGTGTGCTCTATATGAAACTTGCTTGATTTTGCATGTAGTTTCATATTATCATGTTGCATCCTTGTTTTGAGGTGTTTGCTTGATGTTTGTATGCATGTTGCATCAATGCCATGCTTATCTTGTTTTGCTCATATCTTATAGGCCGTAGCTCCGAATTAAATGAACTTTATATGTAACTTGACTACAATTTCATGTAGATCATCTTGGTGCATCTTAACTTGCTGTTTAACAACTTGAACTTAAGGTTTATTCAGATCTGGATCAATTTCGAAATTTGCATATGAGGACTTACCGGAATTGTCGTATGTTGTTCCCTGCCTCATTTAAACTTGCTTTGATGTGTTGCTCTTGTATGCATCATCTCTTGCCATGAGTAGCTTCATGTAGCCTTGCCATGCATCATACTTGGTTGTGCATCATTCCTTGTTCACGTATGGTGTGTTTACCATGTTGTGTGCTTCTTCTCGATAGTTCCCGTTTCATTGCGATCGTGAGGATTCGTTCGTCTACGCTTGGTTCGTCTTCATGGCTTCATCTTCTTCATGGACTCGTTCTTCTTCCTTGCGGGACTTCAGGCAAGATGACCGTCACCTTGGATCTCATTACTATCATTGCTATGCTAGTTGCTTCGTTCTATCGCTATGCTGAGTTACCTATCTTTTGCTCCTCAAGCCTCCCAAATTGCCATGAACCTCTAACCTTTGACACCCTTCCTAGCAAACCGTTGTTTGGCTATGTTACTGCTTTTGCTCAGCCCCTCTTATAGCGCTGCTAGTTGCAGGTGAAGATGAATATTGCTCCATGTTGGATTATGTTTATGTTGGGATATCACAATATCTCTTATATTATTAATGCATCTATATACTTGGTAAAGGGTGGAAGGCTCGGCCTTATGCCTGGTGTTTTGTTCGACTCTTGCCGCCCTAGTTTCCGTCATATCGGTATTATGTTCCCGGATTTTGCGTCCCTGACGCGGTTGGGTGATTTATGGGACCCCCTTGACAGTTCGCTTTGAATAAGACTCCTCCAGCAAGGCCCAACCTTGGTTTTACCATTTGCCTCACCTAGCCCTTTTTCCCTTGGGAGTCGTGCTCTCGAGGGTCATCTTTATTTTACCCCCCCCCCACCGGGCTAGTGCTCCTCCGAGTGTTGGTCCAAACTAGAGCACCGTGCGGGACCATTCCTTGGCAATTTGGGTTACGTCGGTTCCTGTACGCTTCGCTCATCCGGTGTGCCCTGAGAACGAGATATGTGTAGCTCCTATCGGGATTTGTCGGCACATCCGGGCAGCTTTGCTGGTCTTGTTTTATTGCTGTCGAAATGTCTTGTAGCCGGGATTCCGAGACTGATCGGGTCTTCCCGGGGAGAAGGTCTATTCCTTCGTTGATCGCGGGAGCTTGTCATGGGCTAAGTTGGGACACCCCTGCAGGGTATAATCTTTCGAAAGTCGTGCCTGCGGTTATAGGAAGATGGGAATTTGTTAATATCCGGTTGTAGTAAACTTGAAGTAAACTCTTCTAAAATACACCAACCGTGTGCGTAACCGTGAGTGTCTCTTTTCGGGGTTGATCGAGAGGAGAACACGGTTTCTGGGTTATGTATGACGTAAGTAGGAGTTCAGGATCACTTCTTGATCATTGCTAGTTGACGACCGTTCCGCTTGCTCTCTTCTCGCTCTTATTTGCATATGTTAGCCACCATATATGCTTAGTCGCTGCTGCAACCTCACCACTTTACCCTTTCCTTTCCCATTAAGCTTTGCTAGTCTTGAAACCCATGGTAATGGGATTGCTGAGTCCTCGTGGCTCACAGATTACTACACCAACAGTTGCAGGTACATGTTATGCGATGGTCATGACGCGAGCGCGATGTTTACTTGTTTTGGAGTTCTTCTTCTGCTTCTTCTTCGATCAGGGATAGGTTCCAGGTCGGCAGCCTGGGCTAGCAGGGTGGATGTCGTTTGAGTTTCTGTTTATGTTTCATCCGTAGTCGGATGTTGCTCTTATGTATTGTGATGTCGTATTCGTGTGGCATTGTATGCCTCTTGTATGTATCCCCATCTATTATGTAATGTTGATGTAATGATATCCACCTTGCAAAAGCGTTTCAATATGCGGGTCTATCCTTGGTGGGACCTTTGAGTTCCTTTTGGATAGGGTCGCATATTGGGCGTGACAGTGTGGGGCTTCGGGTCTACAAAAGCATCCGCCGGTTGTCCTGCGTATCGTGTTGCTGGTCAGATCTTCTTCGACGTGAGCTGCGGTGCATCACCCCGGCCGTCGAGGGTACACGGTGAAGTGTTCGTATGCGAATACACTTTTTGGCGACTCCGCTGGGGACGATGCTTTGAATGGTCTCCAGCCTGTTCTTGCTACGAAGAGATCGTCATCAAGTTGCTGCAATCTACAAAGGTAATATGAATACCCAATTCCCCTTTGTAGATGCAAATAATCCATATGTTGTTGCGATCACCTAATGAGCATAATGTATCGGCTAGCTCTAGTTTTATCAATCATGCATCTAATTATGCGCAAGGGCCGATGCAAAACAATCTTCATGCTTCAAATTCTTACAATTTTAGCAATGTACAACATATGTATCCAAACTCCCATGCATCGGCAACCCCACAAATCCATATGCCGATGAACAACATGATGGGTTTGGCTAATCAATTTGAAACACCTCATATTAAAATTTCCAATAGCATACAAGAAAGTGTTCACCCTTTTATTCATCAGCAACTAATTTGCAATGTGTGTATCCAACCTTACCGGTGGATGGAGAATTGGCCATGCTACTACTAGCTATTCGGCCAGTTATTCTCAACCATCATATGCTACACCTCATGTTAGTAATTTTTTAGCACCCTCTCCAACTGTAGATGTTCATAATTCAGCCCCGCACCTTCATGGTCATAGACGAATAAGTGAAAATTTGGTATGAACACACGTGTCATCATCTAATAATGTAGCATATAATGCATGCTCTACGCAATTCAAGAATTTTGGCAACACTCATGAATCATTCCTGAAAGAATCTGAAAGTATTGCAGAGCAAT
The DNA here is from genome assembly GCA_021605205.1 of Aegilops longissima. Lineage (NCBI taxonomy): Eukaryota > Viridiplantae > Streptophyta > Magnoliopsida > Poales > Poaceae > Aegilops > Aegilops longissima. The sequence goes on from CM038679.1 coordinate 144,864,167, forward strand.
CCCTTCCAGAAGCGGTTGTGGCTGCATTAAAAAAGAGCTTGGCACAAAACAAGAGGATTGGTGCTCTTTGCCTTGAACAATATGAAAAGGGGTTGTTTCCTGGTTATGCTGCAATAAAGGCTAGAGTTTTGCAAGAAGATGAAACTTCGTCAATTGATAGAATCGGCGAAAGAACATATGGTGCATACACCTCCACCTTGTACTTCAACATATTATACACCCACTACACAATTGCAAAATTTTGGCAACACTAACAATTCATTGCCGAAAGATCCTAAAAGCATTGGGGGGCAACTGATCTAGAGCGGGCTGAAACTGAGAAGGGAGTTAAAGCTTTGCATGATAGGGTATAAGTGCTTCACCAAGATAGAATTAATAGGGAATTGGCCCAAAGAAAACAAGCCTTGCCAATTTGTAGAATCAATAAAAAGAAGGATGATTCGGAACATGAAAGTGCTTCGGTTGAAAAAGCCGAATCAAGTAGTATATATTTTTAATCCATCAAATCCAAAGAGGCAAGCATCATTGAGAAAGGGCATGGCAAGCACAGGAAAACAGCCGTGCTTGATTTTTCTGAAGTTAATGGAACCTACTTCCTACCTATGAATTTCGTGCTGTAGAAATTGACAAGCCTCAAGGACAAGAGCAAGTAGCCAAACAAAGTTCGGCTGACAAAGATCTTCAAAGAAATGATGCACAGAATCAAGAAAAAGATGATGACAAGGCGTTGGGGAGCCATCCAAAGACGGAGCAAGATGTTCTTCAAGTCGCACCACAATCATGCTCTCCCAACATACTTGAGGAGGTATGTCTTGCAAGTAATTTACCTGTTTTCAGATTTGGTCACAAATTTATTGTTCATGCATCTATTTGAAAAATCCTCATAAGTAATTTTGAAAGACCAATGAAGAAGGGTAATTTACTTGTTAGGAATAAAATTGTTATTGAGCATATAGGTTAACCCATTGCGCTATTTACAAAGACCGATAGTGACTTACTATTGCAGCCAAGGCTTTCCCCGTTGCTGTATATAAAGTTCATATTTATTTGGGTAACTTTGCTTATTTATTACTTGGCTTGCATTTGGTCTCAATTGAGACATGTATATCCTAACTATCTTCATTTTTGAAATTTAAAGCCAAGGTTAAATTATTTTGAGAAAACCGATGCTATTATAATATCTTATCAGAAGACATTGGATATAGAGTGCAAAACACATTGCATAGCCGGATGGAGGGATTCCAAATGTGAACCATTCGTTTGCTTACCTCCAAAGCCGTTCTCACACCAAGATCGGCTAGAAAATAAGAAGTATACCTTCAATTCAAGCATGTGTGATCAAATATTTGATTTGTTGCTGAAAACTAATTACATAAGAATTCTTGATCACCATGTCAAGCCATCAATTCAAGGACGAATGTATTGTAGGTTGCATCATTCGTTCAAACGTAATTTTGAGGATTGCAATATGTTTCACCAAATACTCAAATTGGCCATTGAGAAGGGACGATTGAGAATTGTTGAAACACCAAAGGATGACCAGTCTATTCCGATTGGTCTTGATGACAAATTTTTTTACATTGGCTACTTCAAGCCAATCCATCTAAAGAGAAGGTAAAAACTACAGGTGAAGCGATCAAGGTTTCAAGTAAAAGAATTTGTTGAAGAGCACAATGAACATAAACTTGAGGGTGAGAATTCCATCGAAGCTACAATGAAAACGCCAAGGTCTGGGGGGCAACAAGCAAATCCAATGATCAAGGAAACCAAACCAAAAGAAAACAGTGGCTGGAATAAGCGCAAGTGTAAGAAATGAAAAATAACTTCCGCTGAACTATTGGATGAATATCAAAAGAAAAGTGAAGAGAAGAATGCTTATCAGCCAAATCATGCAAGGAAACCAAGATCACCCCCAAGGCGCAAATATGAGGATCGGTATTGGCAAAGTGAGAATCTTCATGAAACATATTCATATCCTTATTTTAGGCCGCCAATGCCAAAGCCGTGGATGCCTCCCTATGCTCATGTATATCCATATTCATCATGGGACAGGTATGATACAAGGGCACATTTTCCATCTTATTTTAGAATATCTCACCAATATTATGCAGCTCCAAGAAGATCAACATCTGAACAGTCACATGTTAAAGACCGTTTCAATCATAAGGATTCAGTCCGGAGCTCAAGGAAGAAGAAAGAGGTGGTCAAGCAACTTTACCGTGTTAAAAGAGATGGTCGAAAGAGTGAACTTCAGATTTGATCTCAGATGAAAAAGAGCCAGTTATAGTGTTGACATTGGCTACTAAAAGCAATGAGATGAAGCAACCAATTATTGAGAGTCAAAGTGCCAAATCTCAAGAAAAGAAGTTGAGAGTGCACAAGGCCAAAAAGGAATTGCCATGATAGAATCACAACCGAGATGCCCGCTCGGCTTATCGTATTGGCAAAAGAAGAAATTACAAAATCTTAGCACACAAGAGCCGAGGATGAAGAACATGGCATGGGTTCCCAAGAGGATCAATCATAACAAAAAATGATGTGCATACTTCTATTGCAACAAGTACAATAAAAGTGAAGAAAGAGGAGAATGGAAGCACCAAACAATTAAGCCAAAAGTGTGCATCACAACATCAAAATCTTCGGTTAGCACATCATCTAGTTTCTTCAACAATGCCATTGATGCCTTTATCATGGAATTCATCCATAGGTATGATCAATTACCCTCCATGGATTTATTTTGATCCATGGATGCAACATATTTTTCTATATGATGACAAGTTATTACCAAATCACTATACATTTGGTTAGTTACATTTTTGTTACTAATACAAAGGGGCCGAAATATTTTATTGCTATTTAATTTGTTTATTTTGGCTATACATACTTTGGTGGGTGAATTCTACATGGACCTCATGGTAATAGCCGATATTTATCTATCGCCTTAAGAATATATCTAAGAATGACCTGTGTTGTATTCTAACATCGTCCTTAGTTTGAGTAGAGATTGAGATAAGTGCTTACATAGAAATTTGTCGAATTGATGCCATTGAAGATATTATGCATAGACCAATTCACCAAAACTGCAAAGTTAACTTATGTTTTGATTGGGTGTGCTTTGGCTTATTAGTTTTAAGAATTTACGTAAGGCCCAATCATAGTTGATTTTATTACTGAGCATCATATTGTCATCATGGATGGTATTGGTTTTAGCTTTATCTCTCTAATACCATGGGGATTTTATATTGGCGGTTAAATTTGTAGCAATGGCCAAGGTGTGGGTGTTGTTTATATCTGCTTATGGTGCTATTTTGTGAAGCCTCATGCCACTTAAAATATTTATGCACAAATGATCAAATCCGAATATGCATTGTTATTCGGATTGGAGCTTTTCCTTGCTATAGCTGCTATACATATTGAGGCTTCCGGTGATTCGTTATTAGTAGTGTAACAAATATCCAATGGTTATCAATGTTTTGACAAATCACTTTTAGTTTATCTTAAGGTATATCTATATGTAAAAATTGCCTTGGGTTGTTTTAATATTCATCATATATGTAGGCATGAAAATTGGAGAGGGTTGGCATAGCAAACATACGGCTACCATGTTGGTCATGGTGTATTGCACGTCTATCAATAGCCGATGACTGTTCTTGCCAACATAGGTAAGGCCGAGTTGGAGGTCACCACCTCGGCCACTAATGAAACTTTTATGCAGGCAAAGTAAGAATTGGAGGAATTTCATTCTTGATTATCTGCAAAATCCTAGCGAAAGGGTGAACAATATGGTTCGGAGGATGGTTTTGATCTATGGTACCTTATTACCAGATTGTTATAGAAGTTGAGAAGTTTTCAACCAAGTTGCATCAAGAGGTTCAAACAAGCAATGACTGATATATACTTATCATCCTAAGAACATGCAAAATGTCCGATGGAGTGTTGACATCGTCCTTAGAACAAGCTATGTGCAAGTTATTTTTGGGCACACAAGCTTTGCCGAAAAACAGGGGGCATGTGTTGACACCAGATTTTGGCATGGTCAAAAACACAATTAAGATGGCATCAAATGGAAAAGTGCTCAAAGTGAGAAATTTCTGTATTGTCAGAAGGAGAAACTTTGATATTTGGGCCATAGCCATCCGATCTCATCTCTAAGGCTGAAGTTGCGTTCGAAGTACTGAGATTTTGTATTCAGAACACTATTCGGCTGATTACACCCTCAAGACGGCATCGTATGGAAAAATGATCTACACGAATTGTCTTTGTCTCGTTGAAAAGATTTATTTTAACATAAAAATCATCCTAATTCGAGTTCGTATGCAAAAGTTAGAGCTATCGGAATGCAGCCCTGTGAGGAGGCGAAATATGGCGCGCCCTACCACACGCATGTCTGATGGGTAGCGCGAGCAAACAAATGTTCTGCGTGACCGTTTTGGCCCAGAAGATGACTTCGAATCGAAAAACATTCAACAAGAAAGTTGCTCGTCTCTTCAAAATGAGTAAATACGCTTTTGGGTGTGTTTTCATCCGAGGTTGTTTACTGCCACAAAAAAGACCCGCAAGGTGCAGCCAGGTTAAACCGAACAGTTTTGGAAAGCTTGGACAAAATCAATCCGAATTTGACTAGGGTTTTGGACGTGAATCCAAGCCTTTTCCTTGCACGGGAAGTTCAGCCGCATCTTATCTATACCTACTAATAAAGTGGCTATTGCTTCTTACCACCGTAATTTCGTCCGTCTTCCAGCTTACCATATTATATTTTTGATTTTTTGTACATCGTTCGTTTGCTTTGCCATCCTTGGAACGCCTAAAGAAAAAAAATTGCAAAAAAACACATAACCCCAGATTCGAACCGGGGTCGCTCGAATATAGGCCTAGCGCCGCTAGCCAATTCAGCAAGGTTTCCTTGCGTCTTAATGGTAAGAAACTTATTGAATTTGAACGTTTATTCTTTCCAACACATGGGCCGAGCTGGGCCACTCCAAGGACGCAGCCAACCAAACAGATTTATTTGTTGCCGGCTAATTAGTCCCACCTCGCCTTTTTCAATTTAAATCCACTAATTTATATGGGCCTATGAGTTGTATGATAATCAACAAGGAGCCTCGAGGATTAACTAAGGAAAGATGAGATGTGGGTCGGCGTTGTGGCTGCATGGTACACGAAAATAGAGAGGCATGAGAAAAAAAGAAGGAAGGAGAGTGCCTGCTGCTAATTGCATGAGAAATAAAGAATGAATGACAAAGGAAAGAGAGAGAAAGGAAAGACTATAATTGCATGATAATTATGAAGGAATGAGGAAGGAAAGAAAGAGAAAAGAAATATATAAAGAATGAATGAGAAAGGAAAGAGAGAGAAAGGAAAGACTATAATTGCATGATAATTAAGAAGGAATGAGGAAGGAAAGAAAAAGAAATGAAATATATGTCAATTGCATATTAAAGGAGTCGCTTCTGAAATAATGAATGAATGAGAAAGGAAAGAAAGAGGAAGTGGTCGTAGTTGCCTATCGCACGTCCTGATCTGATCCGGCCGGGGTGCATCTCATTAACGTAAAAAGGTAACAATTTTGATCGGTGCATATTTTGTTACTTTTGCACCCAGTCATCCATATATTTACAATGCATATGTGACTAAAGTTTGATAGTGCCCCAATGGCATCCATGATGTGTCAACAAGGAGATCTAAATGACTTAAATGGCGGTGGATTTACTAACGCTACAGCATGATTGTGGCGAGCTCAATATGGCTGCCTTTTTGCTATGTACTCCAGATCAACGAGGAGGACCTCACGATTCCCGCCACATACCGCCTTACGCCAGCCCGCCGCGCTAAACCCGCTGGCACCGATCACCAACACATGAGGAAGCAAACTCATTCTACACCGTTTACTCTGTAGCTACGCACCCGTGTTGTGCCAAAGTATGATGAAAAGTACATTGTCCTGGGATTGATCACGTTCGTCATGAGTAGATGGACAATATGAGCCCCCATTAGCGATGGCGATGAAAAGAAGAAATGGCAACAAAATTAGATTGGTAGCTAGGAGCGTGCAAGGATTTTGTTTCTCCCGTTGCAACGGACGGGCACATTTCCTAGTATACCTAAGGGGTGACGGCCGATTGAACAACACACAATCGAACAAACACATCTACTACTTTTTCGTGTTCATCTGTCCCCTACCCTTGTATCTTTCTTCTCGTTCTTCGTTGTTCTTCAGCAATGGAGGGGTGCGAATCCACGAGGCTCTAGGGGTGGTCAGGCCGACCTACGGCAGCCCATAGCCACCGCGCGCCCTGACGGGGTCCCTCCCGGGCGTGTGGGGCTTTGGGTCTACAAAAGCATCCGTTGGTTGTCCTGCATATCGCGCTGCTGGTCAGATCTCCTTCTATGTGAGCTGCGGTGCATCACCCCCGGTGCCGAGGGCACACGATGACGTGTTCGTGTGCGAACTATTTCCTCCGTTTTGCGGTATGCCACACCCCTCCCGATGAACAGGACCCCCGTTTCAACCGTAGCCGGTCGAACAGAAGGTCGTTTCCTCCGTACTGCAATATGCCAGACCCCGTTTCGACTGTTCCGTCCAAGCCGGTTGGCTCCTGTTGAACAGGACGCATTCCGACCTAGTCTGTTGCCTCCGATGAACTGGATGTTGTTTCTCCGTTCTAACCCAGCCGGTTGGCTGCCCGATGAATTGGACACCATTGTTGCCGTTCGTTGCCTCTCCATGTACATGAGCCCTGGCCGTACATATGCGCGCGCGTTCGTGACCCCGCCCGTATGTACGTACGTACCGCATTTTTTGACATGTGGCTGTACGTACGTGTACACGGTTTGGAAGGGACTACCTGAACTGCTACGTCGGTGGCTCTACTACTAGACGTGCCGCTGCTTGCTCAACCATGGTTCATCGTTGCAGAGAGACCGATCGACCAGTATGTACGTACACGTTCATGACCAAAATGACAACGCTACGTATGCTTCGACCAGGTGGGTCCCGGCTGTCAGGAAGGATAAGGAGGCACTTCCTTGCGTGCGATGTTATTGATGGCGGGTCTGAGCTGTCAGGGGGAGGATTCATTTTTTTCACGCCTAATATGGAGGCACTTTCCTTGCGTCCGAAGATATAGTTGGTGGGTCCCATCTGTCAGAGAGGAAAACATTTTTTCGCAAAATACAGCTAAGCCAAAATACAGAGGCCCTTCCGGTAGGTCCCTGCTATCAGGTGGAGGAATCATTATTTTGCGCGTAATAAGGAGGCACTTCCTTGCTACGGATGTGGACCCACCTGTCAGCCTCTCCCCGTACAGTCCTCTTCCGATGTAAGTCATTCCTTGACCACGTTGACCACGTTGCGCCGAGAGCACGAAGGTGGTGGACGATGGTGAGGCCTAGGAAAGGAATGACCCGGAGCCGAGGAAGACTCGGTAGTTCTTTCACACACAGAGGGGTGTACGAGGGTTAATTGGTTGCGATGCAATGTGAGGCTGCCGTCGCTGGAGAATAACAACAGGTATGGGTGAGTACAGGGATGGCAAGGCCAGCGATGGGAGTAGGGTGGGGCGGTGAGGCCTGTGCGGCAGCAGAGCCAGCCACGGGAGACAGGAGCAGGCGGCACGATCGACGCTGGTTTGGGCGGCTGGAGCAAGAAGACCAGAGGTTGAAGAAGCACTACGGTCGTTGGATGGACATCGTACGGTCACTAGAGCTAGAATCCTTCATATTAACTAAGTTGACAAAGCCCTCCGTCTGCGTCAGTAGGCCCACAAGTCAGCCTCCAACTATGATGGGTCCCAGATAGTAGGGGGTGTATTCATTTTGTTGTGTGTAATAAGGAGGCACTTCCTTCCATGCTAAGATATAGCTGGTGGGTCCGATGTGTCAGCGGGAGGATTTTTTTTTGTGAAATACAGAGGCCCTTCCAGTGGGTCCCTGCTATCAGGTGGAGGAATCATTATTTTGCATGTAATAAGGAGGCAGTTCCTTGCGTGCGGCCGTGGACCCAGCTGTCAGCATTTCCACGTATAGTCCTCTTCCGATAGATGTTGTTCGTTGACCACGTTGACAACGCCGCGCCGAGAGCACTAGGGCGGTGGACGACGGCGAGGCCTTGGAATGGAACGACCCGGAGCCGGGGAAGACTCGGCAGTGGTTTCCCACGTGGTGGGGATTACGAAGGTTTACTGGTTCGGCTGCCATCGCGGAAAAACAACAGGAGGTGTGCACTACTACAGGATGCTGCTAACGTGACACTACGATCAGAGACCCTTTGACGAAACTGTGTGCGATGCATTAATCACAAATGGTGATGTAAAAAACCGTAAAGAAAGATGCAAAATGTTTGCGATGGCGGAGCCATCAAACGCGGTTCCGATTTTAGTTGCGTGTGCGATGCAGGGCATACGGTTCAGTTCAATTAACAGTTTGTGATGAGGAAGAAGAACAGAATCGGGCAGCTGGATGAAAGCGTGTGTGATATAGTTGTGATGAGGCGGAATAATAGAAATGGGCAGCTATAAAGTTGTGTGTGATTGAGGGCATACACTTCAGAAGGATTAACTGCTTGAGATTAGGAAACAGAACAGAAACGGTCAGCCAGATCAAAGTGTCTGCGATTGACGGCATACACTTCACACGGATGAACTGTTTGCGATTAGCCACAACAAACAGAAATAGTTAGACAGATCAACGTGTGTGCTCTAGATGGGCACACATTCTAACTAAAAGAAGTGTGCGTGATGGTAAAAACAAGCGCACATGGTTGTTCGAACAAGATGTGTGCTGACATTGCCTATTGCGGTGCACCCTATGGTGCAATCGCCACGTACGCGGCCGAGGAAGCATGCCCATGTTACGCCGTCTGGGAATAGTGCCGCACTTAAAAATTATAGAACCGTTAATAAATTTTGAGCCTGCATCCCGTACATTCCAAATTACTAATACCACGCTATATTTAATTGCAAACCTATTCACACCGATCAAAACCTAAACGGTTTCCCACTTAGGAGCGTATTATTACTCGGCTATAAATACTACTACTCCAAGATGACTGCACATTCCTCCTCAACTCCTCATCCACAAAAACAAACAAGTCATGCATCATCGTTCCCTTGTGTTTGCCATGGCCAGCGTGAGTTCTGGGTCGACAGATTACCACCATGGGAGAGGCGAGCATGGAAGCGGAAGCATGAGAGATGTCCCGCCTCGCCGCGAAAGCAGCCGACATGTCCTGCCGCGCGGTCGTGGTAGCACAGAGGTCCTGCCGCTCCGCTGAAGCAGCACGGAAGTCCCGCCATGCCGCCGATGCAGTAGACTGGTCTGGCCGCGCCACGGAAGCAACAGAGATGTCCCGCCGCGCCACGGAAGCAACAGAGATGTCCTCTGATGCGGTGGCGGCCTGGTAAAATGTCTCGCGGGCAGGCGAGGACTCGTACAGGCGCATGAATGCGATCATCCATAGGCAGATGGATCGGATCTCCGGATGGGCGAGGTTGCAGGACGACATGAAAGCCTCGTTTGAACAGGCTACCAGCATCATCCGACAACTAAGTGAGGGCAACGCAAAGCTCCGGCCCGAGCGTGGCCTGCTGAGGGCGAAGATCGTCGAAAGTGTGGAGCACCAGGAGGAGACCACTGCCTTGTTGAAGAGGACCGTCATCATCGTCAAGAAACTTATGGATGAGAATGACATGCTCTGCATCGAGCGCCAAAGGCTGTTGGAGGAATCCGTGGATGCTCTCAAGCAGCGTCTTGAGGACACGAAAGAGTTCATCGCCGCTCGCCGCAGAGACTAGTTCCTGCGGCCTGCAGCAACGCATCAAGAATGTAGAGGTTAGCGAGCCAGATCGTTGTCTTCCTTCTTATTTTGCCCTCGTGTATTTCGGGCATTGCCGCATGTGGCTTTTTTAATTATCCTCTTAAATATGTAAGACAATTATTATCCACTGTCATCGTCCTTATATTCCTTAGTCTTGCTATAAGTCGTAGTCGATGCTATATAGGTCCATTGGATCTTACATCAAGATTCGTGCAAGACTCTCTTTTCAGATTTTATTTTTTCTTTCTTAAATCTCAGTCGAGTGAGACATAGCCACGCTGTGAAACAGGGGATCGGGCGCCATTGGGAAATTTTGGGAGGGAGCTGGGCTGCGGATAGAGGTCAAACGGCCCTCCTCCCGATGAGCACGCGCAGGGGTCTGATCGCACGCCTCCCGTAATCAAATAGCTACCCCCATGGCGCCTCCTAGCCAATAAAAAAGGGGACGCGTGGCGGCACGTAATTGGTAAGTAGAACACCCACGGTTTTAATAATACTTGTGTTTCCGATTTGTAACGTGACAGCACTTGTTCCAAAATGACTTTGTTGATTGTTAATGTGTGCGCCTTCGCAAATCGGACAGAAAAATTACTTGGTGCCATGTCATGACACCATGCCAAGTTTCATGATTTTCAGGTGAGTTTTGGATTTATGAGAATTTTAAAAACAAGTTTCTCGATGTTTCCAGCTTAGCCAAGATGCCCAGATGTTTCAATTCCATTCCCATTTCTTCCATGGGACGTAGAAGTTCGCCCAAGTACACATTGATTTTCCAACTAATTTTTGCGCACTGGAGCTGCGCTTGTACTTCAAATTTGAATTGTGTGCATTAAATGCCTGGAAAATCTATTAATGTATAAAAAGGCCAAACAAACCCGGAATAATTCCAAAATTTAGCATGAAACTCCTATTTGGTCTAAGCTGCCTGTGTAAAAAAATCAAGGCAGGAGAAGATAGTGTCTGTCGTGTCGCACACGGAGGTGACACGTTCCCTCTCGGAACCATGAGCCTTCTTGAGAGAAGCTCCGGTTTGCAAGAATCTTATAACAAAGCTTGTCCCAGTTCGGCCAAAAAATTTATCACAGCATGTTGGTGCCATGTCATCACACGATGCCAAGTTTCATGATTTTCACGTGTGTTTTGGATTTACAGGAATTAAAAGACCAAGTTTCTCAATATTTCCATCCGAGGCACGACGCCTAGAAGTTTGAATTCCATTCTCATTTCTTGCATGGGACCTACAAATTCACCCAAGGACACACATGCGATTTTTCAACCAACTTTGGTGCACTGGAGCATGTGCTTGTAGTTCAAATTTGAAGTATGCACACTAAATGCCCAGAAATTCAATTAATGTATAAAAAATGCAAAACGAACCCTGAATAATTCCAAAATTTAGCATGATACTTCTATTTGGTCTAATCTGCCTGTGTAAAAAATTAAGGCGGGAGAAGGCAGTGTATGTCGTTTCACACACGGAGGTGACACGTTCCCTCTCAGAACCACGAGCCTTCTTGAGAGAAGCTCTGGTTTGCAAGAAGCTTATACCAAAGCTTGTCCCAGTTCGGCCAACAAATTTAGCACAACATGTTGGTGCCATGTCATGACACCATGCCAAGTTTCATGAATTTCATGCGTGTTTTGGATTTACAAGAAATAAAACACCAATTTTCTCAATCTTTCCGGCCAAGCCACGACGCCCAGATGTTTGAATTTCATTCCCATTTCTTGCATGGGACCTAGAAATTCACCCAAGGACACACATGGGATTTTTCAACCAACTTTGGTGCACTGGAGCATGTGCTTGTAGTTCAAATTTGAATTATGCACATTAAATGACCAGAAACTCAATTAATGTATAAAAAAGTCCAAACGAACCCGGAATAATTCCAAATTTTAACACGACACTCAAATAGTTCTATGTTGCCTCTGTAAAAAAATCAAGGGGCGGAGGCAGCGTATATCGTTTCGAACAGAAAGGTGACACGTCCCCCTCAGCAACCAATAGTCTTCTTGAGAGAAGCACCGGTTTGCAAGAAGCTTATGGCAAAACTTGTCCAAATGCGGACATTTTTTTTACCACAGCATATTGGTTCCATGAAATGACACCATGCCAAGTTTCATGATTTTCAGGCAAGTTTTGAATTTCCAGGAATTGAAAAACCAAGTTTCTCAACGTTCCCGGCCGAGCCACGACGCCTAGATGTTTGAATTTCATTTCCATTTCTTGCATGGGACCTATAAATTCACCCAAAGACACACATGTGATTTTTCAACAAACTTTTGTGCACTGGAGCAGTGCTTGTAGTTCAAATTTGAATTATGCACATTAAATGCCTAGAAACTCAATTAATGCATAAAAATGCCAAACGAACCCGGAAAATTCCAAATTTAAACACGACACTCATGTAGTTGCATGTTCACTCTACATAAATGTTCTAGCAATTCAAACACCATCCTTTCCCTCCGTAACACCATTTTTGCGTTTCAAAACATAAAGAAAAAAATCAGGTATAGCACAAACATTTTACTAGAAAGAATCGTGTGGGATGCGATACAAAATATCTTGGCGCATCGTCTTGTCTAGCTTACGCAGGAGCTTCGTCGTCTACAGTCCACCATCCATGTTTGAACCACACCTGCGCGCCAGTTTCTCGCGGCACCGAGCGAAATTTTTCTGCCACCGTGGAAATATCTATCTCCCCGCCCCCTCCCCCCACCAAAAGCCACATTTCCACTGTTCCTCCTTGCTTTCCAAGTTCAAACCTTCATTGCTGCTTACTGGCAGCTCAGCCTCCTCGTCGGCGACCCTTCTTCTTGCAGCGCCGCCTCCTCGCCAGTGACCCTTCTTCTTGCTGCGCGGCCTCCTCGCCGTCGACCCTTCTTCTTGCTGCGTGGCCTCGTCGATATGGTTAGGTAATCCACACCCCTCCCACACCATTCTCCTCCTTTCCCGTCCCACATGCCCCGACTGACGTTGCGACACCTTCCACCGAAATCACTATCCCCGTCCTCCAATTAAGCGCCGCCCACAACCATTTTGCACGCAGTATAACGCGGAGCTCGGTAGAATCTGGCAGCGGAGAGGAAAATCGCGGTCGCATGCGCGCACGAGGTCGCTATGGCTGCCATGCATGCCGACCGCCAGATCTTGGAGGAGCACCTCGTCCTCGAGGCCACCGGCGACACCTCCACACGGTTGTCTACTTTAAAATACAGTTTGTGTTGTTTTCTCGAGGCCACCGCCAGTGCCTTCTAGTGATTTGTACTCTGTAATGTTAATATGCAATCTGATGTTCAGTTAACAGTTTGGTCGTCTAAAATGTAATGTTCAGTTAACAGTTTGGTCCTCTGAAATGTAATGTTCAATTAATAGTTTGGTCCAACAATTGCTACATTTCGTAGTACTATTCTCAAGCATTCTTTGTTTTGTTAACTGTCTTATCTTCTAGTACATGTTTCTATTCTGCAATGCCGTGCTCAGTTAACTGATTTGGTTCATTTGGTCTGCTGTCCATTTAACTGTTTGGTTCAATTCTGCAATTTGATTTTCATTTATTGTGGGCAAAATTTTGTATTATTATGCATGTGAGAAATAAATCGAATTTGGCTGTACTCAATACATATTCTACTGATAGTATGGCAACTCTCAGTTAACCTGATCAAGATCTTCCTTATGTGTGTTGTAGGTAAACAATGGGAGACACTGCGGTTTACCATCGAGGTTTGCTCATGCATGGTCCTTTCGCTAATAACACATTATTGCAGTTGCAGGAATGATTCTAATATTTAGGTTTCTTACAATTTGGTCTTGCACATGTAGGTCCTGCTGTCAGAGGCTTAGACCCACTGTTCGACCCATTTTGCATATGGGGAAATGAGATGTCCATGAATATCAGTCAAGTCAAGAAACTCAAAAGATTGTTAGGATGAAGAAACTTGTGATGAATAACAGCAAGATCTTTGTTTGCACAATGAAGAAGACGTTAGTCAACTATAGGATGGTACTAGCTCTTTTACCTTGTTTTTACCCCTTGCGCAATTTCAAAATTTATAACAGTTATTTATGCCTATCTTTGTTTTCAGTACTTTTCAAAGTAGTTCACCGATGATTACCTCTCAAACTACCTGCATGGTCAAGAGGCAAGGAAGGTATTCATTCAACACCCACGGTACAATATTGAAGTCTTCCTGAAGTGGATGAAGGTTGGGCGGGCAATTATCCATAGCCACTAGCCTAAAGTTGCAAGGCCATTCAACATCACTGAAGGCTCAATATTTGCCTTCCGCTTCTGCAGTTTCCTAGATGAGATTCGCCTGTCTATTTTCCGTGTATGATTCTACTTTCCAAAGGTTTTCGATGTTGCATGTGAAGATTGGTGATGTTGTGTAATGGCGTAACTGAGTGCCGAAGCTATCTGATGTATTTCGATTATGAAATCCTGGTTGCCTTTATACGGATATGAAATATCTGGTATATTTTATGAGAAATATCAATTTGATTACTACATGGATTATCAATAATAGGCTAATTACCCTGCTTATTGGGGGTTTCTATTGCAGACGGTTACTCAGACATCACCGTGGGCGATGAAGTCAAACAACCCACACGGTTTCTAGAAAGTAAGCGTGTTCGATCAACTAACAATCACACACGGCTTCCGACAGAGAACTGTTTGCGTTAGGCCACCTTGCGCAGACGTTTCCACACAGAAAACTGTGTGTGATATACATATGAACAGAAATCTTTTTTATGGGATTCGCCGTGTGGGATGTGCATACGAACAAAAATGATTGGGTTTTGATGCCTCGCCAGATCGCACACGAGCTCATTTTGCCCCAGCCTGTGTGCCAGGAGGGCCTATCCCCGACGGTTTCTGGGTCATGTAGGAAGGACCCCCTTTCTCCCACACTCACTTGGCGACAGTTCCAAGCACCTTCGCGGAAAGGGGTTAAAAACTGTTTGTATAGCAGGTCTCAGCACCAGTGGCGGGTGAGTAGAGGAATGGCCTGGCCAGCAATGGAGTAGGGTGTGGCGGTACGGCTTGTGCGGCAGCACAGCCGGCCACGGGAGGCGGGAGCAGGCAGTCGCCCACCGGCGCTGGTTTGGGCCGCTAGAGCAAGAAGATCAGATATTAAAGAAGCAGTAGGGCCGTTGGATTAACATCCGACGGTCACTGCTGCTAGAATCGTTTGTGGACTAAGTTGACAAAGCCTTTCATACATGTCAACCTAGTAGACCCACAAGTCAGCCTCCAAATCTGTCCCAAACAGCCTACAGCCCGAAATATCTAGCCAGATTCAAATTAATTTAAAAACTTAACATACCTTAATTTAAATCTAATGAAATTTTGCCCACACAAAAACAATGAAATTTAAAATATCAAAATCCATCAGAAAAAAGTATTTTGGAACTAATTGCTTGTTTGTTGTATTTTTTTCATTTTACAGCCCATTTATTATTACTTATAGCCCAT
The DNA here is from genome assembly GCA_021605205.1 of Aegilops longissima. NCBI lineage: Eukaryota > Viridiplantae > Streptophyta > Magnoliopsida > Poales > Poaceae > Aegilops > Aegilops longissima. The sequence goes on from CM038679.1 coordinate 144,879,458, forward strand.
TTCTTATTACTTATAGCCCATTTTGTAGGCAAGCCCGAATGCATCCCTCCTCGTCTTGAAAGATTTCCGGTCCAGTAGGGCGTAGAAAAGCAAGTAGGCCTACGTTGGTTATTCTGCAAAAAACAAAGTAGCTAGGCTAGCCATTTTCAGAAAGGAAAAAAATTGGACCGGTCATGTGGTAAACATATGAAATAAAAGCCTGGGCTAGACGGGCGACAACTCCTGCACAACCCAGTTGATACCCTTCTCCGTCCCAAAAAAATATTGCGCGCTGCTGTGTCCCGGGTGTCTGCCGCTCCTTATGTAGTTATCTCGTTTATTGACTACGTTGACAGTGGCGTGCGACCCAGATGTCAGGAAACCATCAGGAGGAACCCTTTTTTCTTGTAATAAAGGAGACACTTGCTTGCCTACTTCCATGATCCTGGTGGGTCCCTACTGTCATCTTCACCATGTATAGTCATCTCCTTATTCCTCTCGGTTGTTGACCATGTTGACAACACCGGAGGGTGGCGCTGCAGCGAGCGAACCAAGGCGGAGGACGATGGTGAGGCCTCGGACGGGAACGAATAGGAGCCAAGGAAGATGCGCAGAGTTTTAGGTGCGATGTGGCCATGATGCGTGTGCGGCAGCACAGCCAGCCGTGGGAGGCGGGAGCAGGCGGTCCCGCCGGCGCTGGTTTGGCTTTGGCGGCTGGAGGAAGATGAGACTGAAGAAACACGACAGACGTTGAATGTCAATCCAACAGTCAAGGTTGGCACAATCGTTCGTTGACTAAGTCGACACCAAGTAGCATACTTTTTTATATAGAAAGAAAAGAAAAAATGGGCTCGTTCGCGTGATAACATTCCCGAAACTGCGACCGTTCGATCTTGCGTCGCAACTAAAATTGCGGGGAAAATGTGTTTGTCTGTCGTCTTCCTCCCAGGGAACGTTCGCCACATAAGTGACTAACACCCTTGGTTTCCAACCAAGAGGTCTTGGGTTCGAGTCCCAGGAACCCTCAATTTTGTCCTCCTTCCTTCCTCGCAAAAAAAAGAAAGAAAATCAAAGATTTGAGAAGGCGTACAGAACAAGTTAGTGTACCAGTAAAGAGACGTTGCTGAGTTTAAAAAAAAAGAGAGACATGCTACTGTAGCTGGTTCGAATCCAAACCTAGACTATGACTATATATGGTGCTATGCTACTTTGCAAGTAATGAAACTGACATATCCAACATTCGCTTCTCCTCTTCTCTACTTACTCTGCCTAGCATCAGAAGCTCTGGCCGCAACAACCATGTCCGACGACGGCTCGTCCACCTGCTCTTCAGCAGGCAACAACCAGATATGCGCCAAGTCGCCACCCGTACCATCGCCTGTGGGTCTCATCACACCCCCGCCGGCACACGCACCACAGCCGGTTGCTCGTTGCAACCTGCTGCCGTTGGTGTGGTGCCACTGCTGCAAATCACGCAGAGTCATCCGTCGCATCTCAACCACAATCCTCAACCCTGCCCGAGTCTTCTACAAATGCCCGAATCATGGGGTAATAATAAGTTAAGTGTTGTTCCACTGCTTTCAGTTGCTGATTTTTTTAATAGTTTGGTTGATGATCTTCCAATTTGATTCGTGCAGAAAAGGGAAGATTCGTGTGATTTGTATTTCTGGGAAGTTCCTGTTGTGGGGGAATGCAACTACGCTGATTATTTGGTTAGCCGAGGAATCCCAATACCAGCGGGTTGGGGTGTTGGACAAGTAACTGAAGGAACGGCAGAAGAGGAAGATGCAGAGCAGAAGGTTAAAGATGTAGTTCCTCTGATCATGTCCAAGCAACAACTATTGAATGGCCTTAACAACAATGAGGATATGAAAGAGCTTGTGAATATAATGGGCAAAATCGATGTGCTCTATAGGATGATTGTCTCTTTATTTGCAGTGTATGTAGCACTCGTGATGTATTCAGTGGCTATGACATGAGCACTTTGCTGAAACTAGTAATGAATGAAACCTGTTTAGCAGGTTGGGCGTAGTGTTGTGAACATCTAATGATTTCTATTAACGGAAATTGGGGGTATACCCTTTTTCTCATAAATAAATAAATAACATAGGCCCTATCGCTAATAAATAAATAAATAAATTAGCAGAGGCCTTGTCGGGTCAGCTTTGTTCCCATTCGAAGACGTCGAGCAAATTGCAGTCCAACAGCAAACTATGTCATCAAATACAAGTTTCACAGCCAAATATGAGTAAAACTAAACAACAATGTCATCATGTTTTAGTCGTCATACAATCACCAAACACAAATCAACATAGATAATAAGCGATGTTCTCACAACAAAATACTAAACAACAAGTTCATCAGCTTTCAATTGTCATAGCAAACACAATTTCACATAGTAGATAAAAAAGTCTTCTAACAGGCAAATACGACAAAAGCAATCTAATCATCATCCGCAGCAGCAGCGTCAACATTTTCGCCATGTGTATCAGTCTGAATCGTAATTGCCCCCAGTGTCATCTTCTTCATCATCCTCAATGCCTCGAATGTTGGCATCTTATTGATCAACTCTCGTATGTCCATAGCCCGACATGCAATCTTTTCACCAGCATCATTGACGTGATGTTTCTCAAAGATATTAGGAACATTTGTAGAATCTTCTACATCAGGAGCAGTGTAAGCATTATCTTGTTGTGCAACTTCATTAGACGAATTTGTCTGCTCAAACCTTTGCAATACTCTCCAGTCATTGCTACATGCAAATGTGTCTTCCAAGAAAAACATTTGTGTTGCTTGATTTGCCAAAATAAAAGGCTCGTAGGTCTGGTACGCCGCCTTGATATTGATGGATTTGAAATAATCATCGGCTCTAGGTTTTGCGATCCTAGAAAACAGGTTATACCAACGAAAGCACAACAGAACCACACACTGATGAACCTCGAAACTGGAGATATACTGCAACTGAACAATGTCTGTTATGTTCGGATACATTTCAGTTGTCTCTGTGTCGTACATATCTGTGCTCATGATGGCACTGTTTTGTGTTTTCCTGCCTTCATCCCGTGGAAGGGTGTTGTAGCGCACATCTCCAACAATGCAAGATTCATATTGTCTTACCCGAGTATCAGGGCCCATTGCTAGTGCGTAAAGGGCATCATTAACTGCCTGCCCATCCTCCCGCATCTTCTTAACCTATGGTTAGAAAATAGACAAGATGATCATCTTAGGTACTCAATATATTAAAAAACTGACAGTGCAATTCAAAAGCTTACATGGCTCTTGAACCATTTCACGAATCCTGCCATATCTAGTTTGTCAAAGTTTCTTGGATTTTGCGGCAGTAACTCCTTTTTGTAGATGCTGCGCAACATAGTGATCGCGTCAAACATCTAAATATATAAGAATGTGTTGCAAGTTTAGTAGATTACGATGTATAAGCTGCAGTACTTAGCACTTACTCGATATAAGGTAGAATCTCAGGACAGTTATTCAACACATATCAAACCATTTTGTCCAAATCTTTAAGTTTGTCGTCTTGTCGACTCTTCCCTATAACTCGAATAGAACAATCAAAAACACTGAGCCCGGGATTGTCTTCACCCACCTCTTTGCTAAGCTGATTAGCTGTTTCAATGTATTTTGAGCAGAATGTCAACGCTTCTGTAGCAATGTAGGCCTCTGCAATGGAACCCTCGGGTCTAACTATGTTCCTAACATAGCCCTTGAAAGTGCCTAGCTGCCTTTCAATAGGGTACATCCAACCATATTGTACTGGACCTCTAGGTAGTGCCTCATCAGGTAGATGAACAACCAAATGCACCATCACATCAAAGAAAGCTAGAGGATATATCTTCTCAAGGTCGCATAGGATAGTCGGTATCTTGTCTCTAAAACGCTCCAAAGCATATATCCTTATATTTTGTCAGGGGAAACGACACCTACGGGATCACGGGGAATCCCTTTTGCTATGGTTGGCGGGCACAGGGCTGTGGAAAGAGCAGGATTGAGAGATCAACACAGGGGGATTATCCAGGTTCGGGCTGCAAGTGATGTGTAATACCCTACTCCTGTTGGTTTATGTTTATCTGGTGTTCTTGGACTAGCTACAAAGCGTGCAGGGTCCAAAAAATCCGAATCCTCCCTCAGTACACCGCGGGCCTCCTTTTATAGTCAAAAGGGGCTGCCATAGTGGCACAGAGGAGGTGGAAAGTTGTACAGTAGTCGAGTCTATCTCCTGGCATCATAGGACAAACGTATTTAATGCGCTGCCGACGTGCCCTTCTTGCTTTATCGGGGACGGCGAGGAAGCTCGTCCCAGCTGTCGCCGCCTCGCCTGGCTTCGACGCGCGTCCGAGCTGACGAGGCGCGTAGCGCCACGCTGGCTGGCTGGCTGCTGAGTTGGTGCGGTGGAAGAGTCCTCACGAAGATCTGCATGCCACCACGCAGGTGCTTGTTGAGTTGGCCTAGAGGCCGCACGTCACCACGCAGGTGCTTTCCTAGTTGGTGGAATGGCAGCTGCATGGGAACGACGGTGGAGTCTTGGCAGATGTGGGCCTGGCTGCGGCCCTGCGGATATCTTCGACAAGGGTCTTGCCGGGGCCCCGGTAAGGGTCTTGCCGCGGCGTCGTGGGCGTCCCCGGCTAGGGTCTTGCCGGGGGGGTCTCATGGGTATCCTCGGCAAGGATCCTGCCGAGGATCTTCGTCTTCTGATTCTCATCTAATCTTGCATGTCCTTGGTCTTCACAAAGATCTGCATGCCACCACGGAGGCACCTCCCGAGCTTTGGCTCCAATGTGGTTGAGGGCGTTGGAACTCTCAGGCTCAAGGGTGGCAGCCCTGCTGGCGTTGGGAAAGTTGCCCCGGCAAGGCTCTTGCCGGGGCTATGGAGGCCGCCCCGGCAAGGGCCTTGCCAGGGAGTTCACCTCGCCCTTCTGCTCGTCGTGTTTCTGGCTTGGTGTTGCTCTGGTTGTCTTGTGGCTTTGCTTCCTTCCTCTGCCCCACTAAGGGTGGCCGCAGGCACAGCACCAACTACCCGCGCACAAGTAAAGGGGTACAAAATAGGACCCCTCCTTTTGTGCACCGATAGGAGCCCCAGGGCCTGGGCCACACATAAGCGTGACGCATTGTTGGGCTAGGCCCAAAATGGTGTGCGGGCATGCGGGGCCGAGTTTTACCGCAGTAGCTCCCTCGCCAGTTGCGCTTCCCCATGACCCGCGTTGAATGCGCGTCGTGGGGGTCGCGCGTGATGTGGGGGTCATGCATGGGGCGGTTGCTGCCCTCATGCATCACATCGTGGGAAATGGTAAAGAGGCGGCCCACGCCTTCCCCATAAAAAGGAAAACTACAGGCGCACTGCTCATTTACCCTCTGCGCCTCTTCCAATCTCGGAACCGCAGTTCCTCTCTTCTTCCTCAGGCGAAAGATTCGAAGTTCTTGCCTCTGCTTGGTGCCGTTGCGCCCCCATTGCTCTTGATCCTTCGCCTTCTCCCAGCTGCCATGGCGCCCAAAACCAGCAGGGGCAAGAGAGCGGCCAAGGATGTCGGGGAGAAGGAGGCGCTGGAGAGCGAGTCGGCGGTGCGGCGGATGCAGCTCGCCTACTTCCCGTCGACGGTCGATGCGGTCCACCTCAAGAACTTCTTCTTGCCCCTGTGGGGGAGGAATACGACGGGGCACCCTGCCACGCGCGACGTCCCCGCCGATTTTGCCAAGGACGGCCCAAATTGGTACCCTTTCTTCATCGATTTCTTCTCTTCAGGCTCTGCCCCCCTTTCTCGGACTTTTTCAATGACGTCATGCACACCTACGGCTTCCATCTTTTGGATCTCACGCCGAATGCCGTGGCGTGCATGGCTCTCTTTGCCAACATCTGCGAGGGCTTTGCCAGGGAGGCCGGCAAGGCCGCTGCCGAGGAGGCCGGCAAGGGGCCTGCCGAGGAGGGGGTGGTTGACGACCAACCTTCCTCCTCTACCGCCTCTGGCTCGGGCAAGTACTTGAGGGTGAGCGACGACCTGTTCGTCCTCCTCCCAGGGACGGCGAACACCAGGGCGCCCACCGAGGGGTAGGTATTTGATGACGAGGCGCTCGCCGCCGCCGGGCTTGAGGTTGTTGATGAGTCGAGCGCCGGTGGTGACGGTTCCCAAGAGGAGCAGCTCCTTCGGGCCATGAGCGCCAACTTCCAAAAGCTCTAGGCGCTTCACCGCGCCCGCCTGGACAAGGCAAAATCCAGGATGGTGGCGGTGGACAAGGCGGAGGCGGGTCTCGAGGGGCGCATCACCGAGACATAGGCCTGGTTCTGCCAGGCCCACGAAGAACTGAAGGTTGCCTAGGATCTGCTGGCTCAGCACAAATAGGAGCTTGTCCTAAAGCAGGCTGATGTCGAGAAAGCCCAGGAGGCGGCGAAGGAATGGGCCGCCAAGGACGAGGCCGCTCGGCACCAGCACCAAGCCGAGCTGAACTCGCAGGAGGAGGACCTTGCCACTCATGAGGAGGCACTCGCCGCCACACTCCGCGGCAAGGATGAGGAGGTTGAGAAGCTTGTTGCGCAGTGGACTCAGGAGCTGGAGCAGAGGCACAAAGAGGCACTCAATGCTCAAGCCCTGGTCCATGCCGGCAAGGTGAAGGAGCTGGAGGTGGAGCGGGATGGGCTGAAGAAACAGGTCCTGGAGCTGGCGAAGGAGAAAGACACGATCAACGGCGCTCTGGTGGAGGCACAAGCCGCAGTCCTTGGCAAGGCCGAGCTGCTCTCCAAGGCCAACGACTCCATCAAAGACCTGAAGCTGAAGCTGGAGGGTCTTGAGGGGACGCTTTCGGAGGTCAGGTCCTGGGAAGAGACCCTGACCAAGGACCTGGAGGAGGAGAGGCAGCTGCGGAGGAATGAGCCGCCGAACACAAGGAGTACATGGAGGGCATAAACCGTTGGGTTAGCCGCCTCGCCGATGTCGCCGGCAGGACTACCACGAAGCTGGCTGCCATGGGGATGCCAAATGTGAGGTACGCCCCGGAGCCGAACGTGAGTCCCAATGCCAAACTGACTCGGTTCTTCGAGGGCATTCTTGGAGCCCTGGAGCAGCTCCGCTCCAACCGGGCAATTTATCTGGCCAACGAGTCCCGGAGGCTCTGCCGGGGCGGCCTGACCAAGGTGCTCACCAAGGTGGCGTTCTGGAACCCCACCGTCAACTTTGCCAATGCGTTGGAGAGCTTGCCGGAGAAGCCAGACTTCACGGTGCTCAAGGAGCGTATCAAGCCCATCATCGACTACGTCGACGGAGTTGAGAGGGTGGAGGGCCAGCGCCGGGACTAGGCACCCCGTTTTCTTGTCGCCGCTGCGAGTTCAAGACCAAGACAATTTTATCTTAAGTTAGAACTGTAGCAATTATTTGATGTAATATAACTCTGAAGTACTTTAAGATCGAGCATGATATCTTCCTGTTAGATCTTTCTTTGTATGTTCGCACCCTGCGCTTGGTTGGATAAGGCTGCCGGTGCGTAAATCCATGCCGGGGTGCTTTGAGGACGGATCCTCAGCAGCCTGCCAGGGAGGCGCTTGCTGCCGGCAAGCCACCTTGCCGCTCCTAGCGCTTGTACTGTCGAGCAGACTCGAAACAGGACAAGAGCGCAGCTAGTAGCGGGTAGGCCACCTTGCCGTTCTCAGCGCGACCACATGAACTATCGAGCGGACCCGAGACAGAGACAAGGGCGTTGCCAATAGCGGAAGGGTTCCATAGCATGTAGGTTTCCCATACGAGGAACGAGATCTTCCGGGGAAGACAGACTTATATAAATCAAATTAGCCAAAAATTTGCATGACTTAGCTTTTCAGGGCCACGCGGATGGCTGCCGAAGCTGCGGACGGCACCAGAGGGCGGCTGATCGACGTCCCGCTCTCCCTTCGAGCCATCCCCATGAAAGAGTCGACGAGCCGGCTCTAAAACCAGATTTACAAGGCTCACGCCCCCTACCTAGCGCGCCAAAGATGTCGGGGGAAACGACACCTACGGGATCACGGGGAATCCCTTTTGCTACGGTTGGCGGGCGCGGGGCTGTGGAAAGAGCGGGATTGAGAGATCAACGCAGGGGGGTTATCCAGGTTCGGGCCGCAAGTGATGTGTAATACTCTACTCCTGCTGGTTTATGTTTATTTGGTGTTCTTGGACTAGCTACAAAGCGTGTAGGGTCCAAAAAATCCAAATCCTCCCTCAGTGGCTGCCACAGTGGCACGCAGGAGGTGGAAAGTTGTACAGTAGTCGAGTGTATCTCCTGGAATCGTAGGACAAATGCATTTAATGTGCTGCCGATGTGCCCTTCTTGCTTTATCGGGGACGATGAGGAAGCTCGTCCCAGTTGTCGCTGCCTCGCCTGGCTTCGACGCGCGTCCGAGCTGACGAGGCGTGTAGCGCCATGCAGGCTGGCTGGCTGCTGAGTTGGCGCGGTGGCAGAGTCCTCACGAAGATCTGCATGCCACCGGGCAGGTGCTTTTTGAGTTGGCCTAGAGGCCGCACGTCGCCACGCATGTGCTTGCCTAGTTGGTGGGCTAGCAGCTGCATGGGACGGTGGACTCTTGGCAGATGTGGGTCTGGCTCCAGCCCTGCGGATGTCTTCGGCAAGGGTCTTGCCGCGGTGTCGTGGGCGTCCCCGGCAAGGGTCTTGCCGGGGGGTCTCGCGGGTATCCTCGGCAAGGATCCTGCCAAGGATCTTCGTCTTTTGATTCTCATCTAATCTTGCATGTCCTTGGTCTTCACAAAGATCTGCATACCACCACGGAGGCGCCTCCTGAGCTTTGGTTCCAATGTGGTTGAGGGCGTTGGAACTCTCAGGCTCAAGGGTGGCAGCCCTGCTGGCGTTGGGCAAGTTGCCCCGGCAAGGCTCTTGTCGGGGCTGTGGAGGCCGCCCCGGCAAGGGCCTTGCCGGGGGAGTTCACCTCGCCCTTCTGCTCTTCGTGTTTCTGGCTTGGTTTTGCTCTGGTTGTCTTGTGGCTTTGCTTCCTTCCTCTGCCCCGCTAAGTGTGGTCGTAGGCACGGCTCCAACTGCCCACGCACAAGTAAAGGGGTACAAAATAGGACCCCTCCTTTTGTGCACCGACATATTTCTACTGCAGAGTTCCCTGAAGAATTGTCCCAACTCTGCAAATGCTCTATATAAGTCAGGGCGACCCAATCCTCTAAGGATAACAGGTAAAACCCTTTGAAGTAGGACGTGGCAGTCATGAGTTTTCAACCCTTGTTCCTTGTTTCCATCTGCACTGACTCTCCTTTCAGGGTTGGAAGCAAATCCATGTGGGAATCTCACACGTGACAGGACCTCATAGAATTCTCTTCTTTTTACCTTGTCCAAGACGTACACAGTTGGTGCCATATCCTGTGATTTACCTTCATCTTCCACTTGCAAATCCTTTCTGATACCCACGTGTGTCAAATCAATCCTAAATTTTAAGGTATCTTTCGTCTTACCTTCAATATTAAGAAGTGTGCCGATAATGTTGTCACATATATTTTTCTAGATGTGCATCACATGAAGATTATGCTGCAGATCCAAATCTTTCTGATACTCCACGTCCCACAAAGCGGACCTGCGGGTAAACAATAATCTCTCTTCTACCCTGCCACACTTCCTTTTCCCGCTACTAATATATCTGGATGGTTTCCTAGTGTAATATGCCTGACCTTCTCTAATTCCACTTGCAACTCATCGGCGGTGAGCCTCTTTGGCGCATCACGGTTTTCATGCTTTGCATTGAAAACATATCTTTGGTATTTTGTAGGACATGGCTTGTCCTTGGCAAGGAAACGGCGGTGTCCAATGTAACAGATCTTGCTAAGTATTGCGTATGACAGCGGATTCCTGTCACAGCGAACACATGCATTGTAACCATGTGTCGTTTGCCCTTACATCGTGCCAAAGCCGGATAATCATGGATGCACCAAATTATAACAACACGCATAAAGAAATCAGCTGGTGGGCTGCTATATAGGTCTCAAGTGAGAACACCCCTCCATAGTTGTTGAAGTTCCTTCACGAGAGGCTCCATGAATAAATCAAAATACTTTCCAGGACTTTTTGGACCTAGGATGAGCAATGCCATCATGTAGTTTGATTCTTTGGTGCAGACATTTGGAGGCATGTTGTAAGGGATAACAAGCACTTGCCACTTGCTATATGTGGCGCCTGTGGCCAAATGGGTTAAATCCATCCGAAGCTAAGCCAAGTCTAATGTTTCTCGGTCAGCAGAAACTTTTGTGTTTCTAATTGAAGCTTTTCCAAATACTACCATGAGATGGATGGATCATTACATTTTGATCTCGGTACTCCTGGTTCCTAGAATGCCACAGTACATCCTCTCTTGTTTCAGCATCATGAAACAACCTCTGCAATCTTGGTATAATTGGAAAATGTCTCAGAACATTATGAGGAATCCTCTTCACAGATCGCCATGTTTCCATCTTGATGATTTGCATTTTGGGCATTCACTTGTTGGCACAATCCTTCCGGAATGTAACACAATTATTCTTACAAACATGGATCATATCATATCCAATTCCAACTGCATGAAGGAAATTCTCATGTTATCAGAGGTGTGTGGGCAGCTCGACGATCTGGGAAAGATTTATGAAAGCAGCCAACATCACATCGAATGATTTGTTGGTCATTTGCTCAGATGCCTTCACCTGAAGAAAGGTGACTATAGCTGAGAATACTAATAGCTTATTTCCTAGGGTGACAGCCACGTTGCATTGTTCCAACATGTGGGCCCACCGTTTTTCTTCTGCAGGTGAAAGTTTACAAAATGCACGACCATTTCGTAGCATTGTTTCAATGGTAAAACTCACTGGCTCCGCCACCACCACCTCCTCCTCCTCTTCCACCTGAGCATCAGGCAGATCAAGATGGTGATCTGCTACTTCCACATAGTCAATAACATTGACATTCACAGCTTCACCATGATGAACCCACCTAGTATATGTGACCAACATCCCATACAAGTGTAGATGCTTTTTCATAGTTGAATGGGGTCTTGTAACTGAATTCATACAACTGCTCCATGGGGAGAGCACATCTAATTTTGGACCACCGTACTCAGCTGTGATAAAGTTCATGAAGTTTTCAAACCCCCTCGTCATATGCAGCGGAGAATCTTCGAGCAGAAGTTATCCAAGTCCTATCCATCTGTTAGACATACAAATTAGTTCTTCTACTAGATATTACAGGAAAAACATATATGCTTTTTTATGAAGTCCAGAAAAAATACCTAGGTCGATGTCTAAAGCTATGGCAAGATATTTGGACAAGCAGATCTAAGTAATGAAATATATGTAAAGCTAATTCAACAAACATATTTAAGTGCTAAATTATGGCAGGCTGTTTCAGCAGTCAATGAGGCCGAGTAGATAGCCATCCAAGGCCATCTCACCAACAAAGATCGAGTATAAAATGGTGTAGAGCTATTTCACCTACCAGATTGGCTATTAAACCATGGCAATCTACATCACAATAAATATATGGCAGGATATTTTAGCAACTAATCAGGCTTGGCATGCCATCTCAGCTAAGCAGATTGAGTGCATAACAGGGCAAGGAAGCTTCTTAAGCAGAGCATATTGACTGCAAACTACTTCAGAAAACAGTGAGATTAACAGTGTCTATCAGCTAACATTCAGCGCTACTCCGACATGCACGAGATCTCAGTCTAGAATGTGCATACCGTGGGAGAAGCTGACTATCGTGCATCTCCACAAGAACGTCGGCAGTGGTGGCGGCGCAGCTAGAGGACGACAGTCTACGAGAGCGTACTATGGGAGCGAGAGGATCGCCGTGCGTCCCCTCGACGAACCGCGACGCCAACGTATCGGCGCGTCGGGGAGGGAGGCTTTGGCAGAGCGAATGGAGTGGAGGGGGCCGGGGGAGTGGGGTTTGGGAAATATTATTGGCTAGTTGGACGAAGGGCGGTTGAATTTGGGATTTGGGGGTTTGGGGGATTTTAAGGAGGGCGGGGGATTTTGGCGCACGGTTGGTTTCTCCAAGTGCGGTCCCACATGTCAGTGAAGAGGCAAGCCGAAGCACGCTCCATTTGCGTGAGCCGTGTGCAGGACCGACCGTGTGAGTGGTGCAATGCGACTGCGACAGGCGTGTTGTGAGTGTACCTCCTTTTTCCATTTTAAACTTGGTGCTTCGCGCGATTCATCGAACTACTACTAGTAATCCGGTAATCCCGACTAAAACTGCACGACCGGGACTTTTCCTGCACGATATGTTGGGATGTTGGCTTAGTTGGTTTTTTTAGGACGAGTAAGTCTACACCTACGTAATCCCTGTTACGTAATTAACGTAATGTGAAACATGTGGGCTATTGATTGGAGATTGGGGGGAGGGAGGGGCCCACCACCATGAAAATCAGGGGGGAGAGAGCGAGGCAATTTACGTTAACCCTTTCGTAGGTTCCGGTAGATGTAGAAAGATGTGAAATGCATGAATGTGTAGTGGACGTACTATTGGAGTGCCTAAGATAAATTGTGTATGTAGACCCTATGTTTTTATTTAATTCGCATGTTATCTTTGTCTCGGGTAAAACCTTCTAAGTTTATACACACAAAAATGAATCATCATTCCATATATTTTCATACTCCTACAATATATCTTGCTATTATTGTGAAAGTTCATATACACCGGACGAGATTCATGCAAACACGGCAGATTTTCATTACATTTTGAACTTCTGTAGGATAGAAAAAGAAAAGAAACCCGACCCTAAACCAATCCTATGGCGGCGGTCGACGTCCTCCATCTGCGATCTCCATGTAGGGGGCGGGGTTCAGGACCCGTGAAGTGAAGGTGCGGTCTCTAGCGAGGAAGAGTAGAATACGGGAGACAGACCGGCTAGTTGGCACACCATGCCCTACCGCCTCCCATGCCCTACTCATCCTCGGAGGAGTCTCCAACCTCGGCGGTGTCGGTGGACGTGAGGTCGATGATGATGGATGTGGATGGTCCATCACTTCACCTGCCACATGCGCCACCGAACCTTGGACGACTACAAGTAGGATGCGTGGCTAACGGTGCTCCCATCGTCCGCCACCAGCGTGGCCACCACTTGTGTGGTCGTGTCCGTGTCTGGCTACGACGCTATTGCGTTGCGAGTGGCGGCCTCGAGCTTCATCCCCGAAGACAACCTCTCCCGCAGAGCGTTCGCGCTCGCGGTCATGGCGGATGTGGTACCAGGTAGCAGGAGGATGCGCTATGGAGTGGAGCTTAGCTATGCGTCGCCTCTTTAAGTAGCGCATTCCGGTGAGGCCAATCGTCTGGGTGCGTCATTAAGTGCCGGAGTTGGTTCCTCAGGCACCGAGCCTCTTAATGACGGCATATAGACGAACGACATGAATGCGGGCAGCTGGCGCCTGCTAGGAACGCACCAGCGGCGACGCGAGGGACGAGGGCTTTTGGTGTGCCAGGGTAGTCAGCTGCGGTCGTGGCAACATTGGAGATGCCCTTTGCTCACATGCGAGCCCCACATGTCATTGGAAAAGCAAGACGACTGATACGTCTCCAACATATCTATAATTTATGAAGTATTCATGCTGTTATTTTATCATTGTTGGATGTTGTACAATCATTTTATAGCAACTTTATATCATTTTTGGGACTAACTTATTGAACCAGTGCGCAATGCCAGTTGCTATTTTTTACTTGTTTTTACATCGCAGGAAATCAATGTCAAACGGACTCCAAACACTGTGAAACTTTTTGTGGATTTTTTATGGACCAGAAGACCACTAATGGGCTAGATCAGTACCTGGGGGTGCCCCGGCGGGGGTATAACCCACCAGGGCACGCCTGGGGGCCCAGGCGCGCCCAGGTGGGTTGTTCCCACCTCGGTGGCCTCCTGCACCCCCTCTTTACCCTATAAATTCACAAATATTCCAAAAACCCTCTGGGTGAACCTGGATCAGAAGTTCCGCCGCCGCAAGGCTCTGTAGCCACCGAAAGCCAATCTAAACCCCGTTTCGGCACCCTGCTGGAGGGGGGAATCATCTCCGGTGGCCATCTTCATCATCCCGGCGGCCACCATGATGAGGAGGGAGTAGTCCACCCTTGGGACTAAGAGTTTGTACCAGTAGCTATGTGTTTAATCTCTCTCTCTTGTGTTCTTGAGATGTCACGATCTTGATGTATCGTGGGCTTTGTTAATATAATCGGATCATATGGTGTTTTCCCCTCTCTATCTTGTTGCGGTGAATTGAGTTTTTCCCTTTGAGATTTCGTTGTTATCGGATTGAATACTTTTATGGATCTGAGAACACTTGATATATGTCTTGCAATTGAATACTCGTGGTGAAAATGGGCTATCGTATTGATTCACTTGATATATGTTTTGGCGCTCAAGTCGCGGATTCCCGAGGTGATATTGGGGTAATATATGCATAGGGGTTGATGCACGTTCTTGTCTTTGTTTCTCCGGTAGAAAGCTTGGGGCACACTTTGAAGTTCTTTGTGTTGGATTGAGTATTATAAATATGAATTTGCTTTGGTGTTATTTTAGTACGAACTCTAGGATAGATCGAACAGAAAGAATAGCTTTGTGTTATTTTAGTACGAACTCTTGAATAGATAGAACGGGAAGAATAGCTTTGAGGTGGTTTCGTACCCTACAAAAAATTTATTCTTATGTTCTACGCTAGACAGGAACTTTGGAGTGATTCTTCAGCACACTTTGAGGGGTGGTTATATGATCCAATTATATTAGCACCGTTGAGAGATTGCACTAGCGAAAGTACGGGCCCTAGGCCTCATTTTCAAGCATTGCAATACCATTTTTGTGTCTGTTTACTATTTGCTACCTTGGTGATTTTATATATTCAGATTATAAAAATATATTTCTACCATCAATATTACATTTTTATCACCATCTGTTCGACGAACTAGTGCACCTATACAATTTGCCATTGTATTAGGTGTGTTGGGGACACAAGAGATTTCTTGTATTTGGTTGCAGGGTCGTTTGATAGAGACTATCTTCATCCTACGCCTCCCACGGATTGATAAACCGTAGGCCATCCACTTGAGGAAAAATTGCTACTGTCCTACAAAGCTCTGCGCTTGGAGGCCCAACACGTGTCTACAAGAATAAAGTTGCGTAGTAGATATCAAGCTCTTTTCTGGCACAGTTGTTGGGGAGGTGAGTGCATGAATGTATATCTTTAGATCTTGCAATCGAATCTTTTATTTTCTTATTTTTATCACTAGTTTGGTTTATAAAAGAAAACTACAAAAAAAATGGGATTGAGGTTGCATCATATTATTGATCATCTTTATAATATATTTCTTGAAAATGATGGTTCGAAATATTGTGCTCAATTGTTAGAAGAAGAAGTCAATAAAATGTTTGGCACAAAATATTTAAATGATGAGCATGATTGCAATGTTGTTAGTATGAATTCTTTGAATATCCATGATGGTAATGATATGCAAAGCTACAAGCTTGGGGATGCTATATTTGATGAAGATGATATTTTTACTCCCCCCAAGTTTTGATGAGAAAATTTATTATGATGAAATCATCCCTCCTATTTATGATAATTATATTGATGAAAGTGGGTTTGGAAGAGTGTCAACTCTAGGTACTAATGATCCCACTATTTTGGAGGGTGTTGAATCTTATTGTAATAATTATGGAAGTAGATTTGGAGAGGTCATGACTTTATTTAGTGATGAATCCACTATTTCGGAAGAGGTTTCAATTGATTATTATGAGAACAAAGTTGCTATCTATGATGATTATGGTGATGACATGTATGCTATAAAGAATAATGATAACCATGAAACTTTTCATCATGATTTTAATTCTCAATCCCATGATAGTTACTATGTTGAGTTTGCTCCCGCTACTATTCATGAGAATAAATTTGCTTATGTGGAGAGTAGTAAAATTTCTATGCTTATGCATCATGAAAAGAACGCTTTATGTGATAGTTATATTGTTGAATTCATTCATGATGCTACTGAAAATTATTATGAGGGAGGAACTTATGCTTGTAAGAATTTCAATAATATCAAGTTTCCTCTATATGTGTTGAAAATCTTGAAGTTATGCATGTTTTGCCTTCCTATGCTAGTTGATTCTTGTTCCCATAACTTGTTTGCTCACAAAATCCCTATGCATAGTAAGTGTGTTAGGCTTAAATGTGCTTGTCATGTGATTCATGATGCTCTCTTTATGTTTCAAATCTTATTTGTTTATGCGAGCATCATTGAAATCATCATGCCTAGCTAAAAGGCATTAAAGAAAAGCGCTTGCTGGGAGACAACCCAACACTTTTACCTACTGATTTTGTGTGTTCACATGATTAAGCTACTGTATTATTCATGTTTTATTGCTTTTGTTTCAATAAAGTTCCAAGTAAAGCCTTTGGGATCATGTTGGGTGATTGTTGATTTTATCTTGCTGAAAAACAGAAACTTTTGCGCTCATGAAAATAATTATCATTTTTAACATAAGAGTGATTTTGAGTTTATTCTTTTTTAAGAAGATTAATATGCAAATTTATCACGTGGTCCTAATTTTTGCGTAATTTTTGGAGTAGCAGAAGTATGGTTTGAGTACAGATTACTACAGATTGTTCTGTTTTTGACAGATTCTGTTTTCAATGCATAGTTTGCTTGTTTCTTAGTTTCTGTGGCTTATATTGCTCAATATAAATTGTGGAAATGATATGCTACAGTAGGATTTGTGTGGAAATAATTGTTAATTTTGTATTTGACAGTACCAAAGTGAAATGGTTTGCTCTTTATCATACTAACCTATCTCACGAGGTTCCGTTAAGTTTTGTGTGATTGAAGTTTTCAAGTTTTGGGTGAGATGTCGGTATGAGGAGAATAAGGAGTGACAAGACCCTAAGATTGGGGATTCCCAAGGTAATATTCAAGGAATATCCAAGCAACTAAGATTGGGGATGCCCCGGAAGGCATCCCCTCTGTCGTCTCCAACATTATCGGTAACCTCACTTGGAGCTTTGTTTTCATTCGTCACATGATATGAGTTTTGCTTGGAGAGTCGATTTATTTTGTTAGTATTTGATTGTTGTTATTTAGAATAATGTTTTGCATCTTTTACTTCAATAAAAGTGGCCTTGATCGCCTTTACTGTGCTTATTTTACAAGTCTACATGTTGCTGTTTGAAAACAGAAAGTTTACCGCTGTTGCAAAAATTCCCTAGAAAAGTAAGAATGTAATAAAATATTGAATTTTTTTGCAAAATAAGCTCTGATAAATTTTCTACAGTGGGGTAAATTTTTCATAACTTTTGGAGTTTAAGAAGTATTGATACTCTTGCATTCTTTACGGACCGTACTGTTTTGGCAGATTGCTGTTATGGTTGCATTGTTTGCATATGTTTGCTTGTTTAATGATTCTATTTGCATATAGGAGTATTAAATATGCAGAGGCATTTAGTATGCAATGTTGAATTACAATTTTAGTGATTTTCTACAGTAGAGGATGATAAGGTTTTTGCAATGGTCTATACTAACTTTTCGCCAGTGTTGGGGCGTGGCATGTGTCGACATATCATAGGCGCCTATCTGACCAAATGACGAGCTGACACGTGTTTCCTTCGGCCAATGAGAATTTTACACATGGATCCAAAATCGGACCCGATAGCTTAACGGCGACCCGTTACGATGGATGCCACGTGTCGGTTACCCTTGACAAAAGCACTTCCTTGACACGTCATTTATCGTCATGGAAGTGAACACTTCTGTGATGATAATTTTGGTATTGTCATGGAACACTTCTACGACAACACTGGTATGACTATCTTGATTCTGTCATAAAATCGTCATGGATGTACATATATGAACGAAAACGTGGCCTACTATGACAAACACATATCATCACGGAAGTGTATTTTTTTTGTAGTGTACTCTCAAACCCTAGTTCATCTCTTGTGTTCAATATTTGTACCAGAACCTTAGATTGGTACATGTGGGTGACTAGTAGTGTTGATTACGTCTTCTAGTTGATTACTATGTGGTTTATTTGGTGGAAGATTATATGTTCAGATCCGTTATGCTATTTAATACCCTCTGATCTTGGGCATGATTATCATTTGTGAGTAGTCACTTTTGTTCTTGAGGTCACTTGGAGAAATCTTGTTGCAAGTAATAATGTGAACTTGATATGTGTTCGATATTTTGATGATATGTATGTTGTGATTCCCTTAGTGGTGTCATGTGAACGTCGACTACATGGCACTTCACCATCTTTGGGCCTAAGAGAATGCATTGTGGAGTAGTTATTAGATGATGGGTTGCTAGAGTAACAGACTCTTAAACCCTAGTTTAAGCGCTACTTCGTAATGGACCGATTTGGATCCAAATGTTTAATGCTATGGTTAGATTTTATCTTAATACTTTTCTCATAGTTGCGGATTCTTGCGGGGGGGTTAATCATAAGTAGGAGGTTTGTTCAAGTACGAACAACACCTAAGCAATGGTCCACCCACATATCAAATTATCGAAGTAGCGAACACAAATCAAACCAACATGGTGAAAGTGACTAGATGAAATTCCCGTGTACCCTCAAGAACGCTTTGCCTATTATAAGAAACAATTTTGGCCTATCCTTTGCTACAAAAGGATTGGGCTACCTTGCTGCACTTTATTTACCGTTGCTGCTACTGGCTCGTTACAAATTATCTTGCTATCAAACTATCTGTTACCGACAATTTCAGTTCTCGCAGAAATTACCTTGCTGAAAACCACTTGTCATTTCCTTCTGCTCCTCATTGGGTTCGACACTTTTACTTATCGAAAGGACTACGATTGATCCCCTATACTTGTGGATCATCAGGGGCCTACGCACGATCACGTTGGGGGCCCATATGCATGCTACAAATTAGAAATGACATCCGGCGTGCGGATATTCCAGGCCGTCCGGCTTCCACATTAATTCTCATGGCCATTATAACCTTAGCCTCTTACACCTTTCGATCTCGCCCCACAACACAACAAGCACACCCACGATGACACATACAAAGAGGATATCTAGCAGCACTCCAATGGAGTTCGACGAGCATAAAGTGGAGACCCACGCAACGGAGACGGATCTCTCGGTGGTGTACACCATTGACCCGGCCGTGGTGGAGGACTACATCAACACCTTGGAGCAGTTGCTTGCTCGAGACAAGTACAAGGTGGTCGGCATCGACCTCTGATAACCCACAAGTATAGGGGATCGCAACAGTTTTCGAGGGTAAAGTATTCAACCCAAATTTATTTATTCGACACAAAGGGAGCCAAAGAATATTTGCAAGTATTACCAGCTGAGTTGTCAATTCAACCACACCTGGAGAATAATTATCTGCAGCAAGGTGATCAGTAGCAAAGTAGTATGATAGTTTTGATAGTAGTAGGAATAACAATAGTAACGGTAACAGTGATAGCAATGATTTTGTAGCAAGTGTAACAGTAACTTAGCAAGAACAATATAAGAGAAATTCGTAGGCATTGGATCGGTGGGTTTGTTGGATGATGTTCATCATATAACAGTCATAACCTAAGGCGAAGCAAAACTACCTCCAGTTCATAAATATAATGTAGGCATGTATTTCGTAAATAGTCATGTGTGCTTATGGAAAGAATTTGCTTGACATCTTTTGTCCTACCCTCCCGTGGCAGCGGGGTCCATATGGAAACTAAGGGATATTAAGGCCTCCTTTTAATAGAGAACCGGAACAAAGCATTAACACATAATGAATACATGAACTCCTCAAACTACGGTCATCACCGGAAAGTATCCCGACTAGTGTCACTCCGGGGTTTACGGATCATAACACGTAATAAGTGAATATAACTTGCAAGACTAGATGTGGAACATAGATATAAAGGTGATAACATAAATGGTTCAGATCTGAAATCATGGCACCCGGGCCCAAAGTGAAAAGCATTAAGCATGGCAAAGTCATATCAACATCAATCTCAGAACACAGTGGATACTAGGGATCAAGCCCTAAAAAAACTAACTCGATTACATGATGAATCTCATCCAACTCCTCACCGACCAGCGAGCCTACGAAGGAATTACTCACTCCCGGTGGGGAGAATCATGGAATTGGCGATGAAGGAGGGTTGGTGATGATGAAGGCCAAAGATCCCCCTCTCCGGAGCCCAAAACGGACTCCAGATCTGGCCTTCCGATGAAGAACAGGAGGTGGCGGCGGCTCCGTATCGCGAAACGAGATATTCCTTCCTCCCTGATTTTTTTCTGGAAAAATAGGATTTTATAGCATTGGAATCAGGGTCTGCGGGGCCACCAGGTGGGCACAACCCTCCTGGGCGCGCCTGAGGAGGGGGGCGCTCTGGTGGGTTATGCTCACCCAGGGGGCCCCCTTCGGTGGTTCTTGGCTCTAGTATTTTTCTTTTATTGTATAAAAATTCTCCAAAAAGTTTCTTTCCAATCCGAGAACTTTTATTTTTGCGCAAAAACAACACCATGGTAGTTCTGCTGAAAACAGCTAGTTTCATTCAAATCATGTAAATTAGAGTCCAAAACAAGAGGAAAAGCGTTAGGAAAAGTAGATACGACGGAGACGTATCAGCCCCCCCAAGCTTAAAACTTTTCTTGTCCTCAAGCAATTCAGTTGATAAACTGAAAGTGGAAAAGAAAACTTTTACGAACTCTTTTGCTCTTGTTTTCATAAATAAGCTTAAGTAGCACCCAGGTTTTCAGCAAAGATTATAACTAACCATGTCAATAATAACTCTTAAAAATTATATTAACTCGTATCAATGACATAATCAACTAGCAAGCAATAATAAAATATCTCAACTGACAACACTTTGTCAAAACAATCATGATATAATATGACAACAGTAGTATCTCGCTAGCCCTTTCTGAGACCGCAAAACATAAGTGCAGAAAACCTCCAAAGTTCAAGCAACGACTAAACATTGTAATTCATGGTAGAAAAGATCCGGTCATGATGCATCCAACATTAACTATACACAATGCATGAGGATAACAATAGTGCTCTCAGAATCTGGCGCTTATTTGAGAAGGTGCTGACTCAACATAAAATTAAATAGATAGTCCCTTCACAGACGGAAGCAGGGATTTGCAGCGGTGCCAGAGCTCAGTTTGTTAAAATAGAGGTAAATGAAATTTTGAGAAATACACCCTTCTTGTTTACTTTGCGACCATAGTTATCGATATCTTACATGCTAAACTCATTAGTGGCGATTCCCAAGCGATAAAGATAAAGGTTTACTCCCCCTGCACCAACAATCACACTCCACGGCTAGCAGAATCCTCGGGTATCGTCCATAGCAACATCAGTCCTTGGGGAGTTTTGTTTAATTATTTGCAATTTAATTTCGGGACTGGGAATCCCTATTACCGCCCCTCTCGTGCATGGATGAGTGAATAAACACTCATCGTGAGAATAACCCGCTTAGCATGGAAGATACTGACTACCTCCTGTCGCTCTATGAACAAACCAGGCAAACAAAAAGGATATTTATTTGAAGTTTTCAGAGGTGGCACATGCAAATTTACTTAGAATGGCAGAGTAATACCGCATATAGGTAGGTATGGTCGACTCATTTAGAATAACTTGGGTTTTAGGATTTTGATGCACAAGCAGTAATTCCGCTTAGTACAGGCGAAGGCTAGCAAATAGGTTGGGAAGCGGCCAGCTAGAGAGCGAAAATGGTCAAGAACATGCATTATGCATAATGAACATTGGATACTAGCATGAGTAGGATATGAACACACTACTAGGGAAAACCTTATACACAGAAATTTAGCAACAACGCGGGTCAAAAAAGGGCGCTAGTGCTAGATAGCAGTAGCGGTTGAAAAAACTGCTACAGAGATACAATTTTAGCAGAGCGCTGTGGCCGTAAAAGCGCTACTACTAATATTCCCATTGGTGGAACGATAGGCTACGCATAGCAGAGCGGGCTTGAGGAAGCGCCACCGCTAGGGCATGAGTAGCAGCATGTTTCCCAAGAAGAGCGCTACGCTAATGGAAATAAAATAAAATGAAAAACAAATAGAAAAGTAAATGAAAATGAAAGAAACAGAAAAAGGAGAAAGAAAAAAAATAAAATGTAAAGCAAAATAAATGAAAAAGCAAAAAAACAGAGAACGGCATAGCTGTAGCGCGAGTTCGTAAGAGGCGCTATAGCTAACGTAGCTGCATCACGTTTCCTAGACCCCCGCAATAGAAACAGAAAAGGAAATAAAAAAAGGGAGAAAATTACATAGCTATAGCAGTAGCGCGTTTTGTAAAAAGCGCTATAGCTATATTAGCTATAGCGCGTTTTGCGAAACGGCTACCGCTAATTTTGACTTAACCAAAAAATCGTTTCCCCCCGGCCACCACTTGCCCCCAAATCTCTCGACCCACCCCGCCGCCATCTCCCCGATTCATCGTCACCCCACTTCGCTGCCGTCTCCTGCCAACGTCGACGCCCCCGGAGCCACCAGAGCCGTGCACCGTCGACGCCACCGGAGCCGCCCCCAATGCCACGGAGCCGCGCGGCCTCATCAACGCCACCGGAGCCGCCGTCGACGCTAGCGGATCCTCCCTCGCCACAACTGCCTCCCTCGCCGTCACCGGAGACGCCCCTGCCTCCCTCGCCACCACCGGAGCCATCCTTTGTAAGCCCCCACCCCTCCTCTCTCTCTCTCTCATGCATAGGTTAATTATCTAGGTTATTTAGGCAAAAATTTAGTTAGGGCTTTGACAGAGAACTAGTCAGGTTAACTAGTTTAATTAGGTTAATTATCTAGGTTATTTAGGCAAGTTTTATTTTAAAGATGATCCCTTCCTAGACTTTTATTGTTGATTATATCTTTTCATTGAAGTGGTCATGTTATATATTTTCATTGAAGTGGTTCGATTGTGCCCAAGTGGCTTTGTTGTTTAAATGAAGCTGAGTGGCCTATATATGTTTTGCCAGAATGTTGATTCATTTCTGTTCCGGCAAATTTCAGGTTCTCGATTTGTCCACTTTTTAGCAAAGGTCATGCCGAAATTTTCCGTGAATTTCGGCATGACTTGTGCTACAAACTAGGACATATCGAGTGCCCGGGATTTGCCGCACCAGGAAGGAGTCAACGTTCCTGCAAAACAATAGGCCTTTTTTATGTCATTATTCATTTTGTTAGGTCTAGAATTAATTGACTAGATTTAATCATAGGAAACATGGCTAGCAACGATGAAGGACAGGGTTCTGGTGATTGCGACGACATCTACCGGGCGGCAGACGAATTTTTTAGCCTTACCGACGATCAACCGATGTTGTTGCTGGGCCCACTGGTGGCATCGGGGACTGAGACCGACACGCAGACCGGTGCTGAGACTGAGACCGGCGCTGAGACTCAGACCGTCGTCGAGACCAGCGCTGAGACTGAGACCAGCGCTGCCTCGGGGAGCGGAGCCGGTACTGTAGAACCGAAAGCAAAGAGGCAGCGGATTCCTAACAAACTCAGGACTACTAGACTGGTGGTCACGGAGGTGGACGACGGCAATTTTGAGCCAAAGGCGCCCGAGGAAGCGCGTCGATGCTACGGCAATCAAATAGGCTGCATCGTACGGACAACCGGCACCATCAACGATGAGAAACTACAGAAGATAGAAAATATGAGGAGCTCCCTCCTAAAGAAGTTTCACCAGATAAACAAACACGCCATGACCAAGTTTAGCGACGCGTTGGCCGCCTGGAAAACTCAGTGAAAGCAAAGATCGTCGACAAGAGGAACGCTACTCCGAGATTGTAAAGGATAATCCAACAATCACAGAAGAGCAGTTTCAAATATTCAAGGAGGCTTGCGAGGCCGAAGCTGCCAAAAAAAAGTCTAAGTACATGAAGGGGCTTCAAGAGAGGAACATTGGGAGCCACCACCTCGGAAGCCGTGGTTACGGCGGGAAGAGGTCCAAATGGGCCAAGGAGGACGCGGAAGCCGCGAGTCTGGGCATCCCAGACCCCTTGGCGGATTTCACCGTCCCGCAGGAGCGTGACGTCCTGAGGGCCCGACACCGTTGGGACCTAGTGAAGAAGGTTTACGAGACAACACCGGTCATTACAGAGTTCATGAGACTGCTGGTAATTTTAGTTTCTGGTCAATTCGACTGCACACATTAGTCATATTTGTAAACGATCCTTGTGCCTTTTGCAGAGAGAGCAGCACCGGATTGCGCCCGAAAGCGACTCGCTATCTGAGGCATTGGCGAGGCCTAAGTGGGGCACTCCATTCAACCATGCGTTGAACATATTGAAACGACAACCGGTGGATACTCGACCGTCGTATGAACGCGTGCACGGTTTCGGAGACGGCGCCACGTGGAAGAAGTACTACCGTGAGACCACGGAGGAGAGAAAGGAAAGACGGAGGTTAACTGAAGAAAACATCGACAAGAAGGCTGAGATTGCGTTGAGAAGAAATCATCTCGATAACAAGAATAGCGGTAGCTGCCGCAAAACAGGTGGTTGCAGATTTGTCTACTTCCTTGGTGACGGGTGTTTTCACTTGGACAAGGCAAAATCCAGAAGCAAATGCAGAGGACTTTCCCCTTGCTGACTTCTTGGGAGCACCTGCTCCCACACCGGCTCTCGCACCGGACGTGCTCGGCGGTGCTTCGTCTTTGGCTGAGCTCGACGCCCTCACGGTATCTGTCACACCGGCCCCCTTCAATATAAATGTATGATCTCCCGTTTTTGTTGCCTTTCAGATGTCTCACATCGCAGACTTTTCTATGCAGGCCGACGAAACCCCGTGCACCATATTGTACACCATCGGCGACCAGAAGGTGGACATGGGGAAGGTGACGATAATGGAGCCGAAGGAACCATTGTTCCACAGCCGGCCGATCCCCCCGAACGTCTTTAAGGTTTCCGTGGCCAATGTCGAACCGGGCCACGAGAATTTGCCTCCTCCAATACTACTGGTGGATGACGAGGAGACACCGCGGCGGCTTGGTGATTGTTGCAATGGGTGGGTCCTGTTGTGGCCAAAGAGTCTACTTCGTCTGGAGGCGGTCGGGAGCACACCCACGAGAACGCAGCCTCAACAAGGTATGAACATCAACACCCCACCTACCCAATTAGCGTCGGGTGTCGGGTTGGGTGATAGCGGACGGGGTAAGGAGGAGGCTCCATTAGTCGCTGATGACATCGCCATGGATGAGGATGAGGACGACGGTGGCGCTGAACAGTATGTCTATACTGGCGC
Organism: Aegilops longissima; assembly: GCA_021605205.1. Classification (NCBI taxonomy): domain Eukaryota; kingdom Viridiplantae; phylum Streptophyta; class Magnoliopsida; order Poales; family Poaceae; genus Aegilops; species Aegilops longissima. The sequence goes on from CM038679.1 coordinate 144,904,659, forward strand.
CTCCTCAGGGTTTGAGCGTCATGAGTCGGTGCCTGAATTGCCATCTCAATGTATTATGGACAACCACCTACTACTAAAGAAGTCTAGGAAGAGAGCGAGGAAAGGCAAAAAAGCTGACTCCATGATCCAGCCGCCTCTGCAGCCTCGGCTTCAGGACCGTATAGATATCCCCGATGCGGATAAATGGCATATCCCCGGTCAACCAATCCTACCTGCAAGAGCGCTAGGGGCTAGATTCGGCGATCTAAGGAGACTTCATGACGATGTGCTGCGGGTAGAGAAAGGCCTCATCGCCTCGACAGATCCAGGATACCCACTCTACGTGGTTAACATTCCGCGGCAAATGTCTTTCGTCGACAGCTTCCCTGCGGATAAGTTCTTCCTCCGATTCGATTACATATTCGACATGTTTCACGTGAAGAAGCTGGATTTTACGTTTGTCCGCCTTTATGCCTTGCACATGAACTACATCATCGGGGTTGAGCAGATACCTCATATCTGTGTCGCTGACCCGTACTACATGCACGAGGGCTTCTTGGGAGTCTGCGCAGAGCACCGTGTATACGCGAGGGAATACATCGTCAATTTCATGCTCGCCAATAAGGACAAGGAGGTGATTCTCGTGCCTTATCATCCCGTGTAAGTCATCCGCGCTGCTATCCTTCCTTCGATTTCAATCATTCATTTGCATGGTGGAGGCTAAGTAATTTGAGGTGTACTTATTTTGCGCAGCGGCGGGAGTGCCGTCCTCATCATCCTATACCCCCGATTCTCCCACGCTCTTTACTTGGACTCATCGAAGAACATTCACAAAAAGGATTACACCCACATCAAGGATGTTCTCGACAGTGCTATGTTTTACTACCAAGCAAGGGGTGGAGAGGTTAGGGCCAAGAAGAGAAGGGCGGCAGGCTCGCCTTGCCATAAGACCGACTTCGCTGCATCCAAAGAACCGAACGATTCTCTTAATGATGGATTCTATGTCCTACACCACATGCTGGAGTACAGAAGGGATCACAAGAACCTTCGCATGTCACCTACATCCGGCGATGCCCATATTCTGCATTGGGCAAAGAACGTAGGAGATATCGAGGATCATCGACTTCGAGCCGAGTTCTATCACATCCAGCGCGAACTTGCCCAAGTCATCATGAAGGAGGTCGCCGGAAAAATAGGGATGTTCTACGAAGAAGGACAAATTTTGTGGGAAGATGTCCGAACATGGGTAGCCGCTCAGCGTCTCGACCTGAAGCCTTTCACTAGGCTCGGGGACTATCTCCCTGACATGGATGGATGGAACGACATGTTGGAGTGATTGTCGATATATGACAATGTGTCTGCTTAGTCCATACTTTCAGTATGACAAAACTTTGAGTTATGCATGGTGAAACTTTATTTGTGATGTAATTAAACCGTCCCTCCTCGACTAGCTTAAAATCACTCTAGTTAGGGCATTTTGGGGTACGATGAACTTTGTTATTTATGCTTATGATATGTTGTTTCTATTTTTGCCAAGTCTGCTCTTTTCTCATTGCTCAACTATATATATATATACATACATACATACATATATATATATATATATATATATATATATATATATATATATATTGCATATCATCGACTCATGTGACGATGCAGGTGCATAGATCATCGATGGTGAATAAGTGCTACGCCAGGAGTATATATACGACAAGTGGCCGGAGTGTCAGGCCAAGGTGTACCGCTTTCCGGTTTCTGAGTGACAGGCAGTAGTTAGTTTAGGTTCACGCTAATGCGAGAGAGGGATATGAACTCATGTACTCAAAGTGATAGCTCTTCTCGCATATATCATTGTTTAGATGGATGACGATGTATTTGCAAGTAATCGAGACTTGTATCGCTATTTTCGAGATGATGACGAGAGACCACTTTGTGTTGGATGATGATTATGATGAGACTATTTGTATGTATATGCTATGATTACATTTGTGGTCTCGCAGGCATTTGTATGTGTATCATGATGACATTTGTATGTGCTAAAGATTCTTCTATAAAGCCTGTTCAAATACAAAACAAATATGCCGAAAAAAGCAAAAAACTACTAAAATTAGCAAGAGCAGTGTTAGCAGCAGCGCCATGATAGCGATGGCGTCCAGCCAGAGCCGCTAGAGCTACTAGCAGTAGCGAAGCTTCCACTAAGCGCTGCTGTTGCTACACTTGTGTAGCAAGAGCGCTGGTAGGCACGCTGCATCGCTATGTGTTAGCTGTAGCGCCTTATTAGTAGCGCCACTCCCCGTGCTACTGATACACCTAAAACTCGCGCTGCTGCTAGCCTTTTCCCTAGTAGTGACAGCATGAACATAAATATCATAGAGGCTATGTTGTTTTGATTCAACTACATGCATGAACATGTGCCAAGTCAATCCACTCGAAACATTCGGAGGAGGATACCATATCATCATACTACATCAAAATCATTTTAACGCAATGTTGACATCTAAGATAAATCATTATCCACTCCTAGCTACTTAAGCATGGCATGAGAAACTATAATCTCTAATTATCATTGCAAACATGTTTGATCATAATATGATGAATCATGGATACTAGGTTGAACATATTTACAAAAACAGAACAAGTCCAGTTCATACCCGTTTCTCTCTGCCACAGCCAGTTCACCAAATTTGTCATTATTGCCTTTCACTTGCATGACCGAATGATTAGAAAATAATAATATTGCAAGAGTGTCGTGGACTAAGCTAGAACCTACAACATTTTATTCAAAGGAGAAGACAAGGTAATTTGGGTTCTTTGTCAGATAAACATTAATGCACATGAGAGCCACTCCACATTTTCATCGTGGTTTTCTCCTTGGTATGACTCAACTAATAGAAAAGAAAATCATAGAAACACACTAAAATATTTTTGGAGTTTTTAGTGTTTCTAGAAGAAATCAGATTAAAGCAGGAAAAACAAAAACGAGAAAAACTATTTACACGGGAAAGCTCCCAACAAGCAAGAAGAAGAATCGAGAAATCTTTTGGGGTTTTCTTTTTAATATTACAACTAATTAAACTAGAAAGAAAAACGAAAAGAAGCTAGAAATGTTTTTGGATTTTATCAAAGTTTTTCAAACATAGAAGAAGGAAGCGAGAAAATAAATATAGCATGGATAATACAATGAAAAAGTGTGGACACCGACAACTGGAATGAAATGTGTGAACATGAATGTAATATCGGTGGAAATACATACTCCCTCAAGCTTAGGCTTTTGGCCTAACTTGGTAATCATCTTCAGTAGCCTACGTAATAATCGGAGTGATAGCTCACAGAGGCTCTAGGTGCAGCCTCCTCAGCCAGCCGAGCAGCTAAAACCTCTGCGTTGTGCGTGCGGGCATCGCTCTCAAGAACATAATATCTTCCCTTGTTGTGATAATCAAAGTGAGCAGGAGCAGGAAAAAAGGTGTGCACTATTGGAGATATGCCCTAGAGGCAATCATGTATGATGATATTTCCTGTGTGTTTATGAATAAAGATAGTCCTTGGACATTATCAATGATGTGTATCAGCAAGTACATGACTTGTTTGTGTTACTATGCATTGTATGATGGCTGTCCTAAAAGGTCCCTAGTCAAAAGGGATGTGTGGACGCGCAGCCAACTAGACTAGCATATGACACGGTCGATGGCTTGGTCTCACTAGCCATGGAGAATTGGATGCTAACCGGATAATATGGACCTCGAAGGATCTGGTCGGATTCGACTTAGTCGGATCCGAGTCGAGATAAGGTCTGAGTCGGACAGACCCAACTATGAGACGCAACGATATGTCATCTGTGAGTCTCTAGTACAACATATGTTCTATGTCCTAAGACATGAGCTGGTACATGTACTCGGGATGGTGACATACTTGCTTTCGGCCGACCAAACACTACTCCATGACTAGGTAGTTACAAAGCTAGGTTTCGGGCTTGTCCAGACCCATGCTGCGAGACCTGGTCGAGCAAGATGGGATTTGCCCCTCCGATCAGGAGAGATGTACTCCGAGCCCCTCATGTGATCTGACCGGGATAAGCATGGCCATGCGACAAGGATTATGAGATAATCCGGTTTGTGGTCGGCATCACTGGAACGAGAAAGAGGTCGGGCTAGCACAAGGATGACAGACTCGCCTTGAGCCCGACAACATATATCGTGTGGCAAAAGGAATGGAAGTGTGATGTACAGGTTCTCCTAACCAGCTTCATCGTCTCCTTGGTGGTCAGCACGCCTTGCTAGAGGCCGCTACCAGCCATGTAGTCCGGGGATGATCCGAACTGCGACAAAGCCAGCTTGAACCTAAGGGGTCGCGCGCTTAAGGGAAGGAACCTACTAGGTCAGATCCGAGGACACTGGTCGGATGTGATCCGAGCTGTATTCGGATTGTGGCCGAGTAGACTTATGGGCTTTAGGGTCCGTGCGAGGCCCAAGTGTTGAGCCCGTGACGGACACCTATATAAAGTGAAGGTGCCGCACACTCATTGATTTTGATCGCGTCGGCGCTGTCACTAGGGTTTGCATGTGTTGCGAATAGACGCCTCCACTCGCCGTCGGTTGTGTGATCGGACCTAGCAGTCCGCCGCACGATGTTCCTCCTGCACGCGCGGATAACGTTAGAGGCGGTGCACTTGCACCGCTCTGGCGAACCTGTACGTGGGAACCGACGACCGGCTGTTCGAGGGAGATCGGACGAGGAGGAGACGATCCACGCGGACGCGCTGCCCCAACTCTTCTTCCGCTGCACGGCGCTGCGCGTCTAGTGGTAACGAACTGTGATCCATCTCCCGTAGCATGTTCTTGTTTGTTCTGCGCGTAGGAAATTTTAATTTGCAATTGACACACCCTATCGTAGATCCCAACATGCACCACAAAATGTTTATTAAACAACAGGTTATAAATATAATCAGTGGCCTTGCCCTTGAGGAACTTATGGCGCTTCATGCCCTCAAAATCTAAGTACTAGGTGGGCAGGATATGTTCACTAGGCCAAGGCGATATGCCTAGTACCCTTGCTAGACGTGAGGCATAAATCCCACCATAAAAATCTCCACTACCAGCGTTGTGTTGCAGTCTGCATGCAATAATCGCTCCAAGGTTATAACAATTATTACCGGTGAGAGAAGTGTGTAAAAGACTCAACTCAAGAGCACAAAGTATGATGCAATCCTACTTGCCTACAATGCATTTGCCATTAAAGAGTGCAAAGTATTGAATCGATGGGAAATGAATGCTCTTTATTCTACCTTGTGTCACTCCTCTAGTCTCACCATAGTAGAGGCTAGTCAAGAATGTTTCGTACTCAGATCTTGGTGGTTCGTCCAGCGAACTCCAAAATGGAATTTTGCAGTGGTAAGCAAATCTCTCTAGAGGTATGGTAAATGGATTGTCATAGAGTTTAAACGACACTCTAGACTCACGAGGATGAAATCTAAATTCTTTAGTAAATGATTCTGTGAGGTTGAGATGTTCGTTGCACTTATCTTCCATGTAGGGACTGAGCTCGGTGTTGTGAACATATTGCTCAAATTATTATTTAATACCCGCTCTCACCATAAAACTGTTGCGTGGCCATAGGCAAGATTTGCTAGCCGCTTCCCGTATCGAACTTGCGCTTGGTTCAAAATAAGACCGACGCACCGAGCCACTACTAGATGATGCCTCCGAAGACCTCCTCCTAGAAGAACTCCTAAAGAAACTCATCTTATTCATATGAACAAAATTCTAAAAAATTTTAGTACACAAAAATTTTCTCAACAAAACTTCACAAGATTGAAAGCAACTACTCATAAGCATGCAGAGAGTCTATGTTGAGCATTCAAACTACTTATAACTCTAAGAATTCAACATGCAAGCTCATCTACAGCAGCACCAAGAGTAGCTAATTATTCAATATATAAACCACTAAAGCAAAAACTAATTGGACCAATGGAGGAGTCACATACCAAGTAGCAATCCCCCAAAACAGTTTTGGAAACGGAGCTTCGAGCAAAGAGTTCGAAATCCGCGGGTTTGAGAGCAAGAACACGAGGGGGACAGCAATGGTGAATTTTTTCTGGAGGTAGGTGATGACATGGGCTAAAGAGATAAGGGAGGGGGCCCACGTGGGGACCACAACCCACCAGGGCGTGCCTGGGGGTGCTGGCGCGCCCAGGTGGGTTGTGCCCACCTGGTGCACCCCCCTCTGATGTTATTTGCATAAAAAATTCTTAAATATTCAGAAAAATTGTATTAAATTTTCAGGACAATCTGAGAACTTTTATATTTAGGTCATTTTTTATTGCATGGAAAATCCGAAAAACAGGATAAACATGGCATTTTATTTTATTTAACTAAGAAAAACATAAAATAAAAGGCAAGGACAGAAGGTTATGCCTACTAGATTCATCAACTTCATACCTCTCAAAAGTGATCCATTAATAAGGTTGATCAAGTCTTATTAACAACCACCTTTGATTAGCATGAAACTGAAGAACTTCCGTAAAACACTAAGTTACCTCAATGGGATATGCATATCCCCAACAATAAGTATATCATATTCCTTTTTGGCAGTAGGTAGAGGTAGCTGAAAACTTCCAATAGTGAGTGTCGGAAATTTTTCAATAACATTTATACCATTCACTTGGAATTGTTTCTTCGGAAAGTGCACCATATGCTCATTACCATTGATATGAAAAGTGACCTTGTTTTTATTGCAATCAATAACAGCCCCTGTAGTATTCAACAAGGGTCTACCAAGGATAATCGACATGTTTTCGTCCTCAGGTATCTCAAGTATACCAAAGTCAATTAAGATGGTAACATTTGCAACAACAACGGGCACATCCTCACAAATACCGATAGGTATGGCGGTTGATTTATCAGCCAATTGCAAAGATATTTCAGTAGGTGTGAGTTTATTCAAATCAAGTCTTTTGTATAAAGAGAAAGGCATAACACTACCACCAGCTCCTAAATCACATAAAGCAGTTTTCACATAGTTTCTTTTGATAGAGCAAGGTATAGTTGGTATTCCCGGGTCTCCAAGTTTTTTAGGTACTCCATCCTTGAAAGAATAATTAGCAAGCATGGAGGAGACTTCAGCTTCAGGTATTTTCCTTTTATTAGTGATGATGTATTCCATGTATTTTGCATAAGGGGCCATCTTCAAAATATCAGTCAAGAGAGTTTGCAAAAAGACTGGCCTAATCATTTTAGCAAAGCGTTCAAATTCTTCAGCATCTTTCTTACATGTTTCTCTTTCTCTTCCATGTTTTCGAGCAACAAAGTCTCTTTTATCATATCTTTTATTTTTGGGTTGTGAGTTATCAAGATCAATGGTTGGTTCTATTTCAACATCATTTTCTGGTGGTTTACCATTGTTTGGTTGAGTTTCCTCATGAACATCATCATTATCTTTATCATTATCACTAGATGAATGTTCATTACTAGATATAGTTTCAACATCAGAAATAGAAACATCATTATTAGCTTCAGGAGGCTTTTCTACTTTAGGTTCACTAGAGGTATACAAAGTCCTATCATTTTTCTTTTTCTTCTTCTTTTTAGAAGGACTAGGTGCATCAGTGTTAATTCTTTGAGAGTCTTGTTCAATTCTTTTAGGGTGACCCTCAGGATAGAGTGGTTCCTGAGTCATTCTACCTCCTCTAGTCATTAGCCTAACAGCATGATCATTGATATTATTGTTAATTTCTCAAGCAATTCTCTTTGAGATTTAGCAACTTGTTCTAGTTGAGTTTGAACCATAGAGGCATGTTCTCCTACACCTCTAACATCATTTGAGATTCTAAATAACAAGTCTCAAGAGAGCAATCATATCAGAATTATATTTCAATTGTTCCATAACATTTGCATTGAAGTGATCTTGTTTTCTAATATAGTAATCAAACACATAAAGGCACTCACTAGGATGCGTATTATAAGGATTGTCCTTTTCATCAAATTTCGTTAAAGAATTTACCTCTACCACCTTTGATGCTGGTGTATCAAGCCCATGTATTTCTTCAATAGGAGGTAAATTTTTGACATCCTCAGATTTAATACCTTTTTCCTTCATACATTTCTTTGCCTCTTGCATATCTTCAGGACTGAGATATAAGATACCCTCTTCTTCTGAGTGGGTTTAGGCGGTGGTTCAGGAAGAGTCCAATCATCATAATTTTTTAATATGTTATTCAATAATTCTTCAGCTTGTTCAACAGTTTGTTCCCAGAAAACACAACCAGCACAACTATCTAGGAAGTCCCTAGAAGCATCGGCTATTCCTTTATAGAAGATTTCAAGTACTTCATTTTTCTTAAGAGGATGATCAGGCAAAGCATTCAGCACTTGGAGAAGCCTCCCCCAAGCTTGTGGGAGACTCTCTTCTTCAATTTGCAAAAAGTTAAATATTTCCTGCAAGGCAGCCTGTTTCTTATGAGCAGGAAAATATTTTTCAGAGAAGTAGTAAGTCATATCCTGGGGACTACGCACACAACCAGGAGCAAGAGTATTATACCAAGTCTTAGCATCACCCTTTAATGAGAACGAAAATAACTTGAGAATATAATAGTAGCAAATTTTCACATCATGAGAAAATAGGGTGGCTATATCATTCAACTTAGTAAGATGTGCCACAACAGTTTCAGTTTCATAACCATGGAAAGGATCATATTCAACCAAAGTAATTAACTCTGGATCAACAGAGAATTCATAATCCTTATCATCAACAAACATAGGTGAAGTAACAAACTTAGGATCACATTTCATTCTAGCATTCAAAGATTTTTCTTGCAGTTTGCACTATCGTTGCAAGCAAGAAAGTCTCAAGTTTTCTCCTCATCCATAACATAACCTTCCAGTATCTTAGGAAATTCATATCTAGGAGAACTAGATCTAATAGGTGTCTCAAGATTTTTTCAGATTCTGGTATTTTATCAGTTTTAGTAATTTCATTCTCTTTAGCTCTAGCAATTTGTTCACCAAGAAAATCACTTACTGGCACACCATCATCAAGCAAGGTAATAGCATCATCATGATTAGTATTTATAGAAGTAACATCATCAATAACTTGCTCAAGATTAATAGCATGTGGTGGTGTTGAAAGTCTACCCAAAACAGAAGGTGAATCAAGTGCAGAGTGTGATGGCAGTTCCTTACCTCCCCTCGTCCTAGAGGGAACGATCTTAGTCTTGGTATCCTTCAGATTCTTCATTGTCATAAATTGATAATAATCCCAAGTGGCTCGACAAATATAGCTATGCTCCCCGGCAATGGCGCCAGAAAAAGGTCTTGATAACCCACAAGCATAGAGGATCGCAACAGTTTTAGAGGGTAGAATATTCAACCCAAATTTATTGATTCGACACAAGGGGCGCCAAAGAATATTTGCAAGTATTAGCAGCTGTGTTGTCAATTCAACCACACGTGGAGATTAATTATCTGCAGCAAGGTGATCAGTAGCAAAGTAGTATGATAGTTTTGATAGTAGTAGCACCAGCAATAGTAACGGTAACAGTGATGGCAATGATTTTGTAGCAAGTGTAACAGTAACAATCGTAGTAATAACTTAGCAAGAACAATATAAGAGAAATTCATAGGAATTGGATCGGTGGATTCGTTGGATGATATTCATCATATAACAGTCATAACCTAGGGTGATACAAAACTAGCTCCAGTTCATAAATATAATGTAGTCATGTATTCCGTAAAAACTCATACGTGCTTATGGAAAGAACTTGCGTGACATATTTTGTCCTACCCTCCCGTGGCAGCAGGGTCCATATGGAAACTAAGGGATATTAAGGCATGCTTTTAATAGAGAACTGAAACAAAGCATTAACACATAGTGAATACATGAACTCAAACTACGTTCATCACCGGAAAGTATCCCGACTACTCTCACTCCAGGGTTTACGGATCATAACATGTAATAGGTGAATATAACTTGCAGGATTGGATCTAGAACATAGATATAAAGGTGATAACATAAACGGTTCAGATCTGAAATCATGGCACCCGGGCCCAAAGTGACAAGCATTAAGCATGGCAAAGTCATATCAAAATCAATCTCAGAACATAGTGGATAATAGGGTTAAAGCCCTCACAAAACTAACTCGATTACATGATGAATCTCATCCAACTCCTCACCAACCAGCGGGCTACGAAGGAATTACTCACTCCCGGTGGGAGCATCATGGAATTGACGATGAAGGAGGGTTGGTGATGATGAAGATCAAAGATCCCCCTCTCTGGGGCCCAAAACGGACTCCAAATGTGGCCTCCCGATGAAGAACAGGAGGTGATGGCGGCTCCGTATCGCGAAACGAGATAATTCTTCCTCCTTGATTTTTTCTGAAAAAATAGGATTTTATAGCATTGGAATCAGGGTCTGCTGGGCCACCAGGTGGGCACAACCCACCTGGGCGCGCCTGAGGGGGCGCACCCTGGTGGGTTGTGCTCACCCAGGGCCCCTCCTCCGGTGGTTCCTGGCTCTAGTGTTTTTCTTTTATTGCATAAAAATTCTCCAAAAAGTTTCGTTCCAATCCGAGACCTTTTATTTCTGCACAAAAACAACACCATGGTAGTTCTGCTGAAAACAGCGCCAGTCCAGGTTAGTTTTATTCAAATCATACAAATTAGAGTCCAAAACAAGAGGAAAAGCCTGAGGAAAAGTAGATACGACGGAGACATATCAACCTCCAGTACAGTGGCGTCATCCGGGCAAACATCAGAAGGTTATCGTCACCAAGTTGTGTGTGCGCCATCATGTCCTCATCTACCACTATTGGATGGCCACAGAGCCTTGCGACTGCTTCGCCAGGTTTGTCAACAGCATCGACTACAAGTTCTCTATGGTGGAAACCTCCAAGATGTAAAAGCGCTCATGGTTACAGGCTGGGCCTACAAGAACCTTGTCGAAATACGTGACCACTACAGGGTCTGGGGCAGCACGAAGGACTGCCTGGTTGAACTCGCCTCGGCCATCATCGACCCCTACTACGAAAGGATGAAGCAGGATGCCAACAAAACATGTCTCGTATCCCGGCATGGGCTTGGATGTGGCAACTGGATGAACCTCACCTCAGGTTCGCGGCCAAGAGCATGTACACATGCTACAAGATGCACAGGCGGATTGTTGACATGAGGAAGTGCCTCATTCCCGAAATCGACGAGGCCGGATCGAGCCACAAGCAGACCAGTAGCGGCAAGCATCATAAGAAGTAGATGATGATCAGATGATCATTTATCCTAGTTAATTATGCATGTAATATACAGTTTACTTTGGTGTGTGGAAATGTCATGTGTATAGTAGCCACCTATGTAATTATGCATGTAATAGTTTACTTTGGTGCGTGCAAATGTCATGTGTGTAGTAGCCACCTATGTAATTGGATGTTTAATTTGGTTATGCAACCATGTCTTATAAGTGTGTGTGTGTGTGTGTGTGTGTGTGTATACAAATGTGTATATATATTACATTATATATGTAGGGTGGGTCTATTATGATAACACCCCTTAAGACCCTTATTTTGCTAACACTAGTCTTATTCTGCTAACACCTCCCACCCACCCAGTAGCTACATACTAACCACGCTAAAGACCCAACCGAACTGCCTCGGTAAAAAAAGACCCCCCCCCCACACACACACCTTATCGTGTACCTCCCACTCCCGCACGATCTCCACCTCCCACCCTGTAGCCGCGCGCCTCCCTCCCTGCACCACGCCGCCTCCGTCCCCGCACCGCCGGGCCGCCCCCCCTCCCACGGCACGCCGCCTCCCTCCCCGCACCGCCGTGTTTCCCCCTCCCGCGCCACGCCACCTCCCTCCGCACCCTGCAGCGCCGCCGGGCCGCCCCCTCCTGCGGTGCCGATCCACACCTTCCAGAAACCGATGCCTCCATGAACGACGTGTGCGGGCCTCCCTCTCACTACCGCCTCCCTCCTCTCCAGCGGCTGGCTTCCCAAGCGCCGACGCATGTCCCATCTCCTCAATCCCCAGATCTGCTAGGGGGAACCCGCGCTCACCGCGCCCATAGGGTCCCGCACTACCACCGGCGAACTCGCCGGATCCGGCCTCCCTGATGGTCGTGGAGTACGAAGACTACTGGATCCCCCCTCCCCTGCGATGAGAGGATCTCCTCCAGCTCGCCTACCACGACCACGACGGGGGGAGGAACACCCACTGCCTCTCTTCAACGACGGGGGTCGTTGGCCACTCTCCCCTCCCTGTTCTGCTACCTCCCTCCCGACTATGGCACGATTGGTGGCGCTGTGCTCCAGCCGGCCGCTCTCCCCTCCCCGTTCCGCTACCTCCCTCCCCACTGTGGCACGATTGCAAACGACGTGACGAGGAGATCCGGCAGTCTCCGGCCTGCGGGTGACGGCTGCCTCTGTCCTCCTCTCCCCCTACGCCAGAGCAGTAGCAGGAAGATGGTGTTGCGGCGCAGTGCGCCTTTGTTTGCAGTTCCGTTGGTGCGGACGTGCGCTTTTGTCGCGGCTGGTTTTCTTTCCTGTCATATTTTCCTACACTTTAGAGCTTTTGCAACATTTTATTGGTGTAGGTGCTCAAACAGTGTAGTTCACCCCCAGCATCTGCGCTGTTGACTGTGTGACCGTGGCCACCTTCTATAGTGGCCACGTACATCCCAACTTGGCCCATCCTCCAATGCCTCCTTCTTGACCATTGGCGAGGTGAAGTCGCCTCCCATTTTGCAGGGGTGTGTGCGTGCAGTACGGCAGCCGCAATGGTGCAGTCCGGCGGGGTAGCGTGTGCAGTGCTCACCCGATGCGATTCAGTATTTTCTGGTGTGCTTAGTTTAGTGTGGTGCAACTCGCTCTTTTTGTTTCGCAGCCCACTCTTTTTTTGTTTTGCAGCTCACTCTTTTTTTTCTAGAAATTATTTGCAGTGCACTCAGTAAGAAAGAGAAGAGAACATCGATGTTCATTTGAAGTTTGATTTGTTGTTTATGGGAAACACATAGATAAAAGGGTAGTAAGAATGGATGGTCATTTTGTATCAGCAAGTCTTTCCCTAGTGGAGTTTTGTTGGGTACTGCATCGTTGATTCTGCTGTGTACTAGATGGATGTGTGGCTGTGTAAAAAATAATGAATGGATATGTATGTTTTTGAAGCTCACTTTGTCCTCTCATGCAGTGCACTATAAAACTCGTTTGTGGTTCATTTAGCAATCCGAAAAGAAAAACACCTCGGAAAGCAGCTCACTTCTTTCTACGTGCGGTTCACTTGCTCAGTCCTTGCGGTCCACTCGCCTGGTCTACGCACGTAAAAAAATGAGTTTGGAAAAAACTCATGCGGTTCACTTTCGGTAGTGTCGCGGCCCGTTTACGGTAGTCTCGAGATTCACTTTTCATAGGATTGTAGTTCACCAACGCTTAACATGAAGTGCACTCCACCTCGTTTGGGAAAATTTACGTCCCACAAAAAAGAAATCATGCAGTGCACTTGTCCGTCTGATGAAGTGCGGGTTTTAGTCTAAAGAAGTGTGGTTCGCTGGCTCGTTTGGGAAAATTTACGTCCCACAAAAAAGAAATCATGCAGTGCACTTGTCCCTCTGATGAAGTGCGAGTTTTAGTTTAAAGAAGTGTGGTTTGCTACCTCGATTGGGAAATTTACGTCCCACAAAAAGGAAAGCATGCAGTGCACATGTCGGTCTGATGAAGTGCGGTTTTTGGTCTTAAAGCAGTGCAGTTTTCTTTCTGATGCCATACATACGACGATTTTGGGTCGCGAAAAAATAGTGTCCGCATTTTGTTAAAATCAAAATTGCTCTTAAGCCGTAAGGAATCAGGGAGAGTGTTATACATGCAGAGGTTGCACCTCGTCGATATCTTTCCAATGATGTATAATTCGAATCATTTCAATCAGAGGTTTGCAAAAATTTCGCGAAAAACGGCCGCTGCCTCCATTCGTTAGCCGCACGATTTTCAAAATTAACTAAAAACCGTAAGGAATCCAAAAAATATTCCAACATATGAAAGTTGCGCCTTGTCTGTAGCTTTCCAATGGTGTATCGTACACCTCGTTTTGACAAACGGTTCAAAAACTGGAGCTAAAAATAGTACCGAAAATTGCAAAAAAAATCGAAAAAACGCTATTCCGTGATTTATTAAATTTAAAACTGCTCTTAAACCGTAGCGAATTAGAAACAATAATACATATGAAAAAGATGCGCCTCGATGATATCTTTCCAAGGGTGTATCATTTTCTTCATTCCGATGAGTGTGTGTCGCACCGTTTTCAAAATTGCTCTTAAACCGCGTGGAACCTCGAAAAGTGTTCAACATGGTGAAGTTGCGCCTAATTCATAGCTTCTCAACGGTATATTACACGCCTCGTTCCTATAAACGGTTAAAAAACTAGAGCGAAAAAGGTATCAGAAAAACACAGCGTGCAGTTTTTTAGACACGAAGTTCACTCGTTTGTTTGAACCAAGTGTGCTGCAGTACTCAGGCGAGTCAACTTCGTGTCGAAAAAACTGCATGCTGTGTTTTTTTATACCTTTTTGGCTCTAGTTTTTTAACCATTTATCGAAACGAGGTGTGCAATATACCATTGAGAAGCTATGGATTAGGCGCAACTTCGCCATGTTGAACACTTTTCGACATTCCAAGCGGTTTAACAGCAGTTTTGAAAACAGTGCGGTGCACGACGAGTGGCAGTGAGCGTTGTTTCGTGTTTTTTTAAAACCGCTCGTCGGAATGAAGCAAACATACACTGTTGGAAACATATCGTCGAGCCGCATCTTTTTCATATCTATTATTTTTTCTAATTCGCTACGGTTTAAGAGTAGTTTTAAATTTATTAAATCGCAGAATTGTGTTTTTTCGAACTTTTTGCAATTTTTGGTACTGTTTCAGCTCCAATTTTTGAACCGTTTGCCAAAACGAGGCGTATGATACGCCGTCGGAAAGCTATGCACAAGGCGCAAATTTCATATGTTGGAATATTTTTTAGATTCCTTACGGTTTTAGTTAATTTTAAAAATCATGCGGCTGACGACGCGAGGCAGCGTCCGTTTTTCACGAAATTTTCACACATCGCTGATCGGAATGATTCAAATTATATGCCGTTGGAAAGATATCGATGAGGCGCGGCTTTTTCATGTAGAACACTCTCTCTAATTCCTTAGGGTTTAAGAGCAATTTTGATTTTAATGAAATGCGGACACTGTTTTTTCACGACACCAAAATCGTCGTTTGTATTGCATCATACAGAAAATCGCACTGCTTTAGACCGGAAACTGCACTGCATCAGACAATCAAACGAGCCTCGATTTTTTTTTTGACAGACGTAATTTTTCTCACATGAGAAAGTGGACGGCACTTCACATCGGGCATAAGTGAGCCGCAAGACTATCGAGAAGTGAGTCGTAATAATTTTCTGCATTTATGAGATGAACAACATTAGACGGTCGACAACACTGCTTGAGATGAAAAACCGCAGTACATCAGACGGGGCAAACAAACTGCATGATTTTTTTGTTTTTTATCCTAAAAATTTATGAAGAGTGGACCGCATAGACAAGGGCAAGTGAACCACTATATGAATTGATGTGAGCTGCAAAACATTTTTGTAGTTTACTTAACTATTTTTGTACAAACATGTCCGAACTGAATGGTCGAGGCTAGTGAACCTCATAATATTTTTTTACGAACATGTCTGAACTACATAGTCGATGATAATGTACTGCATTAATCTTTAGGAAAAAAGAGGTTCACTAGATGAACATCCCCAAGAAGAGTGCTGAATTGCGCAAACAGGCCCGCCGCACTGCATCAACAACACCCAAAACCGCTCTGAATTGATCTGCTAGGAGCTCTACTGCACCGAATTGCATGTCCGCCCCCACAGCACTGCATCTGTGGTGCCCATGGTACTGCAACCAAGCCGTAATCTACAAATTGATCCATGGAAATTTACAAAAGACTCCTAAAAACGAAAATACAAAGCAATCGGGGGTACTGCTTGTGGAAGGAGGGACAAAGAGGAGAGGCAGCCATGGACTGCACCCACGGGCGAACTACACTGCGCGAACTTGCCGACGACGGGAGTGAAGCCCGTGGTGCTACCGTGTGGATCTGCAGTGGATGGGTGGGGAGCGGCCGCCCAGTCGAAGGATCAGACGCCATTGCCAACATGCGTGCTGGGGAGGAGAGCACCTTCGTTGTCTTGTTGTAATTCGGGAGGGCGTTCGGGGAGGAGCCGATGCAGTGGGAGCTCGATGCAGCGGGGAGCTCGATGCAGTGCAGGTCTTGTAGCAAAAGCCATCGATTCGTCAAACCCGTCGCCCAGCCGTAGCCCAACGCCACCACGGCCGTACCGCGCCCCTAGACTGCACGCATGCACGCCCAGCACTACACCACACTCGCCAAAAACTGCGAGGGACCATAAGGCGAACTGCATAGGAGCTTGGGAGGAGAGGGCCATGAGGGGCTCGCCGGATCTGGGGAGAGGGCCACGGTGACCTCAACGCGGGGTAGGGATGCTGCTGCCCCCATCAGCGAAGACGGCGCAGATCCAACGTGGTGGAGGGATGGGCGGTGCCGGGGTCTAGATGGGGGGCATCTGCAGGAGGACGACTGGATCCGGCCGCGGCGGCACAACAAGAGGTCACCGGGGCCGGGGGGTGGTGGATCCGGCCACCGCAGCGCAAAAGGAGGTCGTCGGGGCCTCGGAGGTCAGAGGGGTCGACGCCCATGGTGCTCGCGGGCAGGGGTGCGGCGGCAACTTGGGGAGGGGTGGCACGCGATGGTTTGGGGAAGGGCGGCCGTGGCAGATCGGTTGTCGGCGCTCTGCACGATGGGAGGTGGTGGCCGTGCGGTGGCTGGCACTGAGGAAGGTGGTGGCCGGGCGATGGGCGGCGGTGGGAGGTAGCGGCGTGGGGGTGGGGATTGGGGAGAGGTGGGTGGGTGGGCGACTGGGCCGGTGGGTTCGGCCGCCAGGGGTGGGTAGTTTTGTGCTCGTGGGTGAGTGCTTGAGTGGGGTGGGCTCTTTTTGTTTTTCGTCTGTTCGGGCGGGCATCCGGTGTTAGCAGAATAACGTGGGTGTTAGCAGAATAAGACTCCTAAGGGTGTTATCATAATAGACCCACCTATATATATATATATATATATATATATATATATATATATATATATATATATATATATATATATATATATATATATATATATTGTTCATATGCAATCACATCGCACAACACACATGTCTTATTAGCAGCAATCGTGTTATTATCGGTCTTCGCACACATTTCTGATTACAGACCTGTTTGCCGCGTATCACACACATCTTGTTAAGTTGAACCATTTCTGTTCTCTTGGCTCAACGCAAACAGTTCATCTGAGTGAACCATATGCCGTATATCACACACACCATCATCAGGCTGACTGTTTCTTTTGTGTTGCCTAATCACAAACAGTTCATCCGAGTGAACTGTATGCCGTATATCGCACACACCTTTATCTGACTGCCTGTTTCTGTTGTTCCACCTCATCAGAAACAGTTTATCCGAGTGAATTGTATGCCGTATATCGCACACACCTTCATCTGGCTGCTCGTTTATGTTGTTTTGCCTCATCGCAAACAGTTTATTGATTGAACTGTATGCCCCGCATCGCACACGTAACTAAAATCTGAACCGTGTTTGATGTATCCGCCATCGCAAATGTTTTGCATCTTTTTTGACGGGGTTTTTTTACATCACCGTTTGCGATTAATGCATCGCACTCAGTTTCGTTGAAGGGTCTCTGATTGTAGTGTTGTGATAACCCACAAGTATAGGGGATCAATTGTCGCCTCTTTCGATAAGTAAGTGTGGAACCCAACGAGGAGCTAAAGGTAGAACAAATATTCCCACAAGTTCTATCGACCACCGATACAACTCTACGCACGCTTGACGTTCGCTTTGCCTAGAACAAGTATGAAACTATAAGTACTTTGTAGGCATGATAGGATACGTTTGCAAGATAATAAAGAGCACGTAAATAAAATCTAGGGGCTGTTTAGATAAAGACACAACTAAGTTAGTTTTAGTAGAGAGCTTTTGTCAACAAGAAAGTCATTTGTCCCTAGGCAATCGATAACAAGTACCGGTAATCATTCTTGTAATTTTATATGAGGGAGAGGCATGAGCTAACATACTTTCTCTACTTGGATTATATGAACCTATGATTGGACCCCTAGCAAGCATCCACAACTACTAAAGATCATTAAGGTCGTGAAACCCAACCATAACATTAAGTATCAAGTCCTCTTTACTCCCATACGTCATACCCCAGTTACTCGGGTTTAAGTTTATGTCACTCTCGCAACCCACCATAAGCGAACCATGAACATATTGCAACACCCTACAACGGGGGCCCCTCACGTTTGCGTGAGAACGGAGGGCACCGTAGGACAGCACCATAAATAAAATATACAATCATACCAACCAAGATCAAGATTAACCCACAGGTCAAAATGGATCTACTCAAACATCATAGGATAACCATAGATCATTGGGAAATAATATATGGAGTTGAGCACCATGTTTAAGTAGAGATTACAGTGGGGGAAGAGGTGTTACGCCGCTGCATAGAGGGGGGGAGAGTTGGTGTTGACGGTAGCAAGATTGTTGATGTAGATCGCCGTCCTGATCGTTGCCCCGGCGGCACTCCGGCACCACCGGAAGCGAGGGGGAGAGAGCCCCCCTACTTCTTCTTCATCCTTGGCCTCCCCCCTAGATGGGGAGGAGAATTCCCCCTATGGTCCATGGTCTCCTACAGCGTCGGAGGGGTAGGCGCCCCTCCGAGATTGGATCTCCCTCTCTGTTCTCTTCTATTTCGCATTCCCCAGATCTGGCCGAAAACCGTTTCTTATATTCCCGGAGATTCGTAACTCTGATTGCGCTGAGATTTTAACACGATTTTTTCCGGATACAAGCTTCCTTGCGCCCGAAGTAGAGCCCCAACTGACGTACGATGTGGGCACAACCCACCACGCCACGCCTAGCTCCGGGACCGCGCCCTGGTGGGTTGTGCCACCTCGGGCCTCCGTTTGCGGTGATTCAAACTCCCAAAAATCACATATATTCCAAAATAATTCTTCGTGAAATTTTATTGCATTTGGACTTCATTTGATATGGATTTTCTGTGATACAAAAAACATGCAGAAAAAAGGAACTGGCACTGAGCACTGGATCAATAGGTTAGTCCAATAAATCATATAAAAAGTTGCCAAAACTATGTAAAAGTTGTATAATATTGGCATGAAACAATCAAAAATTATAGATACGACGGAGACGTATCAGCATCCCCAAGCTTAGTTCATGCTTGTCCTCGAGCAGGTAAATGATAATAAAGATAACTTTTGATGTGGAATGCTACCTAACATAAACTTGATCATATGTCTAGTCATGGCATGAATATTGACACAAGTGATTCAAAGCAACAGTCTATAATTTGACATGAAGACATCAATACTCAGGCATCCCAACAAACAATCATGTCTTTCAAAATATCAACGCTAAATAATGTTATCCCTACAAAATCATATAGTCTTGTCATGCTCTGTCTTCTTAACACAAAGTATTTATCATGCACAACCCCGATGACAAGTCAAGCAATTGGTTCATACTTTTTAACGTGCTTCAGCTTTTTCAACCCTCACACAATACATGAGTGCAAGCCATTGATATAGCACTACGAGTGGAATAGAGTATGATGATAGGAGCAAATATAAAAGAAGATAAAAAGTAAGAAAAAGTCTCACACCGACGCGGCTAACCAACGGGCTATGGAGATGCCCATCAATCGATATCAATGCGAGGAGTAGGGATTTCCATGCAACGAATGCACTAAGAGCTATAAGTGTATGAAAGCTCAATATGAAAACTAAGTGGGTGTGCATCTAATCCTATAATGAAAATTTCCCACTAGTATATGAAATTGACAACATAGGAGACTCTCCATATGAAAAACATGGTGCTACTTTGAAGCAGAAGTGTGGTAAAGGATACTAACAATGCCCCTTCTCTCTTTGTTTAATTTTCCTTTTTCTTTTTCTTTTTTCCCTTTTTCTTTTCTTTTCTTTTTCTTTCTTTTTCTTTTTTTCTTTTTTCTCTCTCATTGTCCGGAGTCTCATCCCGACTTGTGGGGGAATCATAATCTCCATCATCCTTTCCTCATCGGGGCACTGCTCTAAAAATGAATAATGATGATCATCACACTTCTATTTACTTATAACTCAAAAGAAATAAAAATTACAACTCGATACCTATGACAAAATATGACTCTATATGAATGCCTCTGGCAATGTACCAGGATGTGCAATGATCTATAGCATAACATGTATGAAAAATGATGAACGGTGGCTGAGCCACAACTACTATGTCAGCTATATGATCATGCAAAGCAATATGACAATGAATGCTCAAGTCATCAAAAGGAAGCGGTGGAAGTTGCATGGCAATATATCTCTGAATGGCCATGGAGAAGTCATAATAGGTAAGTATGGTGCTTGTTTTGAGGAAGATATAATAAGGCTTATGTGTGATAGAGCATATCATATCACGGGGTTTGGATGCACCTGCGAAGTTTGCACCACGTCTCGATGTGAGAAAGGGCAATACATGGTACCGTAGAGGCTAGCAAATTGCGAAAAGGTAAGAGTGCGTATAATCCATGGACTCACATTAGTCATAAAGAACTCATATACTTATTGCAAAAGTTTATTGGCCCTCGAAGGAAAGTACTACTACGCATGCCCATAGGGGGATAGATTGGTAGGAGAAGACCATCGCTCGTCCCCGACTGCCACTCATAAGGAAGACAATCTATAATAAATCATGCTCCAACTTCATAGCATAACGAGAGACCATATGTGCATGCTTCGGGAATCACAAACCTTGACACCAATATTCCTACTAAACAGAACCATTTACTAGTACCTCCCACATATTCCATCTCTATATCGCAAAACTATTGCAAGGAATCAAACATATCATATTCAGTGATCCATAAGTTTTATGTAGGTTTTTATGACTAACCATGCAATTGACCAATTCCCGTTGACTATCTAAATAGATCTAAGTGAAGCATGAGAGTTTAATTATTTCTACAAAATACCATGCTCTAATAAATATAAGTGAAGCAAAAGAGCATTCTACAAACAACGGTTTTCTATGTGAAGAGAAATAGGCAATCCAAACTTCAAGTGATATAAGTGAAGCACATGAAGCATTCTATAAAGCCACACTCAAAAGATATAAGTGAAGTGCAATGAGGATTCTGTAAATCAACCATGGACTATCTCATACCAGCATGGTGCATAAAATAAAAATGAAAACTAAATGCAAAAGACGCTCCAAGATTTGCACATATCACATGAACGCAACGAAACCGAAAACATACCGATACTTGTTGAAGAAAGATGGGATGCCTTCCGGGGCATCCCCAAGCTTAGACGCTTGAGTCTCCTTGAATATTTACTTGGGGTGCCTTGGTCCTCCCCAAGCTTGAGCTCTTTCCTCTCCTCCTTCTCCTCACACTGAGACCTCCTCGATCTTCGAACACTTCATCCACACAAAACTCAACAGAAAACTCGGTAAGATCCATTAGTATAATAAAGCAAATCACTACTCTAAGTACTATTGCAAACCAATTCATATTTTGTTTTTGCATTTTAGCTACTGTAATAACTTTTCCATGGCTTATACCACCGATAGAATCGATAGTTTCATCAAAACAATCAACATAATGCATCAAAAAACAGAATCTGTCTTAAACAGGACAGTCTGTAATAATCTGAACACTACCATACTTAGTAACTCCAAAACATTCTGAAAAATTAGGACAACGTAAACAATTTGTATAGCAAGAATGTGCTAAAAGTTTCAGAAACGTTTGACTTTACGGTAAAAAATGAAAATTCATGCGCTACAGCCACAGTTTCTGTTTCTGCACCGCACATACCAACAAGCAGTCTAATCATCCTAAGGGCAAACCTTGGCACATTATTTTTATAATACAATGGAATTGTACAAGGGGATAATTATTTTTATGAGAATCTTCATGAAAAATCCTACATTGTTTTCGTGAGCATGAACACAAGTGTCCAAGGTCGACCCTCACTTCTCCAATGCATAACTTCCAATCGCTTCTCTTTTGTGAAAAGTTTTAAGTTCCCCTCTATATTTTCTGTTTTTAAACTATATAAAAGCACTTAACATAAATAAATGACTCTCTAAAACTTCCGGGTTGTCTCCCTGGCGGCGATTTCTTTAAAGCCATTACGCTAGGCATAAAGGGCTCAAGTAATGAAATCCACCCAGATCCCAAGGTATATCAAAGCCAATTTTAATTAACAATGATTTGGCATTTAGTAATGAGCACAAAGCAACATATATCATGCAATGACGAAGTCTAACTCTCTTCCTATGCATCGGTGTGTCATACAAGAACAATTCATGCACATCAAGTAAAGGCCAATACATAGCATAAGCAGTTTCTTGGAATTTTATCTTGTTGGAAACATAGAGAGGTGGAGATATAGTTCCTCTCTCATAATAATTGCAAGTAGGATCAGCAAGCACATGCATATTATATTCATCAAAATCATCATGTGCAACGATAGAATACAACCCATCAATGTAATCCTTAATAAGTGCAACTTTCTCCGATATAGTGTAGTTTGGAGAATTCAAAAGGATAATAGGACTATCATGTGTGGGTGCAATAGCAACAATTTCATTCTTAACATAAGGAACTATAGCAAGTTCATCTCCATAAGAATCATTCATATTGGCATCTTGGCCACAAGCATAGCAAGCATCATCAAAAAGGGATATTTCAAATGAATCAACGGGATCATAGCAATTATCAGAGCATTCATTCTTCGGTAAGAACGAAGGGAGATTAAACAATGTATGAGTTGAAGAGTTACTCTCATTAGAAGGTGGCATGGGTGATCAATCCGCTCTTCCTCCATTTGTTATTCGCTCTCATCATCATCTTTTTCATCCAATGAGCTCACAACTTCATCATTTTCTTCTTCCATAGACTCCTGCAAAATATTAGTCTTTTCTTGGACAGTGGACTTATTCTCAATAAATACATCAATATCGTAATTGTATTTATAATTATCATAGCAATATTTAAGGATAGCAATATTTTCGGGTCTATAAACTGAATCGTCAAAATCTTCAAACTTTTCAAACAAATATTCAATTTCATATGCACCCTTAAAAGCCACAAATTCTTCTATTCGTTCCACATCATAGTAATCATATATACCTCTAGCATATGAAGCCAAGGTTTCATTATCATTGAATTCACATGAAAAGGGAAGATGTGGAGCGTTCATCCTAGAGTAACAAGTATAATCATATCTCAAGCATAGCTCTCGAGCATACCAATGCAACATATGAATTTGATCCCATAACAATTTCCCTTTATGAGTCAAATGATAATCCCTAAAGTATTCATGTTGATCCAACGTTACTCCCATTATATAGTTGAATGGGTTTTTCTCAGGATTATCAAAGTAGTGCATAATATCTTTTACATAACGAGCATCGAGGGTTTTAGGAGGTTCCCCATCTCCATGAGTAGCAAGTACAACTAATTGTTTTGGTGTTTTGTGTTCCATATCCATAACTAAAGATAGAGAAAAACTTAGAACAGGAAATAAAAACTACTTAGTGATAAAGCAAACAAGCACACATGAGAATATTCACCCCACGCTATTGCTCCCCGGCAACGGCGCCAGAAAAAGGTCTTGATAACCCACAAGTATAGGGGATCAATTGTAGCCTATTTCGATAAGTAAGAGTGTCGAACCCAACGAGGAGCTAAAGGTGGAACAAATATTCCCTCAAGTTCTATCGACCACCGATACAACTCTATGCACGCTTGACATTCGCTTTACCTAGAACGAGTATGAAACTAGAAGTACTTTGTAGGCGTGAGAGGATAGGTTTGCAAGATAATAAAGAGCACGTAAATAAAATCTAGGGGCTGTTTAGATAAAGACACAACTAAGTTAGTTTTAGTAGAGGGATTTTGTCAACAAGAAAGTCGTTTATCCCTAGGCAATTGATAACAAGTATCGGTAATCATTCTTGTAATTTTATATGAGGGAGAGGCATGAGCTAACATACTTTCTCTACTTGGATTATATGCACTTATGATTGGACCCCTGGCAAGCATCCGCAACTACTAAAGATCATTAAGGTCGTGAAACCCAACCATAGCATTAAGTATCAAGTCCTCTTTACTCCCATATGTCATACCCTAGTTACTCGGGTTTAAGTTTCTGTCACTCTCGCTGTCAGGACCCCGATTCCAAGTCACATCGATCTAGCCGGTAACACCTCATATCACTTTGCGGCCTCACGCACGGTATTCCCACAGGTGTCGCCTTACCATGGCCCGGGACCGTTTGCGCCTTTTGGCTCACGTATATGATAGTGTCTCTAGCATCCATATGACAGAGAACCCGGGCCGACATGGCTAGTCGTGAATCCAAAGCGGCACTAACCCATGGGGACATGCATACATGAATCACATCGAGCATGTCGGTCATCAACGTGTGAATCCGGGCTGTAGCACTGGGCTAACAGGACTCCAGTAACCCGGGCTGTAGCAGGCTAGGCAGGACTCCGGATGTCACCGCGTGACATTTCCCTGAAGGGACAGACACAGGAACAAAGCGAAACACATGCCGGCCAGTCAAGTGTCCAGAGCAGTAGTGCTGGGCTAGCAGGACTCCGGTGAACCGGGCTGTAGTGGACTACTATCGCTCAGGAAGCACTAGACTACATTTCCCCATATGAGAGGCTGCCAAGGATAAACAACTAGATTGTCGGATCCCACACATACCAGGCATTTCAATCATACACACAATATGCTCGATATGTGTAAATACAACATGGCATCACAACATAACTATACGACTCAAGTATTTATTCATTAGGCTCTGAGGAGCCAAGATATTACAAACATGGGTCTCATGACCCAACAATCAAAGCATACAAGTCAAACACATGCGGAAGCTTAACATGTCTGAGTACAGACAACTATAAATGAAAAAGGCTGAGAAACCTGACTATCTACCAGATCCTGCCGAGGGCACAAGATCGTAGCTGAGGTAACAAGCTAAACGTCGAAGTCCACGCGGAACTACTAGTGAGACTGACGTCTCTCTACAAAACATAAAATAAGCAAACGTGAGTACAAATGTACTCAGCAAGACTTACATCATAACTAACTACATATGCATCATTATCAACAAAGGGGGTGGTGGAGTTTGACTGCAGCAAGCCAGCTTTGACTCGGTGGCTATCCTGAACTACGACTACAAGTAACTCTTTTGAGGTGGCGCACACGAGTCCACATATTCACCATATCAATACACCACTATGGATCTGATCCCGTCTTCCTACGAGAACGCCATCCATAGCACTCACGCTTATCTTGCGTATTTTAGAGTATCCACTTTCACTTGTCTATGAACTGTTATAGGCAACCCAGAAGTCCTTTTCCGCGGACACGGCTATTCAAATAGATCATATTAACCGTGCAGGGGTGTACTTCTTCACACACGCTCTCGCCACTTACCACCATGTACACGTCGTGTAACTCGGCAACCTTCAAGTGGAACCCTGGCGAGGGAGTCGGCCATGACCTGACTAACCACACAAGTCTCTAGTCCAGGTTTATCGCCTATTCGGGTTCCATCCGCAAGGAGATCCGGCCGGGGTGTCACTCACGGCCCCAAACGATGTGTGCAGGGTTCCCAAGACACCAAACGGGCGCTCGGTACACCGGGCCACGGTGTATCTACCGCATCATAGCCCACCCCTAGGGTCAGCGCTACACACGGCCTCCAACACATATCCTACAAACACCAGAGACTAGTTGCTACTCCAGGACAGAGATCAGGTTGATTAATAAGTCGAGAGGGGCACTTAAGCATTCCAATGCGTGGTAGTAACTGTTCATGGATCACAAACACAGAACTCAGTTCTTGAGGACGGCTGCAATGAGACAACCCACCATGTACTCCTACATGGCCTCTCACCGCTACCTTTACCAAATCGTGTTCACACACTTAGCTCTCAACAGTAGGACATGTTCACACACCTCTGATTCATCCTCGATGAATCAGACCTGACTCAACTCTAAGCAGTAGCAGGCATGACAAACAAGCATGTATGAGTAGGCACATCAGGGCTCAAACAACTCCTACTCATGCTAGTGGGTTTCATCTATTTACTGTGGCAATGACAGGTCATGCAGAGGATAAAGGGTCCAACTACCGCAACAAGTAACAGATGATTCGTTGTTGTCCTAATGTAGTAAAAGAGAGCAGGAGCGAGAGAGTGGGATTGTATCGGAATGAACAAAGGGGTTTTGCTTGCCTGGCACTTCTCAAGATATTATAGTTCTTCATCGGTGTCATCGAACAATCGTCGGAACGTCGTCTACTGAGAGGGGACAGTCACTGGCAAGAGAGGAAGTACACAATCAATGCAATGCGACAATATGATGCTTGATCATGACATGGCAATATGATGTGATTTGAGCTAATGCATCTAGCAACGGTTTAAATGAAGTTTTTTTGAACCCAAGGTTCAAATTCAAACTCCATGTAAGTAATTTCAAATGCCATTTATTCAAATTGTCTTATACAGCAACTTTAAGTTGTTCAAACATGCATGAAAATGGTACAGATGGACAGATTGCATTTTTCTGATCATTTTTCATATATAATTTATTTCATTTGGAGTTACGGTTGATTTTCTATGATTTTTAGAGGTTTAGGCAATTTTCTGAGATAACTAAATCATTTTGATTTATTTTAAATCCTAGAAGATATTTACTGCGTCAGCATGACGTACTAGTGACGTCAGCAGGTCAACGGGCGGCCCAGGTCAAACCTGACCGATGGGGCCTCTTGGTCGATGACACGAGTCACTCAGAGAGGCGACATGTGGGACCCGTCAAACTGACGTGGCCAAGTCAACGTTGACAGGCGGGGCCCACTGTGGTTAGTACTAGTCTAACAGAGAAATAATACTAATTAGCTTAGGCACTGGGGCCCACATGGCAGTGGCTCTAGGGGTGGCTTAGCTGGGTCATTAGCGCTAATTAACCGGCGCCACGTCAGCAGGTGACACCGGCGACCACAGCAGCGGCGGGAACTCGCCGGAGTTGGTCGGGGCGGCACTATAGGCAACGGCTGGGGTGCGGCTTGCTCCTATGGGCTGCTGGCGCTCTCGCGCATCCAGGGGAGGCACACGGGAGGGCGTGGGGTGGCTAGAGCTCACCGGAACGAGCTCGCGGCGGCGACTAAGGTACGGCTTCGAGCGGGCGTGGGCTACAGGGCACGGCGAATCGAAGTAGTTAGCGCACTCGTCTCCTGGGGACGCGGTGAGCATGTTGAGGGTGCTGGGGCGAGCGGGAGAGCGCAGGAGCACAGAGCTCGTCGGCCATGGCGGCGGCCGGAGCTCGGAGCTCGCGGACGAGGGTGCTACGGCACGGGAATGAGTAGAACAAAAGGGGGAGAACGGGCAGGAGCTCACGGCGAGTTCGTCGGTGATCCCAGCGTGCTCGGGGACGGCTTGGTGACGACGAATCGGTCGGCGGTGGCCGTCGGTGCTGAGGACGAAGATGGCATCGATGAGGGCGCTCCAGGGCGTCCGGCGTCGTGTGGTTTGGCAGGGAGGATGACGACGTCGTGTTGGAGCTCGGGGTTGTGTCGGAGAGGTTCGGGGATGGCTGTGGCAGTGGTGGCGGCGGACGGCGGCGATGGTGGCATTGCGGGAAGAGAGCAGAGGAGGGGCAGGGGGTCCAGGGGAGAGAGGGGAGAGGTGCAGGGGGGTGCTGGCGTCTCCGTGGCGCTTGAATGGGGACGGGGAGGCAGTAGGAGGTGGAAGCAGGAGGTGGCATGAGTGCAGCAAGAAGTGACACGCCTCGCCATCTTGGCAGAGGTGGAAGAAGACATCGGCGCCCCTGGTGGGCTGGGCCGATTCTCTCCTGGGCTAGGTAAACAGGTAAGATTCTGCTCTGTTTTAGTTTTATGTTCTGTTTGTTTTTATTTTATCTTTGCCACTGGTTTTGAAATTCAAAACAGTTTCAAAAACAGTGCCAAATATCCTCTAATAATTTTATGCTGCAAAATGGACTTTTCCAAATGCACATAAAATATATCAGAGGTATTTGGAGGTATATCCCATATATATTTGGGTATATTTCCAAATTCAAATAGGATAGTCATTTAAATTCAGTGCCCAAAATATTCCACATAAATGTTCACTATTTTTTGGTTTGGTCTTCAAAGCCTTGCCAAAATTATTAAACATTTATGAAGGCATGTTGGAAACAATGAATGAAATTTAGAGGGTTCTTGCCCTTCTTTTAAATTGATTTCTGAGGCTTTCACTTTCCTCATTTCAAGTTTCTTGAAATTAAGAGGATGCATGATGCTCACTGATGCAACTATCTGCAAACAATTCTAGGGTTGTGACAACTCACCCCCACTAAACAATAATCTCGTCCCGAGATTCAAGACGTGAGGTAAGAAGACAGAGGGGTCACAAAACTATCACAATCTTCAAGATCCAACTGCCCTCCTTGAAGAAGTTGAGCCACTACATCATATGATCTTGCCGTCTTTGCTTTTGAGATCTTCATCCACGTGATGACGACGGAAAGAAACTCTACTAGGATTGATCTTCTCGAAGATCGAACTATACAATATCAACTCGCGGAATGAGATGTTGAAACATCTCGAGTTGAGACACAAAACACATTGAGAGGGATGGAAGAACAAACGACAGGGTTTGATTTGGTGGGCAACAATTCCACGCTTAGAAAGATGGTGGGTGGTGGCAAGGAAATAATTGCCATGATCCCGTAACGGGGCACCTTGAAGAAGGTGACTCGTTGAACTGCTCCCTTAAGTGGCAAAAAGAATTACTTTTGATCCATAGATCATTGACACTCTTCATACCAGCTTAAGGCAATTTACAATTGATCGTTGAAAGAGTTCGAAGGAATGGCATACTCGGACTAGGATGGAAGATGTGGACTACCTTGTTGAAGACAACACGATGGATGATTTCGCATATCATCGGAAATGCATGGGACCCATGTTGGGACCACTTTTGAAGATGATCCTAAACAACAATTACTGAGAGGGCAGCCCATGGGAATTGGCACAATGGCGATGCAAGCTGGGAACGAAATGCAACTGTTGGGAATGTTCCAACCATCATATCTGCCAGAGATTCAGATCCGATTGGTGATAGGATACTTCAGACTCAGCATGTCCGGAAGGAAAGGTTGCAACACAAATCGACGAGATGACGTTGCGAGATTCTCGGGATATGAACTACGATAGCAAGCTCCAAAACATGAGCTGGTTCTGCTACATACATATGAGCATGTTGTCCAAGACAAGAATGACCACACAGTAGTCTTATAATAAAACACTATCGAGTTCTGGTCGGGAACCATCATCAAGGATTTTGAAGTCTTTACGCAAGTCCATGGATTAGATCCCAAGCATAGACTTCTTTTCCTTGAACAAGTCAATCAGTGGCTTGGTGTGCTAGGGAATACATACGGAGTGGAGGTAATTAATCTACCAAACCATAGAATACATTCGCACATGCATATCTGACTTGGGATGGTGCCAGAGGAAACAAAAATAATCTTTCTCGAACTCACGAGGGCAACTTGCACCAAATGCACATTAATTCGAGGAAGTCACTTCTTCCATCCAAGCATAAGCTTCATGAACGGAACACGAAGGCATTGCTTACAAAGTTTCCAACACTAGGTTGATGTTCAGCATGAATCATGGGGGAGACAAAATGCTGCTGATGGGTTCAACAACAACTCATCGGAATTTCCATATCACTAGACTTCCACCATCATGTGAACACGGTGATAGCATTGGTCAGACCAAAGGATGTAATGGTGTATGCTCGAGGGATCAACCACGAGTAAGACAACATTACGAACATCGTTGGTTCTGATTTGACTTGATGATGGCCCATACTCAAGTCAAAATTTTGACAAGGCAATAGATCCAACAACTGATCACGAGGACCAATCGATGGAGATATCATCTTTCTTCAACACACACACACACACAAGGATATCCCTTAGAGATGAACTAAGTCAGGTAAGCTTTTATCTTCCAACTCTCCAAGTTGTTGTTCAGCTTACCCAACTAGCTGAGGGTATTCAACACAGATTCTTGGAGAATGGGTGGTTTAGAAGAAAACCAACATGATCACAAGCTCAACATAACAGTCAGGAAACAACCTGGTGACACTTCCGAGAAGAAATTCGGAAAATCACGAACCACCGATATGTTACTAAGCTCGAGAACAATCTTGCTTTGAGGGCAAGATGATATGATCAAATGAGCAAGGATTTGAAATAATCCTAACTCATCGATCGAGGAGTGCACCAGGAGAATGGACTAGGTAGCACGATCAATCTTAGGATGATGATTTAATAACCAACACGCTAAGAATGAGAATATTGTCCATTCACTACCAAGCAACGAGTTGCTCGGAGTATTGATTTCACACATCACAATTCACTTGTCGGCATTCCGGTTACAACAACACGAGGACCGAGGAATGAATGATGATGGTGAGAAGTATCACTACGTCAAGAATTCATGAGAGTTGGTGCAGTTCTCATGACAATTCTGACATAAAGGGGGTAATACTCCGAGGTAGAACAGAACAAAGCTGAATTGGCATTTTGATCTGCGGGATACAACTACTTTGACCCAATCCTAGAAATGGATGAGGTACTGGAGTTTGTTTCTCCTAGTCATTCCAGAATAGAATGGCTTGACGGACCACATGAGTAATAGGCATCGATAACATGAATGCACAACTACTCCTGAGTACCAACTGATAGACGGGGATCGGAATATAGCTACAATGGAAACAACTCAAAGGAACATATATCTTTCTGAGTTGTGGATGCATAGATTAATATGTCGAAACAAGTTCAACAGGTTTCTTCTAGATAACTCATGCGAGAAGGTAGAACCGCGAATCACAATTATGAATGGAGAACTCCTCAAGAGTACTCTGATTGTGATCTTTTGGTTCAAAGAACTTCTGCCTTAATGGTTCATGGTATTTGGGAGAAGGAAATACCACGGACCTCGAGGACTAATGCAAAGGTTACTAATATCCTAAAGGTACGAGCAACACTATCAACACGAGATAAGTAGAGTGAATCTTGGGTCAAGAACCCAGGAGTAGAATGCCTACTAACTAAATGGCATCACGGGATGCTTTCGAGAATGGTGGCCAGAATTATCACACCGGGAACACAAAACATGGCTAGATTACTAGGTGACTCCCTAGAACACCTAGGGTCATAATAATAGCTCCAACATATATGTCGAGGCAGCGGAGTACCTCAACACACTAATTTGTGTGACTAATCTGGCCCAAATGAACATTAGAAACGGAGAGAAGGAATTTGCAAATGCATCAGACTATTTAGAAATCTGGGATGACTCGGACAGCATAACGGCTGTAAATGCTCAAAATGATTTGAGACATCCTGCAAAAATGGAGGCATGACCACCAACATCACAATATCAAGGTTCTGAGACCAACTATGAACATACGGAAGTAGTAAAAACTGAACTGAGATTGAATCTATCAATTTTATAAGTCTGTGTATTAGTAACACGTCATCCTAATAGATAGATGAGAAGCCTAGTTCTTAAACCCCGTAGAAGAGAAGAGGATAACTCAGATCAGAAGGCCATGAGGTATAAGGAGTAAAAAGAGCCTTACGTTCCCTTCCACAATCAATTCCCTTACATAACTAAAGCATTTCTAGACACAACTTCGACCGGTTTGGCTTGGTAATCCTACACGCAGTCAGGCTCTGATACCAACGCTGTCAGGACCCCGATTCCAAGTCACATCGATCTAGTCGGTAACACCTCATATCACTTTGCGGCCTCACGCACGGTATTCCCACGGGTGTCGCCTTACCATTGCCCGGGACCGTTTGCGCCTTTTGGCTCACGTATATGATAGTGTCGCTAGCATCCATATGACAGAGAACCCGGGCCGACATGGCTAGTCGTGAACCCAAAGCGGCACTAACCCATGGGGACAGCCATACATGATCACATCGAGCATGTCAGTCATCAACGTGTGAATCTGGGCTGTAGCACTGGGCTAACTGGACTCCGGTAACCTGGGATGTAGCAGGCTAGGCAGGACTCCGGATGTCACCGTGTGACATTTCCCCGAAGGGACAGACACAAGAACAAAGTGAAACACATGCCGGCCACTCAAGTGTCCAGAGCAGTAGTGCTGGGCTAGCAGGACTCCGGTGAACCGGGCTGGAGCGGAATACTATCGCTCAGGAAGCACTAGACTACATTTCCCCATATGAGAGGTTGCCAAGGATAAATAACTAGATTGTCGGATCCCACACATACCAAGCATTTCAATCATACACACAATATGCTCGATATGTGTAAATACAGCATGGCATCACAACATAACTCTACGACTCAAGTATTTATTCATTAGGCTCCGAGGAGCCAAGATATTACAAACATGGGTCTCATGACCCAACAATCAAAGCATACAAATCAAACACATGCGGAAGCTTACCATGTCTGAGTACAGACAACTATAAATGAAAAAGGCTGAGAAGCCTGACTATCTACCAGATCCTGCCGAGGGCACAAGATCATAGCTGAGGTAACAAGCTAAACGTCGAAGTCCATGCAGAACTACTAGCGAGACTGACGTCTCTCTGCAAAACATAAAATAAGCAAACGTGAGTACAAATGTACTCAGCAAGACTTACATCAGAACTAACTACATATGCATCATTATCAACAAAGGGGGTGGTGGAGTTTGATTGCAGCAAGCCAGCTTTGACTCGGTGGCTATCCTGAACTATGACTGCAAGTAACTCTTTTGAGGTGGCGCACTCGAGTCCACATATTCACCATATCAATACAACACTATGGATCCGATCCCGTATTCCTACGAGAACGCCATCCATAGCACTCACGCTTATCTTGCGTATTTTAGAGTATCCACTTTCACTTGTCTATGAACTGTTATAGGCAACCCAGAAGTCCTTTTCCGCGGACACGGCTATTCGAATAGATCATATTAACCCTGGAGGGGTGTACTTCTTCACACACGCTCTCGCCACTTACCACCATATACACGTCGTGTAACTCGGCAACCTTCAAGCGGAAGCCTCGCGAGGGAGTCGGCCACGACCTGACTAACCACACAAGTCTCTAGTCCAGGTTTATCGCCTATTCGGGTTCCATCCGCAAGGAGATCCGGCCGGGGTGTCGCTCACGGCCCCAAACGATGTGTGCAGGGTTCTCGAGACACCAAATGGGCGCTCGGTACACCGGGCCACGGTGTATCTACCGCATCATAGCCCACCCCTAGGGTCAGCACTACACACGGCCTCCAACACATATCCTACAAACACCAGAGACTAGTTGCAACTCCTGGACAGAGATCAGGTTGATTAATAAGTCGAGAGGGGCACTTAAGCATTCCAATGCGTGGTAGTAACTGTTCATGGATCACAAACACAGAACTCAGTTCCTGAGGACGGATGCAATGAGACAACCCACCATGTACTCCTACATGGCCTCTCACCGCTACCTTTACCAAATCGTGTTCACACACTTAGCTCTCAACAGTAGGACATGTTCACACACCTCTGATTCATCCTCGATGAATCGGACCTGATTCAACTCTAAGCAGTAGCAGGCATGACAAACAAGCATGTATGAGTAGGCACATCAGGGCTCAAACAACTCCTACTCTTGCTAGTGGGTTTCATCTATTTACTGTGGCAATGACAGGTCATGCAGAGGATAAAGGGTTCAACTACCGCAGCAAGTAACAGATGATTCGTTGTTGTCCTAATGCAGTAAAAGAGAGCAGGAGCGAGAGAGTGGGATTGTATCAGAATGAACAAAGGCGTTTTGCTTGCCTGGCACTTCTGAAGATATTATAGTTCTTCATCGGTGTCATCGAACAATCATCGGAACGTCGTCTACTAAGAGGGGACAGTCACCGGCAAGAGAGGAAGAACACAATCAATGCAATGCGACAATATAAAGCATGATCATGACATGGCAATATGATTGGAGTTGAGCTAATGCATCTAGCAACGATTTAAATGAAGTTGTTTTGAACCCAAGGTTCAAATTCAAACTCCATGTAAGGCATTTCAAATGACATTTATTCAAATTGTCTTATACAGCAACCTTAAGTTGTTCAAACATGCATGAAAATGGTACAGATGGATAGATTGCATTTTTTTGATCATTTTTCATATATAATTTATTTCATTTGGAGTTACGGTTGATTTTCTATGATTTTTAGAGGTTTAGGCAATTTTCTAAAATAAATAAATCATTTTGATTTATTTTAAATCCCAGAAGATATTTACTGCGTCAGCATGACATACTAGTGATGTCAGCAGGTCAACGGGCGGCCCAGGTCAAACCTGACCAGCGGGGACTACTGGTCAGTGACACAGAGTTAGCTACAGAGGCTGACATGTGGGACCCGGTCAAACCTGACGTGGCCAAGTCAACGTTGACAGGCGGGGCCCACTGTGGTTAGTACTAGTCTAACAGAGAAATAATACTAATTAGCTTAGGCACTGGGGCCCACATGGCAGTGGCTCTAGGGGTGGCTTAGCTGGGTCATTAGAGCTAATTAACCGGCGCCACGCTAGCAGGTGACACCGACGACCACAGCAGCAGCAGGAACTCGCCGGAGTTGGTCGGGGCGGCGCTACAGGCAATGGCTGGGGGTGCGGCTTGCTCCTATGGGCTGTTGGCGCTCTCGCGCATCCAGGGGAGGCACGCGGGAGGGCGCGGGGTGGCCAGAGCTCACCGGAACGAGCTCGCGGCGGCGGCCGAGGTACGGCTTCGAGCGGGCGTGGGCTACAGGGCACGGTGAATCGAAGTAGTTAGTGCGCTCGTCTCCTGGGGACGCGGTGAGCATGTTGAGGGTGCTGGGGCGAGCGGGAGAGCGCAGGAGCCCAGAGCTCGTCGGCCATGGCGGCGGCCGGAGCTCGGAGCTCGCGGACGAGGGTGCTACAGCACGGGAACGAGCAAAACAAAGGGGGGAGAACTGGCAGGAGCTCACGGCGAGTTCGTCGGTGATCCCAGGGCCAGGTAAACAGGTAAGATTCTGCCATGTTTTAGTTTTATGTTCTGTTTGTTTTTATTTTATCTTTGCCACTGGTTTTGAAATTCAAAACAGTTTCAAAAACAGTGCCAAATATCCTCTAATAATTTTATGTTGCAAAATGGACTTTTCCGAATGCACATAAAATATATCAGAGGTATTTGGAGATATATCCCTTATATATTTGGGTATATTTCCAAATTCAAATAGGATAGTCATTTAAATTCAGTGCCCAAAATATTCCACATAAATGTTCACTATTTTTGGTTTGGTCTTCAAAGCCTTGCCAAAATTATTAAACATTTATGAAGGCATGTTGGAAACAATGAATGAAATTTAGAGGGTTCTTGCCCTTCTTTTAAATTGATTTCTGAGGCTTTCACTTTCCTCATTTCAAGTTTCTTGAAATTAAGAGGATGCATGATGCTCACTGATGCAACTATCTGCAAACAATTCTAGGGCTGTGACACTCGCAACCCACCATAAGCGAACCATGAACATATTGCAACACCCTACAGCGGGGGGCCCTCACGTTTGCAAGAGAACGGAGGGCACCGTAGGACAGCACCATAAATAAAATATACAATCATACCAACCAAGATCACGATTAATGTCAGGACCCCGACTCAATGTCACATCGATCTAGCCGGTAACACCTCATATCACTTTGCGGCCTCACGCACGGTATTCCCACGGGTGTCGCCTTACCATGGCCCGGGACCATTTGCACCCTTTGGCTCATGTATATGATAGTGTCGCTAGCATCCATATGACAGAGAACCCGGGCCGACATGGCTAGTCGTGAACCCAAAGCGGCACTAACCCATGGGGATAGTCATACATGAATCAGCTTCGAGCATGTCGGTCAGCAGCGTGTGAATCCGGGCTGTAGCACTGGGCTAACAGGACTCCGGGAACCCGGGCTGTAGCAGGCTAGGCAGGACTCCGGATGTCACCGCGTGACATTTCCCTGTAGGGACAGACACATGAACGAAGTGAAACACATGCCGGTAAGTCAAGTGTCCTGAGCAGTAGTGCTGGGCAAGCAGGACTCCGGTGAATCGGGCTGTAGCGAACTACTATGGCTCAAGGAAGCACTAGACTACATTTCCCCATAAGAGAGGTTGCCAAGGATAAACAACTAGATTGTCGGATCCCACACATACCAAGCATTTCAATCATACACACAATATGCTCGATATGTGTAAATACAACATGGCATCACAACAAAACTCTATGACTCAAAGTATTTATTCATTAGGCCCCGAAGAGCCAAGATATTACAAACATAGGTCTCATGACCCAACATACAGAGCATACAAGCAACAAGCACAAGCGGAAGCTTAACATGTCTGAGTACAGAAATCTACAAATGAAAAAGGCTGAGAAGCCTGACTATCTACCAGATCCTGCCGAGGGCACAAGATCGTAGCTGAGGTAACAAGCTAAATGTCGAACTCCATGCGGTACTACTAGCGAGACTGAAGTCTCTCTGCAAAAAATAAAATAGGCAAACGTGAGTACAAATGTACCCAGCAAGACTTACATCAGAACTAACTACATATGCATCGGTATCAACAAAGGGGTGGTGGAGTTTAACTGCAGCAAGCCAGCTTTGACTCGGTGGCTATCCTGAACTATGACTGCAAGTAACTCTTTTGAGGTGGCGCACACGATTCCACATATTCACCATATCAATACACCACTATGGATCCGCTCCCGTCTCCCTACGAGAACGCCATCCATAGCACTCACGCTTATCTTGCGCATTTTAGAGTATCCACTTTCACTTGTCTATGAACTGTAAAGGCAACCCAGAAGTCCTTTACCGTGGGCACGGCTATTCGAATAGATCATTTATAACCCTGCAGGGGTGTACTTCTTCACACACGCTCTCGCCACTTACCACCATGTACACGTCGTGTATCTCGGCAACCTTCAAGCGGAAGCCTGGCGAGGGAGTCGGCCACGACCTGACTAACCACACAAGTCTCTAGTCCAGGTTTATCGCCTATTCGGGTTCCATCCGCAAGGAGATCCGACGGGGTTGTCGCTCACGGCCCCAAACGATGTGTACAGCATTCCAAGCCCACCAAATGGGCGACGCTTGGCATACCCGGCCACGGTGCCTAGTCTGTCCCAAGCCCACCTGTACCGGGTGGCACTTGGTAGACTACTAACACTACCTACAAACACCAGAAACTAGTTGCAACTCCTGGACAGAGATCAGGTTGATTAATAAGTCGAGAGAGCTTGGGCGCCGGAGCCCAATGTGTGGTAGTAACTGTTCATGGATCACAAACACAGAACTCAGTTCCTGAGGACGGCTGCAATGAGACAACCCACCATGTACTCCTACATGGCCTCTCACCGCTACCTTTACCAAATCGTGTTCACACACTTAGCTCTGAACAGTAGGACATGTTAACCACATTCTAATTCATCCCCGATGAATCAGACCTGACTCAACTCTAAGAAATAGCAGGCATGACAAACAAGCATGAATGAGTAGGCACATCAGGGCT
The DNA here is from genome assembly GCA_021605205.1 of Aegilops longissima. NCBI lineage: Eukaryota > Viridiplantae > Streptophyta > Magnoliopsida > Poales > Poaceae > Aegilops > Aegilops longissima. Next base: position 144,942,439 of record CM038679.1, read on the forward strand.
CAAACAACTCCTACTCATGCTAGTAGGTTTCATCTATTTACTGTGGCAATGACAGGTCATGCAGAGGAAAGGGGTTCAACTACCGCAACATGTAACAGTTGAAACGTTGTTGTCCTAACGCAGTAAAAGAGAGCAGGAGCGAGAGAGTGGGATTGTATCGGAATGAACAAGGGGGTTTTGCTTGCCTGGCACTTCTGAAGATAATATAGTTCTTCATCGGTGTCATCGAACACGTCGTCGGAACGTCGTCTACCGGGAGGGGATAACACCGGCAAACAAGAAAGAACACAATCAATGCAATGCAACAATATGATGCATGAATGTGACATGGCAATATGCTGTGGTCTGAGCTAATGCAACTAGCAACAGATTAAATGAAGTTGGTTTGAATACAAGATTCAAATTCAAACTCCATATGTGATTATTCAAATGCCATTTAGTTGATTTTACCTAAAAAGTGAACAACAGTTGTTCTAACATGCATGAAAATGGTACAGATGGATAGATTGGATTTTCTGATCATTTTTCATATATAATTTATTTCATTTGGAGTTACGGTTGAATTTCTATGATTTTTAGAAGTTTTGTGCATTTTCTGGAATTTCGTGAATTATTTTAAATCCAGAAATTCCTTCTTCGCGCATCATGACAACAAAGATTATGTCGGTGAGTCAACCATGGCTGACCAGGTCAAACCTGACATGTGGGGTCCACATGTCAATGACTCAGGAACTAATCCCGGTCAAAACTAGGCTTGACTAAGGTTTGACCGTGGCTGGGGCCCATTGTCAGTGGCTATTAGGGGAATTAGTGGTGATTAGCACCTAACCAAGCGACCACGTCAGCCCGCCGGAGTTTGGCCGGCGGCGACCTCAAAGCGCGGCGGAAACTCGCCGGAAAACTGCTAAGGGGCTCGGTTTTGCTCACGGTCTGCGTCTACGGGTAGCTGAAGGTGCGCCGCATCCAACCATTTTGGCCATTGGTCGCGGGGTGGCTGGTAACGCCGTCGGCGGGGAGCTTGGCGACGGCCGGAGCCACAGGCTCGAGTGGGACGAGGCTAGGGTGCACGGCGGGAGGCTTGGGTGGTGGCGTTCGCTTTCTGGGGGGCTGCTGAGCACGCAGACGTGCTCGGCTTCGGGTGAATCGAGCTCTGGGCTCGGCAGCGACATGGATGGCGGCGGGGAGCTCACGGGTGCGGTGGAGAGTATGACTAGGGGACGAACGAGCGAGGGAGAACAGGGGGAAAGGCGGCGTGGCTCACAGCGCGTCGTTTGGCGGTGTCGGATGGCTCGGGGAAGCACCGGAGCGAGCGAAGCGGCGAGGTGGATCTCCAGCGGCCGGCGATGAAGATGTTGATGATGGCGATGATGTGGGGCGTCCGGCGTTGCGTGTGTCCTCGAGGAGGCGTAGAATACGGAGGCGGAGCTCCTGGACGTGTTGGGGAGGCTAGGCGGTGGCTGTAGCCGCGGCGAATGGCGTCGGTGGCGACGGCAGCGCTCGGCTGTGGGGAGGAGAGCGAGACTAAGGAGGGGAAGAGGATGAGCGGCGGGTGAGAGGGACTGGGGTGGCGCGTGGCGGCTTCTGGAGCCTCTCCTGCGTCAGCAGAAGAAGGAGGTGGCCTCACACGTGGGCCAGCAGCAGCAGCGCGCCTCATCCTTCTGGCGGGAGGTTCGGGTGACTGGCTGCTGCGGGTGGGCTGGGCCGCCAGGTGGCTGGATTGGCCAGGTGGGCTGGGCCAGCACAGGTGAGGCCCGGGTGGGTTTCCCTCTCCCTCTCTTCTTTATTTTTTTCAGTTTTCTATTTTATTCCTCTGTTTGGAATTAGTAAAAAATACTAATTCATTTCATAAAATCCTGGAAATAATTATGGGTGCTTTCTGAATTATTCCAGTGACCCTTAACAATTTCCAACATTTTTGGAGCATGTGAAATATATATAGCATTTAAATAGCTCCAATTCAAATATGTTTGAATTAATTCAAAGTCCAAATATGTCCTGCAAAAATGTGAACCATTTTTGGTAGATGCTTCCACCTTGATCCAGAAATGATGAACATTTTTAAAGGGCATTTTGAAATCATTGAAAAATGTTTTGGTTGAACCTATTTGAATTCCTTTTTATGCTAGGGTTTGAACATCCCCATTTCAAATTTCCAAGAAAATTAAACATGATGCAAGCAAGATGCAAACACTAGGCAGCACCAGAAGCTAGGGATGTGACAACTCACCCCCATTAAACAAGAATCTCGTCCCGAGATTCAAGACATGAGGTGAGAAGACAAAGGGGACGCTAAGTATCACAAACTTCATGATCCAACTGTCTTCTTGAGGGTGTTGATTTGTTGACTCAAATCGATCTTGACGTCTTTGCCTGCGAGGTCTTCATCCAACACGATAACGACAGAAGGAGACTCTACAGAAAACAATCTCCTCGAAGATCGAGTATTCAAGACCAACTCATGGAGTGAGAGGTAATAACATCTCCCAAGCTGAGATACGAAGCTTTCATCCAAAGGGATGGAGTGGAACAGATGTCAAAGGTTCGCTAGGTAGGCAACAATTCCACACTTAAGAAGGTGGTGATCGGTTTTCAACGTAGCGAGGAGTTGAGTTGCCATGATACCATAACGAGACATCATAAGGAAGGTGACTCGCAGAAATATTCCCTTAAGTGGCAAAAAGAATTACTTTTGATTCGGAGATCATTGAAACTCTTTGTACCAGCCTAAGGCAATCACAAACGATCGTTTGGCAGAGTTCAAAGGAATGGCATATCCGGGCTAGAATGGATGATGTGGACTACCTTGTTGAAGACAACACAATGGATGATTTTTGCTTATCATCGGAGATGGATGGGACCCAAGGTAGGGCCACTTTTGAGGAAGATCCTGAACAAGAGTTACTAAGAAGGCAGCCCATAGTGAAATGGCACAAAGACGGTGCAAGCTAGAAACAAAATGCAAATGCCGGGAATGTTCCAACCATCATATCTGTCTGAGATTCGGATCTGGCTGGGAACGGGATATTTCGATACAGCATGTCCGGGAAAGAAAGTTTGCAACACAAACCAACGATATAACGCTATGGATTCTCGTGAAATGAACTACGATAGAAAGCTCCAAAACATGAGCGAAGTTTTGCTACAACATGTGAACATGCTGTCCCGCATAAGCATGACCACATAGTAGTCTTATAATAAAAATACTACCGAGTTCGTTTGGGAACCATCATCGAGGATAACGGAATCTTGTGCATGATCTAGAATTAGCACAACACGCCCTTTTCCTTGAGCAAATCAATCAAGGGCTTGGTGTGCTAGGAACTCATATGGAGTGGAGGTAATTAATCTACCAAACCATAGAATACTTCACGATGCATGACGACTTGGGATGATTCCAAGGAAACAAAACAAACCTTTCTCAAATTCATGGCGGCAACTTACACCTAATGCACGTGAATTAGAGGAAGTCACTTCTTCCATCCAAGCATAAGCTTCATGAACGGAACACGAAGGCATTTCTTACAAAGTTTCTAACACTAGGTTGATGTTCAACATGAATCATGGGGGAGACAAAATGCTGCTGATGGGCTCAATGGCAACTCATCGGAATTTCCATATCACTGGACTTCCACCATCATGTGAACACGGTGATAGCATTGATCAGACCAAAAGATGTAATGGTGTATGCTCAAGGGATCAACCACGAGTAAGACAACATTACGAACATTGTGGGTTCTGATTTGACTTGACAATAGCCCATACTCAAGTCAAAGTTTCAACAAGGCAATAGATCCAACAACTGATCACGAGGACCAATCAATGGAGATATCATCTTTCTTCAACACACACACACACACACACACAAAAGATATCCCTTAGAGATGAACTAAGTTAAGCAAAGCTTTATCTTCCAACTCTCCAAATTGTTGTCTAGCTCAACCAACTAGCTCAGGGATATCCAACACAGATTCTTGGAGAATGGGTGGTTTAGAGGAGAACCAATATGATCACGAACTCAACATAGCGGTCAGGTGATGACCTGGTGATACTTCCGTGAAGATATTCGGAAAATCACGAACCACCAATATGTTACTAAGCTCGAGAACATTCTTGCTTTTCAGGGCAAGACGATATGATCAAATAAGCAAGGATTGATAAAATCCTAACTCATTGATCGAAGAGTACACCAGGAAAAATGGACTAGGTAGCACAATAAATCTTAGAATAGTGGCCCAACAACCAACACGCTAAGAATGATATTATTGTCCATTAACTACCAAGCAAAAGGGTTGCTAGGAGTATTGATTTCACACATCATAGTTCACTTGTCGGCATTCCGGTTACAACAACACGGGACCGAGGAATGAATAATGATAGCGAGAAGTATCACTACGTCAAGAATTCATAAGGGAAGGTGCAATTCTCATGACACTCTTGACATAAAGATGGTAACACTCCAAGGTACAGCAGAGCAAAAGCTGGATTAGTATTGATCTGCGGAACACAATTGCTTTAACCAAATCCTAGAAATGGATAAGGTACTGGAGTTTGTTTCTCCTAGTCATTCCCGAATAGAATGGCTTGACGGGCCACAAGAATAATAGGCATCGATAACACGAATGCACAACTAGTCCTGATTATCAATTGATAGACAGAGGTCAGAAAACCACTAAAGAGGGACAACTCAAAGGAACATACGATTTTTTGAGTTGTGGATGCATAGACTAGCATGTCGAACGAGCTCAACATATTTCTACCGGATAACCCATGCAGAAAGGTAGAACTGGCAGAGTCACAATTATGAATGGAGAACTCCTCAAGAGTACTCTGATTGTGAGCTTTTGGTTCAAAGAACTTCTGCCTTAATGGTTCATGGTATTTGGAAGAAGGATATACGACGGACCTCGAGGACTATTGCAAAGGTTACTAATATCCTAAAGGTACAAGCAACACTATCAACACGAGGTAAGTAGAGTGAATCTTGGGTCAAGAACCCAGGAGTAGAATACCTACTACTAAATGGCATCACGGGATGCTTTCGAGATTGGTGGCCAGAATCATCACACTGGGAACACAAAACATGGCTAGATTACTAGGTGACTCCCTAAAACACCTAGGGTCATAATATTAACTCCAACATATATGTCGAGACAATAGAGTACCTCAACTCGACAATTAGTGTGCTTATTCTGACCAAAAGAACACCGTGAATGTGGAAGGAAGAATTTGCAAATGCATCGATAGTTTAGAAACCAGGATGACTCGGACAGCATAACGGCTGTAAATGCTCAAAAGATTTGAGACATGCTACAAAAATGGTGGAATAACCACTCAGAAGCACAATATCAAGGGTTCGAGATCAACAGTTAACATACGGAAGTAGTAGGAACTGAAATGAAGCTTAAATCCAACAGTCCTATGAGTCTACGGATTAGTAACACGTGATCCTGATAGATAGATGAGAAGGCCTAGTTCTTAATCCCCGTAGAAAAAAAGTGGTTGACTCAGATCAGAAGGGCATAAGGTAAAGGAGTAAAAAGAGCCTTACGTTCCCTTCCACAATAAATTCCAATATAACTAAAGCATTTCTAGACTCAACTTCGACCATTTTGGCTTGGTAATCCTACAGGCAGTCAGGCTCTGATACCAAAGCTGTCAGGACCCCGACTCAATGTCACATCGATCTAGCCGGTAACACCTCATATCACTTTGTGGCCTCACGCACGGTATTCCCACGGGTGTCGCCTTACCATGGCCCGGGACCGTTTGTGCCCTTTGGCTCACGTATATGATAGTGCTCTTGGCATCCAGCTACTTTCAAATCTCTATACTTTACTACAACTAGATTTTAGCATCCATATGACAGAGAACCCGGGCAGACATGGCTAGTCGTGAACCCAAAGCGGCACTAACCCATGGGGACAGGCATACATGAATAGACTTCGAGCATGTCGGTCAGCAGCGTGTGAATCCGGGCTGTAGCACTAGGCTAACAGGACTCCGGGAACCCGGGCTGTAGCAGGCTAGGTAGGACTCCGGATGTCACCGCGTGACGTTTCCCCGTAGGGATAGACACAGGAACAAAGTGAAACACATGCCGGCCAGTCAAGTGTCCTGAGCAGTAGTGCTGGGTTAGCAGGACTCCGGTGAACCGGGCTGTAGCGGACTATATGGCTCAAGGAAGCACTAGACTACATTTCCCCATAAGAGAGGCTGCCAAGGATAAACAACTAGATTGTCGGATCCCACACATACCAAGCATTTCAATCATACACACAATATGCTCGATATGTGTAAATACAACATGGCATCACAACAAAACTCTATGACTCAAAGTATTTATTCATTAGGCCCCGAGGAGCCAAGATATTACAAACATGGGTCTCATGACCCAACATACAGAGCATACAAGCAACAAGCACAAGCGGAAGCTTAACATGTCTGAGTACAGACATCTACAAATGAAAAAGGCTGAGAAGCCTGACTATCTACCAGATCCTGCCGAGGGCACAAGATCGTAGCTGAGGTAACAAGCTAAACGTCGAAGTCCATGCGGTACTACTAGCGAGACTGAAGTCTCTATGCAAAACATAAAATAGGCAAACGTGAGTACAAATGTACCAAGCAAGACTTACATCAGAACTAACTACATATGCATCGGTATCAACAAAGGGGTGGTGGAGTTTAACTGCAGCAAGCCAGCTTTGACTCGGTGGCTATCCTGAACTACGACTGCAAGTAACTCTTTTGAGGTGGCGCACACGAGTCCACATATTCACCATATCAATACACCACTAAGGATCTGCTCACGTCTCCCTACGAGAACGCCATCCATAGCACTCACGCTTATCTTGCGCATTTTAGAGTATCCACTTTCACTTGTCTATGAACTGTACAGGCAACCCAGAAGTCCTTTACCGTGGACACGGCTATTCGAATAGATCATTTATAACCCTGCAGGGGTGTACTTCTTCACACACGCTCTCGCCACTTACCACCATGTACACGTCGTGTATCTCGGCAACCTTCAAGTGGAAGCCTGGCGAGGGAGTCGGCCACGACCTGACTAACCACACAAGTCTCTAGTCCAGGTTTATTGCCTATTCGGGTTCCATCCGCAAGGAGATCCGGCCGGGGTGTCCCTCACGGCCCCAAACGATGTGTACAGGGTTCCAAGCCAACCAAACGGGCGTCGCTTGGCATACCCGGCCACGGTGCCTAGTCTGTCCCAAGCCCACATGTACCGGGTGCCACTTGGTAGACTACTAACACTACCTACAAACACCAGAAACTAGTTGCAACTCCTGGACAGAGATCGGGTTGATTAATAAGTCAAGAGAGCTTGGAGCGCCCGGAGCCCAATGTGTGGTAGTAACTGTTCATGGATCACAAACACAGAACTCAGTTCCTGAGGACGGATGCAATGAGACAACCCACCATGTACTCCTACATGGCCTCTCACCGCTACCTTTACCAAATTGTGTTCACACACTTAGCTCTCAACAGTAGGACATGTTCACCACATTCTAATTCATCCCCGATGAATCGGACCTGACTCAACTCTAAGCAATAGCAGGCATGACAAACAAGCATGAATGAGTGGGCACATCAGGGCTCAAACAACTCCTACTCATGCTAGTGGGTTTCATCTATTTACTGTGGCAATGACAGGTCATGCAGAGGAAAGGGGTTCAACTACCACATTATGTAACAGTTGAAACGTTGTTGTCCTAATGCAGTAAAAGAGAGCAGGAGCGAGAGAGTGGGATTGTATCAGAATGAACAAGGGGGTTTTGCTTGCCTGGCACTTCTGAAGATAATATAGTTCTTCATCGGTGTCATCGAACACGCCATCGGGCGTCGCTCTACGGGAGGGATAACACCGGCAAACAAGAAAGAACACAATCAATGCAATGCAACAATATGATGCATGAATGTGACATGGCAATATGCTGTGGTTTGAGCTAATGCAACTAGCAACAGATTAAATGAAGTTGGTTTGAATACAAGATTCAAATTCAAACTCCATATGTGATTATTCAAATGCCATTTAGTTGATTTGACCTAAACAGTGAACAAAAGTTGTTCTAACATGCATGAAAATGGTACAGATGGATAGATTGGATTTTCTTATCATTTTTCATATATAATTTATTTCATTTGGAGTTACGGTTGAATTTCTATGATTTTTAGAAGTTTTTGGGCATTTTCTGGAATTTCCTGAATTATTTTAAATCCAGAAATTCCTTACTGCGTCATCATGACAACAGCATTGCATTAGCAGGTCAGCCGTGGCTGACCAGGTCAAACCTGACGTGTGGGGTCCACACGTCAATGACTCAGGAACTAATCCTGGTCAAAACTAGGCTTGACTAAGGTTTGACCGTGGTTGGGGCCCACTGTTAGTGGCTATTAGGGGAATTAGTTGTGATTAGCGCCTAACCAAGCGACCACGTCAGCCCGCCGGAGTTTGGCCGGCGGCGACCTCAAAGCGCGGCGGAAACTCGCCGAAAAACTGCTAAGGGGCTCGGTTTTGCTCGTGGTCTGCGTCTACGGGTAGCTGAAGGTGCGCGGCATCCAACCACGTAGGCCATTGGTCGCGGGGTGGCTGGTAACGCCGTCGGCGGGGAGCTTGGCGGCCCGGAGCCACGGGCTCGAGTGGGACGAGGATAGGGTGCACGGCGGAAAGCTTGGGTGGTGGCGTTCGCTTTCTGGGGGGGCTGCTGAGCATGCAGACGTGCTTGGCTTCGGGTGAATCAAGCTCTGGGCTCGGCGGCGACATGGATGGCGGCGGGGAGCTCACGGGTGCGGTGGAGGGAACGACTAGGGGACAAACGAGCGAGGGAGAACCCGGGGAAAGGCGGCATGGCTCACAGCGCGTCGTTTGGCGGTGTCGGATGGCTCGGGGAAGCACCGGAGCGAGCGAAGCGGTGAGGGGGATCTCCGGCAGCCGGCGATGAAGATGTTGATGATGGCGATGATGTGGGGCGTCCGGCGTTGCGTGTGTCCTCAAGGAGGCATAGAATATGGAGGTGGAGCTCCTGGACGTATTGGGGAGGCTAGGCGGTGGCTGTGGCCACGGCGAATGGCGTCGGTGGTGACGGCAGCGCAAGGCTGTGGGGAGGACAGCGAGACTGAGGAGGGGAAGAGGACGAGCGGCGGGCGAGAGGGACTAGGGTGGTGCGTGGCGGGTTCTGGAGCCTCTCCTGCATCGGCAGAAGCAGGAGGTGGCCTCGCGCGTGGACGCGCGCGGCGAGCACGCGCCCCTCATCCTTCTGGCGGGAGGTTGGGGGTGACTGGCTGCTGCGGGCGGGCTGGGCCACCAGGTGGCTGGACGGGCCAGGTGGGCTGGGCCAGCACAGGTGAGGCCGAGGTGGGTTTCCCTCTCCCTCTCTTCTTTATTTTGTTTCAGTTTTCTATTTTATTCCTCTGTTTCGAATTAGTAAAAAATACTAATTCATTTCATAAAATCCTGGAAATAATTATGGGTGGTTTCTGAATTATTCCAGTGACCCTTAACAATTTCCAACATTTTTGGAGCATGTGAAATATATATATCATTTAAATAGCTCCAATTCAAATATGTTTGAATTAATTCAAAAGTCCAAATATGTCCTGCAAAAATGTGAACCATTTTTGGTAGAATTATTTTGTAGTGATCGTAACAGCAGGCACCGGGCACTTGACCAATAGGTTAGTCCAATAAATCATATAAAAAGTTGCCAAAAGTATGTAAAAGTTGTATAATATTGGCATGAAACAATAAAAAAATTTAGATACGACGGAGACATATCATGTTGCGTTAGCAGCATCCTGCAGTAGTGATATGATCATTACTAGCATCATCATTATCATTACCACAAGTATAGGGGATCATGACAATCTTCGAGGGTAGTATTTCACCGAAATTTATTGATTCTACACAAGGGGTCCAAAGAATATTTATGAGCCTTCGCAGTTGAGTTGTCAATTCAACCACACCTAGAAAATAGTATTTCTGCATCAAAGTATTTAGTAGCATAGTAGTATGATGGTTTGATAGTAGCGGTAACAGTAGCAATAGTAACAGTAGCAGTTTTGTAGTGATCGTAACAGCAGCAACAGTAGTAACTTGGCAAAGACAATATGAGAAAAGCGTAGCAATAGGCATTTGTGTTGCATGACATTCATCATATAATAGGCACAACCTAGAGAGATACACAATAGCTCCAATTCATCAATTCAATATAGGCATGTATTTCGTATATAGTCATATGTGCTTATAACAAGAACTTGCATGACATCTTTTGTCCTACCCTCCCGTGGCAGTGGGGTCCATAAGGAAATCTAAGGGATATTAAGTCCTCCTTTTAATACACAACCGGAACAAATCATTAACACATGGTGAATACATGAAGTCCTCGAATTACAGTCATCCCTGGAGAGTATCCTAATTATTGTCACCTTGGGGTCTACGGATCAGAACAATAACAAGTGCATACAACTAGCAGATAGGATCAAGAACTCAAATATATTGATGATAACATAGAGGGTTCAGATCTGAAATCATGCCACTAGGGCCCTAAGGCCAAGAATTAAGCATAGCAAAGTCATGACAACATCAATCTCATAACATAGTGGACACTAGGGATCAATCCCTAACAAATTGACTCAATTACATGATAAATCTCATCCAACTCCATCACCGTCCAGCAAGCCTACGAAGGAATTACTCACTCCCAGTGGTGACCATCATGAAATTGTTGATGAAGAAGGGTTGATGATGACGATGACGATGAATCCCCCTCTTTGAAGCTCTCAACGGACTCCAGAGCAGCCCTCCCAATGAGGAACAGGAGGTGGCAGCGGCTCCATATCATAAAACGCAATGAAACTTCCTCTCTTATTTTTTCCTTGGGAAGACGAAATTTATAGGATTGGAATTAGATCAGACGGAGACACGTGGATCCCACAAGGCATCAGGGCACACCCTGTTACCTTGTGACAAACTGGTGGCCCCCTCCGGTGGTTGTACATTCCAGTGTTTTTTATACTTATTCAATAAAAAATCTCCGCAAAGTTTTGTCTGATTCCGAGAACTTTTATTTCTGCACAAAACCAAGAACATTGTAGTTTTGCTGAAAAACAACGTTAGTCCGGGTTAGTTTCATTCAAATTATGCAAATTAGAGTCCAAAACAAGAGCAAAAGTGTCTAGAAAAAGTAGATATGTTGTACATCTCCAATGTATCTATAATTTTTGCTTGTTCCATGTTGTTATATTATCATTCTTGGATGCTTTACTATCATTTTGTAACAACTTTATATCATTTTTGGGACTAACCTATTGACATAGTGCCCAGTGCCAGTTGCTATTTTTTTGCTTGTGTTTTTTACTTCATAGAAAATCAATACCAAACGGAGTCCAAACGCAGTGAAACTTTTTGGAGAATTTTTCCGGACCAGAAGACACTTGTTGGGCCAAAGAAGTACCAGAGGGGGCTCCGAGGGGAGCACAACCCACCAGGGCGCGCCTAGGTGGGTTGTGCCCATCTCAGTGGCGTCCCGCACCGCCTCATCCCCCCTATAAATACCCAAATATTCCAGAAACCCTGGGGGAGTCGACGAAACACAATTCCAGCCGCCGCAAGTTCCAGAACCACGAGATCCAATCTAAAAACCATCCCAGAGGGGTTCATCATCCTCACTGGTTCCTCTCAGATGATGCGTGAGTAGTTCATCATAGACCTATGGGTCCGTAGTCAGTAGCTAGATGGCTTCCTCTCTCTCTCTCTCTCTCTCTCTCTCTCTCTCTCTCTCTCTTGATTCTCAATACAATGGTCTCTTGGAGGTCTATTTGGTGCAACTCTTTTTGCGGTGTGTTTGTTGGGATCCAATGAACTTTGAGTTTATTATCATATCTATATCCACGGATATTATTTGAGTCCTCTTTTGATCTCTTATATGCATGATTATTTATAGCCTTGTATTTCTTCTTTGAATCTTTGGTTTAGTTAGGCCAACTAGATCGATTTTTCTTTCCATGGGAAGAGGTGCTTTATGATGGGTTCGATCATGTGGTGTTCTTTCCCAGTGACAGAAGGGGCAGCAAGACACGCATGTATCGTTGCTATTAAGGATAACAAGATGGGGACTATTCCTACATGAGTAGATCTCGTCTACATCATGTCATAATTCTTATTGCATTACTCTGTTTCTCCATAAACTTAATACACTAGATGCATGCTGGATAGCGGTCGACGTGTGGAGTAATAGTAGTAGATGCAGGCAGGAGTCGGTCTACTAATCTTGGAGGCGATGCCTATATATTGATCATTGCCTTGGATATCATCATAACTATTCTATTTTCTATCAATTTCCCAACAGTAATTTGTTTACCCATCGTGTGCTATTTATTGAGAGAAGCCACTAGTGAAATCTACGGCCCCCGGGTCTATTCTTTATCATATTTCTTTGAGATCTATTTTTATTTGCTTTTGTTTTCAGATCTATAATTCCAAAGACCTAAAAATGCCTTGCTGCACTTTCTTATTTTTTATTTTATTTCATGTTTTATCGAGATCTATTTATCCAATCTATCACAATTTTATCCCGTGAACTTGACAATTTCTGGTGCCGTTACCCGAAAAGGAATTGACAACCCCTTATATGCGTCAGGTTGCAAGTATTTGTTCTTTGTGTGCAGGTACCGTTTACATAGTGTTGCTTGGTTCTCCTATTGGATTGATACCTTAGTTTCATAAATGACCGAAATACCTACTGTAGTTGTACTGCATCATCCCTTCCTCTTTGGGGAAATACTGACATAGATCAAGCAACATCAAAAGGAATTTCTGGCGCCATTACCGGGGAGACATCATCAACATCTATCAGGTTCCTAATCACAAATCTCATATCTTTGCAGTTTACATTATTTGTTATTTGCCTCTGTTTTCATCTCCTCCACTTCACAAAATTTTGTCATTTTATTCGCCCTCTTATTCGTTTGCCGTTTTCTCGTCAGATTTGTTTTTGTTTGCAACCTTGTTTGCATAGTCACGATGTCTCAAGAAAATACCAAGTTGTGTGATTTTTCCAATAGCAATAATAATGATTTTATTAGCACTCTGATTGCTCCTCCCGCCACTAGTGGGGAGTCTTGTGATATTAATGCTGCTTTGTTGAATCTTGTTATGGAAGAGCAATTTTCTGGTACTCCTAATGAGGATGCCACGTCCCATCTAAACACATTCATAGAATTGTGCGATGTGCAAAAGAAAAAATATGTGGACAACGATATTGTGAAGTTGAAACTATTTTCGTTCTCTTTGAGGGATCATGCAAAAAATTGGTTTTGTTCTTTGCCTCACAATAGTATCGATTCTTGGGATAAGTGCAAAGATGCTTTTATTACTAAGAATTTTCCGCCTGCGAAAATCATTTCCCTTAGGACTCGAATCATGAATTTTAAGCAACTTGAGCATGAACATGTTGCGCAATCTTGGGAAAGAATGAAATTGATGCTAAGAAATTTGTCAGCGTCCTGGGAATGGGGGTCCCCAGACTTGCCTGCCTGCGACGGCGTGGCTCCCCTAGCAGCCCTGTACGGCCCATCTTCATCAACGAACACTCAAGACCCTCGCGAAGGGCTAAGCCTCGCGAGGTGGACGACGCAAGACCTCCTCGGGGGCGGCCTCACTAGGCTGGCTCGCGAGGAGCGGAGAGATCAAGGAAAGGGGCACCTCGCGAGGTTCCTGTGACGCAAGCCATGACGACCAAGGCCAGGCGGGCTCCAGGCGGGCGCCAGAGCGTGCAGCGTACTCGTTTCCTCTTTGGTGCTAAAGAGGCAAGCGCAGGAGAGGAGTCCCGAGGCATCAGGCAAAGGTTTCCATATCGGTGCAAGGAGACCAAGACCAGTAGGATGGCAGGACGGAGGTCAACGTGGAGCCCAGGACGGCGTCACCACTAGAGCCTTTGGCAGGCGAAGACCGCCATTAGTCAAGATAACTTGTACTAGTTGTCTCCCTTCGAATTTGGCTGTTGTTGGATCCCTTCCCGCCTACATTTGGGAAGAGGACCAGGGCCTCTATAAATAGGACTAGCCACCACAGTAGGAGGCGACTGATCTTGGGCCATTCAGATCATCCTCAACCACACAAGCTCACCGAGCTCAAGGGCACCTCTCCTTAGGAGGTTGTTCTTCCCTTGTACCTGTTCATCCTCAGCCCAAGAGGCAATCCACCACACCACACTGGAGTAGGGTATTACACCACATCGGTGGCCCGAACCAGTATAAACCATGTGTCCCTTGTTCCGCGAGTTCGAAGCATTGAGCTTTGAGATCGCGGTGAGTGCGTGAGCTAGAGGGGGAGAGATCTTTGTGCGCACCCCAGTGTTAGAACCTCGAGGGTTTTTCCGGAATCCAGAATCCGACATTTGGCGTGCCAGGTAGGGGTGTGCTGAAGCTTTCCTTCGGTCGATCCACGCTCCGCAACCACCGCGCCTTGCCCCCATGGTCGGCGTTGCTCTTCCGGCTTGGATGACTGACGCCCACGGCAGGGCGAGGGGGCTCAGAGCCTTTGCCCCTGCCTTCCAGCAGGTGCAGTGGCCGCCCAAGTTCAAGCCGGAGATGCCGCCGCGTTACAACGGTGCGGCGGACCCATCAGCCTTCCTGCTGGCGTATGAAGGGGCCGTCATGAAGGCTGGGGGCGACGACAAGGTCATGGCCAACTGGCTTCCCATGGCCCTCGCTGGTGCGCCACGTGCCTGGCTGCTCGCTCTCCGAGGATCCTTGATAACATATTGGGAGGAGCTGCGTGGCCTCTTCGTCGCACGCTTCGCGGCACCGGCGCCCCTCGCCATTGCGGCCCTCCTCGGCGGCTCGCAAGCACCGCCCTCGGATCGCCACACCAAGCCATTCTTTCGCCAGATTGGCGCTGCTTCCGCGCGGCAAGAAGCTCCCCTGGGTTGGGCGGCGCCCAGGGCCGACCTCGCCTTCGACTCGGGGGATCACCCCGTCACCACTGTCAGCTCGGGCGTGCTTCCGATGCTTTGCACGCCCACTATCTGCAGCGTAGCTGTCACCAAGACCCTCATCGATGGCGGCGCCGGTCTCAACGTGCTCTCTGTGGAGGCCTTTAGCCTTCTTCACGTACCACTCGAACGGCTCCGCCCCAGCAATCCCTTCTTCGAGGTCGGTGGCGGCTCCACCAGCCCCTTGGGCAGATCCGCCTTCCTGTGACCTTCGGCACTCGCGACAACTACCGCACCAAGCTGATCGACTTCGACATCGCCTGCATTGGCCTCCCATACAACACCATCCTTGGATACCCGGCTCTGGCTCAGCTTATGGCGGCGACCCATCCGGCTTACAATCTCATGAAGATGCCCGGGAGCAAGGACGTCCTCACCATAGTTGGAGACACCAAGGAGGCTCTGTCGGCGCTCAAATCTGCCCTCAAAACCGTCGCGACAGTGCGACCGACCACCGAGGCCACCCCTGGGGCTAAGGAGGCCGCGCCAGCAAAGAAGAAGCAGTTGTTCACTCAAGATCGGGCTGAAACCAAATAGGTGCCAGTCGAGGAAGATGGGTCCTCGAGAGCCACCTTCAGCATATGCGCCAACCTCGACCCGGATCAAGAGGAGGCATTGGTGAAGTTCTTGTGCGCAAACAAGGAGGTATTCGCCTGGGAACCCAAGCAGCTGGTAGGGGTCCCAAGAGGGGTGATCGAGCATCACTTGAGGGTGTGCCCCAATGTGCGCCCTGTGAAGCAGAAGGCGCGGCGACAGTCCATGGAGAAGCAGTCCTTCATCATCCAGGAAACCTGCAAGCTGGAGGCAGCAGGTGTCATTCGCGAGGTTCGGTACCCCGAGTGGCTGGCGAACCCCGTCGTCATACCAAAGAAAGGCGGGAAGGAGCGCATGTGTGTCAACTTCACCAACCTCAACAAGGCCTGTCCCCAAGACCCGTTCCCGCTTCCGCGCATTGACCAAATCGTCGACTCCACTGCTGAGTGCGACCTGTTGTGTTTCCTGGACGCGTTCTCGGGCTACTACCAGATCAAGATGGCAGTGGAGGATGTGTAAAAGACGACCTTACTAACCCCGTGCGGGGTGTACTGCTACACTTGCATGCCGTTCGGGCTGTGCAACGTAGGCGCGACATTCCAATGGCTGACGCACATCGTCCTAGGTCAGCAACTCGGGAGGAACGCTGAAGCCTACGTCGACGACATTGTGGTAAAATCTCGGGAGGCGAGAACTTTGATTCAAGACCTGGAGGAGACCTTCGCAAGCCTGCGCCAGGTAGACCTGCGGCTCAACCCAGAGAAGTGCGTGTTCGGTGTCCCCTCTGGCAAGCTGCTGGGCTTCCTCGTGTCCCACAGGGGGATCGAGGCTAACTCGGAGAAGGTCAAGGCGATAGAAGACATGAGCCCGCCACAAAATCTCAAGGAGATGCAGAAGCTTGCGGGTTGCATGACCTCACTGGGGTGCTTCATCTCCAAGCTGGGAGAGCGCGCCCTGCCATTCTTCAAGCTGATGAAGAAGAAGGGCATGTTCGAGTGGACCCCGAAGGCTGACCAAGAATTTCAAAACCACAAAAGATACCTGACCAGCCCTCCGATGATGGTGGCGCCTCGCCCTCTCGAGCCCCTGGTGCTTTACCTTGCCACTACTCCCTACTCCACTAGCGTAGCTTTAGTGGCAGTTCGGGAAGAGCGCCAAGCCAAGGGTCTGCCGCGTCGTGCCGTGCCCCTAGCTAGGGTGATGCAGGACCCGAAGGGCACCACAAGGGCTGCTGCAACGCCAACAAGTGACCAGGCCCAGCAAGGCGGCGGTCACGGGCGAGCGGAGGCCCCAGTGGGCGACCAGGCTCTCAGAGTCCCGTCACCTCAGGAGACGCCCCAACCTCCGGCAGACGCATGCTCCGTCGACGCTCCCGCCCTTGTCGAGCACCCATTGTACTTCGTCAGCATGGTACTGCAAGATGCAAGGGCACGGTACCCCCTGCTTCAGAAGCTCCTTCTCGTGCTCTTGGTGGCCTCGCATAAACTACGACACTACTTCCAAGGTCACCCAATCAAGGTCGTCTCGGCCTACCCACTGGAGAGGGTACTCAGGAGCCCGAACGTTGCGGGAAGACTTGCCAAATGGAACATCGAGCTGCAAGCATTCCAGTTGGAGTTCAGCACAACCAGGGTCATCAAGGGAGCCGCGCTCGCTGACTTCATAGCAGAATGGACTGACGCCCCGGTGTTCGAAGCAGGAGAGGACCGATCCGTCTCGCCAGGAAGTGAAGCACCAGATGGCTGGGTCATGTATTTTGATGGCGCGTTTGCACGCCAGGGCGCGGGAGCTGGAGCAGTGCTCATCTCGCCTACTCCGGACAAGCTCTACTACGCCGTGCTGCTCTGCTTCCAGCAAGGCGAGAAGGTCTCCAACAACATCGCGAAGTACGAAGGCTTCATCGCTGGCCTTAAGGATGCGGTGGCCCTCGGGGTGAAGCGCCTCACCATCAGGGGTGACTCGCAGCTCCTCATCAACTTTTCCAACAAGGTATATGAGCCAAGGGACGAGCACATGGAGGCATACCTTGCGGAGGTACGCAAAATGGAAAAGCATTTCCTGGGTCTAGAGTTGCAGCACGTGCCCCGTGGCACCAACAAGGAGGCTGACGACATCGCCAAAAGGGCATCCAAGCGACAACCCCAAGAGCCTGGCGTCTTTGAGGAGCGGCTCTTCAAGCCTTCGGCAGCACCTCCGCTTTTAGGACCGGTGCCGCCTCGGGAGGACTCCCCCAACCACCTGCCTCGGGAGCCCCGGCCTGCGGCCCGACCTCGTGAGCGCGCCTACTCTTGGCGCTCGAGCCTCGGGAGGGGTGCTAGACCAAGGAGTTCAAGGAATACCTGACGCAAGGGACGCTGCCGGAGAAAGAGGAGGACGCAGAGCGCGCGGCCCGACAGGCTACGACGTACTGCATCCAGGACGGTGAGTTATACAGGAAGAGGCCAAATGATGTTTCCTTGCGATGCATCTCCAGGGAACAGGGGAACAAGTTGCTAGCTGACATACACGGCGGAGACTGCGGGCACCACTCATCGTCAAGAACCGTCGTCGACAAGGCATTTCGCAGCGGGTTCTACTGGCCTACAACGCTCAACGATGCAACCGAGCTGGTGAAGTCCTATGAGGCATGCCAGTTCCACGCCAAGCAGATCCATCAGCCGGCTCAGGGCCTCCAGACCATCCCGCTCTCATGGCCATTCGCAGTTTGGGGGCTGGATATCTTAGGCCCGTTCCCTCGAGCGCCTGGGGGCTACCGCTACCTCTATGTCGCCATCGACAAGTTCACCAAATGGGCGGAAGTAGAAGCTGTCCGCACCATCCCGGCCGGATCTGCATTCAAGTTCATCAAGGGTCTCGTGAGCCCGTTTGGGGTCCCCAATCGCATCATCACCGACAACGGCTCACAATTCACTAGCAATCTCTTCAAAGACATATTGTGCTAACCTTGGAACGCAGATCTGCTACGCTTCGGTGGCACACCCCAGGAGCAATGGTCAAGCCGAACGCGCCAACGCAGAGGTCCTGAGAGGCCTCAAGACCAGGACCTTCAAGAAGAAGCTCGAGGCCTGCGGCAGGGGCTGGCACGACGAGCTCCAGTCTGTGTTGTGGTCCATCCGCACCACTGCCACCAAGCCAACGGGCGAGACCCCATTCTTCCTCGTCTACAGAGAAGAAGCGGTTCTCCCTCAGGAGGTCAAGCATCACTCCGCACGGGTCCTAGCGTTTGATGAGACGCAGCAGGACGCCTTGCGGGGGATGGACCTTGTGCTGGGGGAGGAACGCCGCCGCGAAGACACGCTTCGAGTGGCAAGATACCAGCAGGCGTTGTGGCGGTATCATTGCCGCAGCATCCGCTCCAGGACGCTCAAGGTAAGCGACCTCGTCCTAAGGCGGGTCCTCTCCAGGGAAGGTTACATAAGCTCTCGCCCATGTGGGAGGACCCGTTTAGGGTCGCCCACGTCTCCAAGCCTAGCTCCGTGCGCCTGGAGACGCAGGACGGGGTCCCCATCCAGAACTCCTGGAACATCCAGCACCTCTGGAAGTTCTACCCATGAAGCAAGGCCCAGCGCCTGTGAAGCAAGGCCCCGTGCCTGTGAAGGTCTCCGCTCGTGACACTCTCACATAATAATGAGTGGGGTTGTACACGCCCCGGAGTCTCGGGAGTGCCGCACTCGGGCCTCGAGGGCTCTCTCGCACGTCCTAGTGGCAGCACTTAGCTCCATGCTGGTGAGAAGACTAGACTAGCTGCCGGACGCGGCTTTTCATTTACTTTCTGTAGTTGGCTTGCCCCTTTTTTAATGGAAGTTCGCATTCTGGTATTTCCTGTCGTCTTGGTTCAATCAACTTTTCCTTTGTTCTTCCCTTGGTTCTTTGTTTTGGCCCGTACTCTCCCTCACATGCCTCGCGAGGGGGCTGGACAGGTGCACTCGTGAGCGTTTTTCCCGTTCTTCGCGAGGCACCCTCGCTCGATCTCGCAGGCTAGCGCTCCTCCCTTAATCTGTGCCCCTCGGGTACCGCGATGAGGAGCTCTGGGTCATGGCCGGCCGCGCCTACGACCTGGGCATGGAAGAATAAGAGTTTCTTAACAAATTTTTGCAGATCCTCAATGCCCCCCAAGCCAACAGCAAGGAGGTCTCACCAGGTACTGGGAGAGGTGCGCCTCACGAGGCGGAAACTACTTTGAACACGTCAAGCTAAGTTATTTCTGCGTGCCTACATAAAACGCTGATGCCGCGACACGACACAGGAAAGATAAACATAACATAGCAACTCGGAAATCACGGTTCATTGCACGCCCCTGCAGGACCCCATACTTGTCTCTTTCTTAATACAGGAGGAAAGGAAAGAACAAAACTAAAGTGGAGCGCGCCCCGCAATGGTTCGTGAGGGTGGGCCCTTGGCACTCTCTTGGACTCAACCAGAGCACTCCCTCGCGCTTCACTAGGGAGCGACAACGAGATGACCCGCCGCCGCCCTCAAAGCGGGCACGGTGGCATGGCGGCTGGTCATAGTCGCCGCTGCTGGAGCTGTCGCCGAAAGAAGAGTCATCGTAGCGAGACGAGCCACGGCCAGCGCCGAGGACAAGCCCGCCTTCACTCTCGTCGTGACCGTTGCCAAGGCTGAGCACCTCGCCGCCGTCATTGTCCTCAGGGAAGCACCCGACGCGGCGACCATCTTCCCCGAACACCCTCACATAGAGGGTCGCGTTGCCTTCGTACTTGAAGTGGAGGGTGCATCGCCTGCCCAGGCCGCGCGCGCAGGCAAACATCTACCAGCCGCGGGCAAAGACTGTGTTGCCCGCGACGAAGACCTCCACCACGACCCACGAAGCCATGCTGCAGCAGCAATTAGCCTGCAGCTAGAGACCGCCTGGACCCGTGGCCGGCAGCTCGCCGGCGAGGAAGTGCGTGATCTGAAGCCAGGTGCCGGCCAGGTTCTCCGACCACATAACGAACTCCGGCAGCACCACCGGTGAGTGGAAGCGCGGCTGGGGCGCCCACGCAACCATGGAGCGCCTCACTTCACCGACGGGGCTGCCACGACCGGAACGACTCCCACCGCGCGAGGAGGGGCCGCGGCGGGGGTCGTGGCGTGCTTACACGGGCTGCCCCGCCCCCTCTTGGGCGGCTGCGAGCCAGGCCCCTCCTGGCGGGCCTTCCCCTTCTCTGCGGCCGAGAACCTCTTCGCATGCGCCATGGGTGTCGCTGCAGGTGATGAAGCGAGGGAGGAGAAGCGAGCAAAAGGAAGAGATGGGCGATGGCGAGCGGGAGAAGGCCAACCGGCGACCCCCACGATCACAGGTAATGATGATTTTTCTCTGCATACAGTAGGGACTCGTCAAGTCGGGCAGTTGTCGAGGCAGCGTGGGGAAGCGGAGACGCCCACGTCCCATCAATCGCCACGCGTCAACCGAGGCCGCAGGCTGTTAGGGCCCACGGTGCTCCACACTTGCCCCTTGGCTCCGCCTCGAAGCCAAGCCCGAGCGCGCCTTGGGCCCGGGGGCTACTATCGGCGACCTGGGAACGGGGGTCCCCAGACTTGCCTTCCTGCGGCCCACGGCGCGGCTCCCCCAGCGGCCCTGTACGACCCATCTTCATCAGCGAACACTCAAGACCCTCGTGAGAGGCCAAGCCTCGTGAGGTGGATGACGCAAGACCTCCTAGGGGGTGGCCTCACTAGGCTGGCTCGCGAGGAGCGGAGAGATCAAGGCAAGGGGCACCTCGCGAGGTTCCTGTGACGCAAGCCATGACGACCAAGGCCAGGCGGGCGCCAGAGCGTGCAGCGTACTCATTTCGTCTTTGGTGCTAAAGAGGCAAGCGCAGGCAAGGAGTCCCGAGGCATCAGGCGAAGGTTTCCATATCGGTGCAACGAGACCAAGACTAGCAGGACGGCAGGACGGAGGTCACCGTGGATCCCAGGACGGCGTCACCACTAGAGCCTTTGGCGGGCGAAGATTGCCTTTAGTCAGGATAACTTGTACTAGTTGTCTCCCTTTGAATTTGGCCGTTGTTGGATCCCTTCCCGCCTACATTTGGGAAGAGGACCAGGGCCTCTATAAATAGGACTAGCCACCACAGTAGGAGGCGACTGATCTTGGGCCATTCAGATCATCCTCAACCACACAAGCTCACCGAGCTCAAGGGCACCTCTCCTTAGGAGGTTGTTCTTCCCTTGTACCTGTTCATCCTCAGCCCAAGAGGCAATCCACCACACCACACTGGAGTAGGGTATTACACCACATCAGTGGCCCGAACCAGTATAAACCCTGTGTCCCTTGTTTTGCAAGTTCGATGCGCTGAGCTTTGAGATCGCGGTGAGTGTGTGAGCTAGAGGGGGGAGAGATCTTCGTGCACACCCCAGTGTTCGAACCTCGAGGGTTTTGCCGGAACCCGCAATCCGACAAAATTGTCCTACTCATGGTTTAAATATTTGGATGATCATCCAAAAAATTTATGCGGGATTGAATTTTTTTTCTAGAAATATTTTAGATTCCGTCGTGGGTGGTACTTTTATGGCAAATTATTCACAATGGCATACCGAAAGAGCACCTACTAGTAAAAAAGTTCATTCGATTGAAGAAATTAGTACGTTGAGTAAAAAGTTGATGCTCTTATGAAATTGGTTGCTAATAAAATTGCTCCTATTAATCTTAATGATGTGCCTTTGTCTACTTTGATTGACCAAAATAGTGATCCCATATATGTGAATTTTGTCTCGCGAAACAATTTTGATAGCAATACTTATAGAGGTAATTTTAATCCTAGGCCTTTCCCGGGAAATTACTCTAATAATGTTGGTAATTCCTATGGTAATCCTTCTTACAATAATAATAGGAACACCTCTGATCTTGAGAATAATATTAAAGAATTTATCAATGCTCAATTTTTTCAATACTACGATAGAAGAAAAGTTGAATAAGATTGATGATATGTCTAGAAGCATTGATAGAATTTCTCATAATGTAGAAAATCTCAAGTTGAAATTTTTGTACCGAAGGTTGATGAATCAATTAAAGCTTTATATGTTTCTATGGATGAAAGTAAGAAAAGAACCGCTATGCTTAGAGCTAAAAAGAATTTTTAGAAAGAGCGTTTTCTAGTGATTGCTTTCATCAAAAAGATGAGGATATTAAAATGATTGATGTTTCTTCTATTGATTCCCTCTTTAGTAAAATTACAATTGATGATAAAAGGGACTCAAGAAGAGTCAACTATAGCTAGAAGGCGTCCCAATAATTCGGAGGCTGAAAATCTTGTTGAGAAAATTGATAAAAGTGGGTTTCGAGAGGTCAAAACTTTAACTTGTGATGTGCCCACTCTTTTGGATTATGAAGACTTTAATTATGATAATTGTTCTATGATTGATTGTATTTCTTCGTTGCAATCCATGATAAATTCACCCCATGCTTATGAACAAAATAAAGCTTTTACTAAACATATCGTAGATGCCATGATGAAAGCTTTGGAAGAAAAGTTGGAATTAGAGATTTCAATTCCTAGAAAATTACATGATTAATGGGAACCTACTATCAAAGTAAAGATTAAAAGTTATGAGTGCTTTGCTTTATGTGATTTGGGTGCTAGTGTTTCCACAATTCCAAAATCTCTATGTGATGTGCATGGTCTTACCGATATTGAAGAATGTTCTCTTAATTTGCACTTGGAGGATTCTACTATTAAAAAGCCTTTGGGAAGAATTAATGATGTTCTTATTCTTGCAAATAGGAATTATGTGCCCATAGATTTTATTGTTCTTGTATGATTGCAATCCGCCTTGTCCTATTATACCTGGTAGACCGTTTTTATGCACAATAGGTGCCATGATTGATATGAAAGAAGGCAATATCAAATTTCAATTTCCACTAAGAAAGGGTATGGAACACCATATGAATCAATCATGAGGGCATCCTATGGATCTAGAACCAAAGATGACAATACTTGAATCTATGCATTATGCCTTGCTAGGGGCATAAAACGATAGCGCTTGTTGGGAGGCAACCCAATGAATAAATTTTATTTTTGCCTTTTTCTTTCTGTTCTTGAGTGTTTGCACAATTATTCTACTTTTATTATTGTGTTTTTGATGTTTTAATTAGTGTTTGTGCCAAGTAATGCCTTTAGGATCATGTTGGATGATAGTTGATTTGAGATTGTTGAAAAATAGAACTACTGCATCCAATTAAATATTTTTTTAAATTCACAGAAGCGATGAATTCATGTTATGATCCGGTCTTTCCCAAAGCTAGGGCTTCTTTTCCCATCCCTATCCTTCGCGTCAAACTGTACCGGACCCAGAGTCAAAACTAAAAGGAGAATGAAGTCTCAAAAACTCTTAATTAATAAATATTCATGCGCCTAAAAATTCTAAATTTTTTACACAAGATTGATATACAAATTTCTTACGTTTTTTTAATGTTTTCAGAATTTTTCGAGTTACAAAAGTATACGTAGTTTCCAGATTGCTACAAAATGTTCTGTTTTTGACAGATTTTGTTTTGTTTGTGTTGTGTGCTTATTTTGATGAATCTATGGTATGTATTGGATGGTATAAGCCATGGTAAAGTTAGAATACAACAGATATAATGCAAAAATAAAATATGAATGGGTTTGCAATAGTACTTAATTAGAGTTGTGATTTGCTTTATTATACTAACGGATCTCACGAAGGTTTTGTTGAGTTTTATGTGATTGAAGTTTTCAAGTTTTGGGTGAGATCACGATGGATGAAGGAATAAGGAGTAAGAAGAGCCTAAGCTTGGGGATGCCCCATCGCACCCCAAGTTATTATCCAAAGAGAAACAAGCAACTAAGCTTGGGGATGCCCCGGAAGGCATCCCCTCTTTCTTCTAATGACCATCGGTATCTTACTTGGACCTATATTTTTATTCATCACATATCATGAGTTTTGCTTGGAGCGTCTTGTATTATATGAGTCATTGCTTTTTTTTCTTTTTAGTTTGTGTCATCTATCCTTGCTGGACACACCGAGAGCCAAAACTATGCTATGCTTTAATAGAATTGCTCTATATGCTTCACTAATTTTTTTAGCTATGGAATTGCTCTAGTGCATCACTTATATCTTTTTGAGCACGGTGTGCTTTAATATTTTTGAAGAAATGCTCTCATGCTTCACTTATATTTATTTGAGACTTCGTAAATTTTTGAAGAAATTCTCTCATGCTTCACTTATATTATTTTGAGAGATAAAAAAATTTATGCTCATGTTCTTCACTTAAATTTGTTTGAGCCTATCAAAAGCAACATATGAAACTAGTTCCAAAGTGATAGATATTCATGAGGGATATAATAAAAACTTTTATCAAGATCATTGGACAAATAAACTTGATTCTTTGTAATAGTTTTGTGATATGATGACAGTGATATGTGAGTCATGTTGGTGAGTAATTATGCTTTAGTAAGAATACTGGTGTTAAGGTTTGTGATTCCCTATGCAAGCACGAAAGTCAACAGTTATGCAATGAAATTACATCCTACTTATGGTGCACTATTCGGTGTTAGTTATGCTTAATGCTCGCTTATGTGATTTTTTTTCTTGGTTGGTTGCTTCTCAATCTATTTGCTAGCCTTCATTTGTACTAAGTAGAAATACTAATTGTGCATCCAAAATCCATAAACCCAGTTTTTCCATACGAGTCCACCATACCTACCTATATGCGGTATTCCCATGTCGTTCTAAGCAAATTTGTATGTTCCATCTGTAATTTTCAAAATAAACTTCCTTTTTGTGTGCTCGTACCGCTCATGAAATGGGAGAGGGTGGCCAATATTTTCCATTCTAGATGTGTTATTCTCAAGATGAGTGTCTATTCACTTGTCATTGCACGAGAGTACGGCGGTAATAGGGATGCCCAGTCACGAAATGAAAAAATAATTACTTTATGTTGTCAAATAATAAATTCCTTGGAAAGTGTTGGTATGGAGGGCAACCGTGGATATGGCTAGCCATGGAAAGTGAAAGTATGGTGGAAAAAGGAATAAACTTTATTTTTTGTTTGGGAACCGCCTATGATATATCATGGAAAGTGTTGGAAATTACTCGGTCGTTTTCATTGACGGGAAAAGTATGCCTCTCAAAAAAAAATTATCTCTCAATTTAAGCTTTGAGCTCTGGCACCTCTACAAACCCTACTTCCCTCTGCGAAGGGCCTTTCTATTTATTTTACGCAAATTTTATTTTTACTTGAGTCTCCATCTTCTCTTATAAAGCACCAACTAAGGGGCACTACGATCGTACTTGAGCATTGGATGTAGCTAATATGCAAGTGTCTTTCATGAATGGATCAATGACTGAGCATGATGGTCTAGGGATAACTTGCTTTAGTGTTGATATTTTGAAAAATATGGATGCATATTGGAATGCTTGAGTAGTGAAATCTTCATGTCAAAACTAGACTGTTGCTTTGAACCATATGAAAGTCCAAATGTCCATGCTACAAAAGAGAAGAATATGTGATGAACATGTTAGACAACATTCCACATCAAAATTTTGTTTTTATCATTTACCTACTCGAGGACGAATAGGAATTAAGCTTGGGATGCTGATATGTCTCCAAGGTATTTATAATTTTTGCTTGTTCCATACTGTTATATTATCATTCTTGGATGTTTTACAATCATTTTATATAAACTTTATATCATTTTTGGGACTAACCTATTGACATGGTGCCCAGTGCCAGTTGCTGTTTTTTGCTTGTTTTTTTACTTCACAAAAAATCTATACCAAACGGATTCCAAACACAGCAAAACTTTTTGGAGAATTTTTCTGGACCAGAAGACCTCCCGCACCGCCTTGATACGTCTCCAATGTATCTATAATTTTTTATTGTTCCATGTTGTTATATTATCAATCTTGGATGTTTTACAATCATTTGTAGTCAGTTTATATCATTTTTTGGTACTAACCTATTGACATAGTGCCAAGTGCCAGTTGTTGTTTTTTCCATGTTTTTTACATCACAGAAAATCAATATCAGACGGAGTCCAAATGCCACGAAACTTTACGGAGATTTTTTATGGGCCAGAAGGAACACAACGGTCCCTGGCTGCGCCTGGAGGGTGTCCCAAGGGGCCACAACCCACCAGGGCGCGCCAGGAGGCCCAGGCGCGCCCTGGTGGGTTGTGCCCACCTTGGGTGCCCCCGGACCGCCATTTTGCTCTATAAATACCCCAATATTCCAGAAACCCTAGGCACATCGACGAAATATTCATCCAGCCCCCGCAGAGTCTAGAACCACCAGATCAATCTAGAGTTCTAGACACCATCTCAGATGGGGTTCACCACCTCCATTGGTGCCCCTTCAATGATGCGTGAGTAGTTCTTTGTAGACTTTCGGGTCCGTAGTTAGTAGCTAGATGGCTTTCTCTCTCTCGCTGGATTGCCAATACAATGGTGTGACGCCCCGAGACCGACGCTTCAGAAGACTTCCATATTTTCATGATCACCGTGTGTTTTTTTGTGCTTGCTCTTTTATTTTTGCATTGCATCATGTCATCATGCCATCATGTCATTAATCTTTGCATCTCAACTCAACTAATAAATTGCATAGATGGTTGATCTATTTAAATCATGGGAAGGGTGAATTCTCTTTATAACATATCCTCCCAATATTAGGGAGCTATATTCAATATTTCTTTAATTTGGAAATCACCATAACACACTTGGAAATTATCCCAATGCCTTTGTTATCTTAATTCTTGGTCTCCAACCTTGCCATATAATCTTTCATCATATTCCGGAGCTCCACCAAAAATCTGAACATTTTTGGACCTTCCCAACCCTCACTTCCTATTCAAATCATTTGAATTTAAATCAAATGAGTTTGAATTTAAATCTTTCAATCATGGCCTTTTCTATTTTCTCAGAACAAGCACATTTTTGTGAGTCCGGGAAAATTATCCGCGTGTCCAACTTCTTCCCCTAACCTCCCTTTCTTTTCTTTCTTATCTCTGTTTTTTTATTTTCTTTAGAGTGAGAAAGAGAAGAGAGCCTGCAGCCCAGCCGGCCTCTAAGCCCAAAGCCCAGCCGGCGCCCCCACCAGCTCTAACCCTAGCCCGCACCCTGCTCTCCTCCCTTGCGCCGCCACACTCTCTCCTGATCCCCATCTCTCCCTCTCGTTCCCGTGCCCGCCACCACACCCGCATCGCGCCCGATCCCATCACCCGCTCAACCTCCTTCTTCGTCCCGATCGGCAACAGAAGCGCCACCGAGCCCTCATGCCCGTGAATGCCCTCCGCCGCCTGCCTCCATTTGCCGGTGTCCCACGCCGGGGGACCTTCCCTCGCACCGTTCCTCTGCTTCCATGCCGCGCACCACCCAAGCCATGGCGCTCCGCCGCCCCTTGTCTCGCCCGCGAAGGCGACCACCTGCAGGTCGCTGCTCCGTGCCATCTCTGTCTTCCTCCTCGCCCGGTGCTCCTGCCCTTCTTCCCTGTCGCGCCTCTGCTCCGTCGCCGGACTGCTGCCCTCCGTCGCGCCCATCCATCCTTCCATCTCCCTGTGCCGCGCCTCGATGACATGGAGGCTCGAGCTTCGTCTGGGAGCAGCCGCAGCTACGTGGCGCCCCACCTCCAAGCGGTCGCGCATCGATGGCCATGTCTCCGCCGCCTCTTGCCTAGTCTGCATCCCCATCGCTCCTCCTTGGCTTCTGCGTGGACCTCGTCGCCAAGACCCCAAGACACAGCCCCGGCCTCATGTACCCGTGCTGCACCACTATGACCCGCATGCCCTGTCCGCCGTGGTGGATGACCATGACGCCCCGCTGTCATCATGCACCTGCGATGGTTGTTGCTGTTTGACTCAAAATTCGACTACGTTTTGCTGCCTCGACCAAGACCGCCAAGTACCACAACGCCGGGAGCTCTCAGATCCGTCAAGTTCGACTACCTTCGTGTGTACCTCTACCCTTGACCCCGTGGACGTCTAGTTCCTCGCCGTGATGCCGAACATCTACGAAACGTGTACCACTACTTCCACTACTGTTGCATGAAGGAATACTTCCGCTACGACCCGTGAACGACTACTTCCATTGACGTTGTTGAACCGCCTCGAAACGCACGCTTCGAAGGTATAACCCCGAAATGACGCCCGTGAACGAATGCATGAGTGATGTATGAGATGCACCCTATGTTTGGACCGTGTCCGAATTGTTCCTTGCACGTTCGCCGTAAGCCATGCCACTGACATGTGGGACACCCGGTATCCAGGATCACTCCCCGTCACTCTTGCACGTTTCGCGCACCCACACTTGTTCCTTTGCACCAGCATCTCAATCGAGTTGCCGGAACCGGGATGTTCCCGTGGCACCATTCCCGTTTCACTGCTGTGGCACCCTTTTCCTTCTGCCATGGCGACAAATGCCTCGTTACATGCTCATGTCAACATTTTCATAATTTTGCATAAAACTTGTACATGTCATCTGCATCATGATAACAACATTTAAGATGTTTAAAATTGTGTTTGCATTAAATTGTCAAATGACATGAGGTTTTCCGGATTTGTTGTTTGATGTTTCCGGCCTCATTTAAATGGCCTAAAATGTGTAGTTTACTTATGCCTCACCTCTTGCCATATTAATCAACATTTAGTATTGTTGGGTACATAACCAAGAGAGAACTAAATATTGATGTGGTGTTTTGTCAATATGCAACTCGTTGCATATTGAGCTCCACTTAATTTGTAGTATTGTTTGTTGCATTTTGCCATGCTCATTAAAATGGACATGCATCATACTTGTTTGTGCATCATGCCATGTGTATGTGATGGTTGTTTACTATGTTGTTTGCTTCTTTTCGGTTTGCTTCTCTCATTAGCTTCGGTTTCGTTCCGGAGTTGGGAAGGCTCGGCCTTATGCGTGGTGTTTTGTTCCACTCTTGTCGCCCTAGTTTCCGTCATACCGGTGTTATGTTCCTTGATTTTGCGTTCCTTACACGGTTGGCTGTTATGGGAACCCCCTGACAGTTCGCTTTGAATAAAACTCCTCCAGCAAGGCCAACCTTGGTTTTAACATTTGCCACCTAAGCCTTTTTCCCTTGGTAGTCGCGCTCCTGAGGGTCATCTTTATTTTAACCCCGGGGCCAGAGCTCCTCTGAGTGTTGGTCCAAACTAGAGCACCGTGCGGGACCTTCCCTTGGCAACTTGGGTTACATTGGTACTTGTACGCTTAGCTTATCCGGTGTGCCCTGAGAATGAGATATGTGCAGCTCCTATCGGGATTTGTCGGCACAGTCGGGTGGTCTTGCTGGTTTTGTTTTACCATTGTTGAAATATCTTGTAACCGGGATTCCGAGACTGATCGGGTCTTCCCGGGAGAAGGAATATCCTTCGTTGACCGTGAGAGCTTGTGATGGGCTAAGTTGGGACACCTCTGCAGGCTATAAACTTTTGAGAGCCGTGCCCGCGGTTATGTGGCAGATGGGAATTTGTTAATGTCCGGTTGTAGAGAACTTGACACTTGACTTAATTAAAATGCATCAACTGCGTGTGTAGCAGTGATGGTCTCTTTTCGGCAAAGTCCGGGAAGTGAACACGGTTTGGGTTATGTATGAACGTAAGTAGCTTCAGGATCACTTCGTGATCACGTCTGGCTTCTTGACCATTGCGTTGCTTCTCTTCTCGCTCTTATTTACGTTTGTTAGCCACCATATTTGCTTAGTGCTTGCTGCAGCTCCACCTCACCACCTTCTCCTACCCATAAGCTTAAATAGTCTTGATCTCGCGGGTGTGAGATTGTTGAGTCCTCGTGACTCACAGATGCTACCAAAACAGTTGCAGGTGCCGACAATCCCAGTGCAAATGATGCAACCGAGCTCAAGTGGGAGCTCGATGAAGATCGTGTTCGTTGTGTTGTTTCTTTTACTGTTGATCAGTAGTGGAGCCCAGTTGGGACGATCGGGGATCTAGCAGTTGGGTTATCTTCTTTTTCATTTGGTTGTCCGTAGTCGGACTATGTGTGTACTCTGAATGATGTATGTTTAATTAATGTATTGTGTGAAGTGGCGATTGTAAGCCAACTCTTTATCCCATTCTTGTTCATTACATGGGATTGTGTGCGGATGACCCTTCTTGCGACAAAACCACCATGCGGTTATGCCTCCAAGTCGTGCCTCGACACGTGGGAGATATAGCCGCATCATGGGTGTTACAAATGGTCTCTTGGAGATCCATATGATGTAACTCTTTTTGCGGTGTGTTTGTTCGGATCTGATGAACTTCGAGTTTATGATCAGTTATATCTTTTTATATCCATGAAAGTTATTTGAGTTTCTTTGATCTCTTATATGCATGATTGCTTATAGCCTCGTATTTCTTCTCCGATATTTGGGTTTTGTTTGGCCAACTTGATCTATTTATCTTGCAATGGGAAGAGGTGCTTTGTAGTGGGTTCGATCTTACGGTGCTTGATCCCAGTGACAGAAAGGGAAACGACACGTACGTATCGTTGCTACTAAGGATAAAACGATGGGGTCTATCTCTACATAGATATATCTTGTCTACATCATGTCATCGTTCTTATTGCATTACTCCGTTTCTCCATGTACTTAATACACTAGATGCATGCTGGATAGAGGTCGATGTGTGGAGTAATAGTAGTAGATGCAGGCAGGAGTCGGTCTACTAATCTTGGACGTGATGCCTATATAATGATCATTGCCTGGATATCTTCATAATTATTTGAAGTTCTATCAATTGCCCAACAGTAATTTTTTTACCCACCGTTTGCTATTTTTCTCGAGAGAAGCCACTAGTGAAACCAACGGCCCCCAGGTCTTCTTTCTCATATATTTGCTTTGCGATCTACTTTTCTCTTGCATTTATTTTCAGATCTATTAAACCAAAAATACAAAAATACCTTGCTGCAATTTTTCCTTATTTATTTTATTTGGCGTTTGAAATATCAATTTACTACAAAACTTTATCCTGTCCGTGCACCGCTTCTAGCGCCGTTACCCGAAAGGGATTGACAACCCCTTTAACACGTGGGGTTGCGAGTGGTTGTTATTTGTGTGCATGGGCTGTTTACGTTGTGTTGCTTGGTTCTCCTACTGGTTCGATAACCTTAGTTTCATATCTGAGGGATATACCTACCGCCGCTGTGCTGCATCATCCCTTCCTCTTTGGGGAAATACCGACGTAGCTTCAAGTGACATTAAAAGGAATTTCTGGCGCCGTTCCCGGGTAGGATCTTCAACATATACCAAGTTCCTAATCACAAATTTCATCTCCTCGAAATTTAAATTATTTGCCATTTGCCTCTCGTTTTCCTCTCCCCCACTTCACAAAATTTGCCGTTTTATTCGCCTCTCTTTTCCATCTGTCGATCTCTTGCTTTCTAATCTCGATGGGTAGCATCCCTACTCCTCCTTTGTCACCAGATTTTGAAGTTCTTTACTTGAAGCAAAGACAAGGAGAAAATTTGAAAGATGCCTGGTATAGGCTTATGGAATCTTATCGTATTTCCAAGGGGACGCTAAAGTTTTGCTTCATAATTTTTACATACGATTGGCTTTGCACCATAGACAACTTCTCGATTTTGCCGCTAAAGGAAATTTCATTGAACTTGATGCCAATGCTGCCTATGAAATCTTAGAGGGAATTTTGGGAATTCCACCACAAAAGAAGGGGTTTCCTTTTACCCCGAAGGAGCCCAAATGTTGGACAAACTTGGTGATTTCCATAAACATATGGTTGAAATATAGAAATATAATGAACCCCTCAAACACCTCAATGGTAGTATTAATCGCATGAATACCCTGATTACTCTTTGCAATAAGCGATTAGATATTTTGGATCTTAAGATGGTTTCTTTCCCGAAGAATTTAGGGAAGCGTAAAGAGCCTCCCCGGTTTGAGAAAACCCTTACAAAAGTTGCCAAAACTTCGGAAGACAAAACTTAGATCCTTCCTTTATGCCTAGCTAAGGGCGTAAAACTATAGCGCTTGTTGGGAGGCAACCCAATGAATAAATTTTATTTTTTCTTTTTGTTTTGTGTTCTTGAGTGTTAGCACAATTATGCTACTATTATTATTGTGTTTTTTGTGTCTTAATTAGTGTTTCTGCCAGTAGAACCGATAGGATCTTCTTGGGTGATAGTTGTTTGATCTTGCTGAAAAAGACAGAAACTTTTGGATAACGAAAATAGTTCTCATTTTCTATCAGAAAGTGCTTTTACCCTGATTCCTTTTGAAGAAGATTAATATACAAATTTATCAGGCCGTTCTATTTTTTCAGAATTTTTGGAGTTCCAGAAGTTTTCGTCTAAGTCATACTGCTACAGACTGTTCTGTTTTGACAAATTCTGTTTTCTTTGTGTTCTGTGCTTATTTTGATGGCTCTATGGTTTTCTTTGATGAGCTTTTGCCATACAAAAGTTGGAATACAGTAGATATAATACAAAAACAAAATATGAATTGGTTTGATACAGTACTTATAGTAGTGGTTTGCTTTCTTACACTAACGGATCTCACGGAGGTTTTGTTGAGTTTTGTGTGATTGAAGTTTTCAAGTTTTGGGTTATCTTACGATGGATGAAGGAAGGATAGAAGAGCCTAAGCTTGGGGATGCCCCGGCATCCCAAGCTATTATCCAAAAATGAGAAACCAACTAAGCTTGGGGATACTCGGAGGTAGCCGAGCGTCCACTTGTGGTTGGTCCGAGGGCTCTTGATCGGGCCTTGGTAAACCCGGCCGTTATACCGTTGGGTAGCGCGGACTCCTCAATTGGTGTCCGGATGGTTGGCTGTCATATCAAAATTTTGATAGGCATGCGCGACTCGCTACCCAGGCAGTTGTATGATTTCTGCCCTGAGGGCGGGGTTCGGCCGTGCGATTGACCACGTGGAATCTAGGCAACGTGGTTCGTTCCATTAGCATACGGTAAATTACCGCATGGTGGGAAGGTGCCGAAGATTTATTCTTTGGCGAAGTATTTTTTTGGTGATCCGAAGACAACCGTTTAGAATGATGGGCCAGAAAGACTTGGCCTTTGCCCCTAGCATCTTTTAGGAGATGTTGTTTGTGGTTTCACACCTGCGGTGGTTTTATGTGTTATAGGGCCCCCGGTTTGCTATGTCCGGAGGTATTGCAATTAAGTTGCTGTGGTTAATGCGGTCGGAAGCGATCGGTCGTACTTTTATGCTATGGGGGGGGGGGGGCTTCTGCCCAGATGCCTCCCTTCATTGTATCCAGCGCGCGACCAGCCGCTTTGTTTTGAGGATCCGGCATTCTCTATTGGTATGCTTTGCTGTCCTTCTGGGGGTACCATGGATTTCACATGGTTGATCAAGTGTGTGATTCGGGCCGGATAGGTCTGAGCTGTTCTTTGTCTGCTGACCGGACTGGGAGTTGCTGGGATTGGCACCAGCCTTCCTGTTTTGACGCTTATGACTAGTGCGCCGAGGCTTGAGGATGCTTCTTCGTTTGTCCTTCATATTGTTTTGGACCGTAGTGGCGTGTTGACGTCGGGGCATGTGCCTTGAGTTCTCCTGCTTAGGTTGGGGTGGCTGGTTGTGCCCTGTGTGCCCTTTGTCGGGGCGGTCAGGTCCGCATCTTTCAGTGGCCAGGACCTTGGTCCATCTGTCTACCAGCGAATCTTGGTCAGCCTTAAGCTGCTGTTGCTTCCTTTGCAGGCTCTTTGCCATGGCCATGAGCCTTCGCTCGAAGTGAGCTTGTTCCACTGGATCTTCAGGCACGCCGAATTCGCCATTGCCGAGGCTTGCCTCGTCCTCGGAGGGGGGCGTATAGTTGTCCCTCTCCAGGTATCCCACAGTGGCAAGTCCGGCCTTATGAAAGGCACGCCGACTAGGGTTATATTCATCTTCGGCGCCATCCGGGTTGTTTTCGACTTCTGGGCCGGTATTCCCGTGGCGGGGCTTGGAGCGGCGCCGGTGACGCCCATACTTTGCTTTTCCCCCTGGGGGGTTATCCTCCGCTGCCTCATCGCCATTGGTTTCCTTCGGAGTGTCCGCCATGTGTATATCATGGGGATAGGTGGCTATCCACCGCCCAGTGAGCGGTGGCTCCTGTGATTCTCCTGCATCGTCGTCCATACCATCGATGTCTTCGGAGTCAAAGTCAATCATGTCGGTTAAATCATCGACCGTGGCAATGAAGTGGGTGGTGGGTGGGCAAAGAATTCCTTCGTCGCCTACTTCCCACTCGAGCCGGACATAGTTCGACCAAGAGCCTCCTGACAAAGAGAGAGACTTTAATGAGTTCATCATGTCGCCGAAGGGCGAGTGCTGGAAGATATCCGCAGCGGTGAACTCCATTACCGGAGCCCAACCTGGCTCGACTGGATTGGGAATGTACGGATCGGAACCAACGTCTGGATACGAATCCGGGGGTCCGGATTCACAGGCCACCACAGGTGTAAGGCCCGTGTTCGGCTCTACCGCTGATGAGTGCGCGACCGGCGGGGCGAGGTCCAGCCCCCCGTCCTTGGGCAACACAGCCTGCTCCGGATTTAAATCCGAGGCTTCCGCGGGGGTGACACCCCGAGCTTTGTTCGACAGCAAGTCTAAGCCATGTTCGCCGTTACTGTCCGGTGCTCCTGGCATAGGCCCGAATCCATCGAAGATCCAGTCTCCGCGGATGTCCGTCGTGCAGTTCAGGTTTCCGACCCTGATCTGGTGGCTAAGGGCGTGGCTATCGATCTGCTCCAGATGGCTGCGAATTGGCCCGCAGGCGGTTACCGAACACGAAGATCTGTCCGGGGAGGAAAGTCTTGCCTCGACATCGCTATTGATGATGATTGAAGGAGCCATCGAGCTCGAGAGCGGCGACACAAAGGAACTCTCAATGAAAGCACCAATGTCGGTGTCAAAACCGGCGGATCTCGGTAGGGGTCCCGATCGTGCGTCAAGGCTGCTGGTAACAGAAACAAGGGACACAGATGTTTACCCAGGTTCGGGCCCTCTCGATGGAGGTAAAACCCTACTTCCTGCTTGATTAATATTGATGATATGGGTAGTACAAGAGTAGATCTACCACGAGATCGTAGATGCTAAACCCTAAGAGCTAGCCTATGATGGTATGATTGTAATTGTGATCGGGCTTCTAAGGACCATCCTCTCCGGTTTATATAGGCACCAGAGAGGGCTAGGGTTTACATGGAGTTGGTTACAAGGAAGGAAATATAATATCCGGATCGCCAAGCTTGCCTTCCACGCCAAGGAAAGTCCCATCCGGACACGGGCTGAAGTCTTGAGTCTTGTATCTCCACGCTTCAATAGTCCGGACGTTGTATACAGTCCGGCTGTCCGGATACCCCCTAATCCAGGACTCCCTCAGCCGGCAAGGCCGCTGCCGAGGAGGAGGTGGTCGACCACCAACCCTCCTTCCCTATAGCCCCCGCCCCTGGCAAGTACTTGAAGGTGGGTAACGATCTGTTTGTCCGCCTCCTGGGGTCTGCAGCACCAGAGCGCAACCGAGGGGGAGGTGTTTGATGACGAGGCGCTCGCCATCGCCGGGCTCCAGGTTGTTGACGAACCGAGCACCGGCGGCGACGGTTCCCAAGAGGAGCAGCTTCTCCGAGCCATGAGCGTCAACTTCCAGAAGCTCCAGGCACTCCATCATGCCCGCCAAGACAAAGTGAAATCCAGGATGGCGGCGATGGACAAGGCGGAGGTGGATTTTGAGGAGCGCGTCGCTCAGACACAGGTCTGGTTTGGCGAGTCCCGGGATGAACTGAGGGCCGCTCAGGGTGAGCTGGATGAGCGCAAGCAAGAGCTCATCCTGAAGTAGGCCGATATCGAGAAGGCCCGGGAGGTGGCGAAGGATCAGGCCGCCAAGGACGAGGCTGCTCGGCAGCAGCAGTAGGC
The DNA here is from genome assembly GCA_021605205.1 of Aegilops longissima. Classification (NCBI taxonomy): domain Eukaryota; kingdom Viridiplantae; phylum Streptophyta; class Magnoliopsida; order Poales; family Poaceae; genus Aegilops; species Aegilops longissima. The sequence goes on from CM038679.1 coordinate 144,978,819, forward strand.
TCTGCTGAACAGCCAGGAGGAAGACCTCGCTGCTCGTGAGCAGGCGCTTGCCGCCACGCTCCGTGGCAAGGACGAGGAAATTGGAAAGATCGTCGTGCAGCGGACCCAGGAGCTGGAGCAGAAGCACAAAGACGCACTCAATGTTGTGGCCCTGGACCACGCCGGCGAGGTGAAGAAGCTGGAGCGGGATCGGGAGGAGCTGAAGAAGAAGGTCTCGGAGCTGACGGAGGAGAGGGACACGGCCAACCGCACTCTGGCGGATGCGCAGGTTGCCATCTGCTACAAGGCCAAGCTGCTCTCCGAGGCCAACGACCCCATCAATGATCTGAAGCTGAAACTGGACGGCTTAGAGGGGAAGCTTTCATTGGCCGAGGCTCGTGAGGAGACCCTGAACAAGGCCCTGGAGGACGAGAAGCGGCTGCGGAGCGATGACGCCGCCGCCCACAAGGATTACGTGAAGAGCGTAAACCTATGGATCAGCCGCCTCGTCAACGTTGTAGAGAGGCTCACCACGCAGCTGGCTGCCATGGGCATGCCGAGCTTCAGGTACTCCCCGGAGGCGAACATAAGCCCGAACGCCAGGCTGACCTGGTTCTTCGAGGGCATCCTCGAAGCCCTGGAGCAGCTCCGCTCCAATTGAGCATCTTATCTAGCCAACGAGTCACGGAGGCTCTGCCAGGGCGCCCTGACAAAGGTGCTCACCCAGGTGGCGTTCTGGAACCCCAACGTCGACTTTTCCAACGCGCTGGAGAGCCTGCCGGAGGATGTGGACCTCGCTGCGCTCGAGGAGCGTATCGAGCCCATCATCAGCTGCATCGACGGAGTCAAGAGGGTGGAGGGCCAGCGCCGAGACTAGGCACCCCGTTTCTCATTGCCGCTGCGAGTTCATGACCAAGAAAATTTTATCTTAAGTTAGAACCGCCAGCAACTATTGATGTAATATAACTCTGCAGTACTTTGAAATGAAGCATGCTATCTTCCTGTTCGATCTTTCCTTGTATGTGCACACCTCATGCCTAGTTGGATAGGTTTGCCGGCGCGTAAACCCATGCTATGGCGCTTTGAGGAACGGATCCTTAGCAGCCTGTCGGGGGGCGCTTGCTGTCGGGCAAGCCACCTTGCCGTTCTCAGCGCGGCCGCTTAAACTGTTGAGCGGACTCGAAACAGAACGAAGGCGTTGCCAATAGCGGAAGGGTTCCATTGCGTATAGGCTTTCCATACAAGGGGCAAGATTTTTCGAGGAGGATAACCTTATAAAAAGAAGAAATTGCTCAAGGTTTTGCATGACTTAGCTTTTCGATCGTCACGCGGACGGTTGTTGCGGCTGCGGACAACATCGCCTCGCCTAGCTGATGGCACCAGAGCGTGGCTGATCGACGTCGCCTTCCCCTACCTGGCGCGCCAAAGATGTCGGGCAAATGACACCTATGGGATCACAGGGAATCCCTTCTACGATTGGTGGGGCGCGGGGCTGTGCAAACAGCGGGTCTAGAAGATCAACACGAGGGGATTTTTACCCAGGTTCGGGCCGCAAACGATGCATAATACCCTAATCCTTCTTTGGTGTTCTTGAGCTCTTGAACTAGCTGCGGTGCATGCCCAGTCCAAAAAGTCTGAATCCTTCCTCAGTATGCCTCGGGCCTCCTTTTATACGTCAAAGGGGTCGCCACAGTGGCACACAGGAGGTGGAAAGTATGTACAGTGTACAAGTCTATCGCCTGGCACCATAGGACAAATGCATTTAATGTGTTGCCGACGTGCCCTCTTGCTTTATCGGGGATGGCAAAGAAGCTTGTCCCGTCCGTCGTCGCCTCGCCTCGCTCCGACGCGCATCCAAGCTGACGAGGCATCCAACGCCACGCTGGCTGGCTGGCTGCTGAGCTGGTGCGGTGGCAGGGTCTTCACGAAGATCTGCATGCCACCACGCAGGTGCTTGGCTAGTTGGCCTAGAAGCTGCATGCTGCCACGCAGGCGCTCGCCTAGCTGGCGGGTCGGCTGCCACGTCGGAACGGGCGCGGGGCAGTGAAACCTTGGTAGGTGTGGGCCTGACTGCGGCCCTGCAGATGTCCCCGGCAAGGGTCTTGCCGGGGTCTTGTGCGTGTTCCCGGCAAGGATCTTGCCGGGGTCTCATGGGTATCCCCGGCAAGGGTCTTGCCGGGGGGCTTTCGTCTTCTAGTTCTCATCTAGTCTTGCAGGCCTTCGGTCTTCACAAAGATCTGCATGCCACCATGCAGGCGCCTCCTGAGCCTTGGTTCTTATGTTGTTGATGGTGCCAGAACTTTTTGGCTCGAGGGTGGCGGTCTTTCCAGTGTTGGGCAAGTTGCCCCGGCAAGGCTCTCGCTGGGGCAGCATAGGTCATCCCCGGCAAGGCTCTTGTCAGGGGAAACCCCTCTTGTCCCTTTGTTCTTAGCGCCTCTGGCTTCAGCGTTGCTCTGGTAGTTTTGTATCTTTGCTTCCTCTGCCCTGCCAAGCGTGGCCGCAGGTGTGGCTACAACTGCCCATGCACAAGTAAAGGGGTACAGAAGGCCCCTACTTACAGACATCGACATTGAGGGCACAACCCACCAGGCGCGCACTGAGGCCCAGCGCGCCTGGTGGGTTGTGCCCACCTCGGGTGCCCCCCAGACCGCCTCTTTGCTCTATAAATACCCCAATGTTCCAGAAACCCTAGGCACGTCGATGAAATATTCATCCAGCCACCGCAGAGTCCAGAACCACCAGATCTGATCTAGACACCATCTCGGATGGGGTTTACCACCTCCATTGGTGCCTCTCCGATGATGCGTGAGTAGTTCTTTGTAGACCTTCGGATCCGTAGTTAGCAGCTAGATGGCTTTCTCTCACTCGCTGGATTCTCAATACAATGGTCTCTTGGAGATCTATATGATGTAACTCTTTTTCCGGTGTGTTTGTTGGGATCAGATGAACTTCGAGTTTATGATCAGTTCTATCTTTTTATATCCATGAAAGTTATTTAAGTTTCTTTGATCTCTTATATGCATGATTGCTTATAGCCTCATATTTCTTCTCCGATATTTGGGTTTTGTTTGGCCAACTTGATCTATTTATATTGCAATGGGAAGAGGTGCTTTGTAGTGGGTTCGATCTTACGGTGCTTGATCCCAGTGACAGAAAGGGAAACGACATGTATGTATCGTTGCTACTAAAGATAAAACAATGGGGTCTATATCTACATAGATAGATCTTGTCTACATCATGTCATCATTCTTATTGCATTACTCCATTTCTCCATGAACTTAATACACTAGATGCATGTTGGATAGCGGTCGATGTGTGGAGTAATAGTAGTAGATGCATGCAGGAGTCGGTCTATAATCTTGGACGTGATGCCTATATAATGATCATTGCCTAGATATCTTCACAATCATTTGAAGTTCTATCAATTTCCCAACAGTAATTTGTTTACCCACCGTTTGCAAGTTTTCTCGAGAGAAGCCACTAGTGAAACCTATGGGCCCCAGATCTTCTTTCTCATATATTTTCCTTTGCGATCTACTTTTCTCTTGCATTTATTTTCACATCTATTAAACCAAAAAATACAAAAATACCATGTTGCAATTTTTCCTTATTTATTTTGTTTGGCGTTTGATCTATCAATTTACTACAAAACTTTATCCCGTCCGCGCACCGCTTCTGGCGCCGTTACCTGAAAGGGATCGACAACCCCTTTAACACGTCATGTTGCGAGTGGTTGTTATTTGTGTGCAGGGGCTGTTTACGTTGTGTTGCTTGGTTCTCCTACTAGTTCGATAACCTTGGTTTCATATCTGAGGGAAATACCTACCGCCACTATGCTGCATCATCCCTTCCTCTTTGGGGAAATACCAACGTAGCTTCAAGCGACATCACGCCTCTTCGCCCTATAAATACCCAAATATTCCAGAAACCCTAGGGGAGTCGACGAAACACAATTCCAGCCACCGCAAGTTCCAGAACCACGAGATCCAATCTAGACACCATCACAGAGGGGTTCATCATCCTAATTGGTGCCTCCCCGATGATGCGTAAATTCATCATAGACCTACGGGTCCGTAGTCAGTAGCTAGATGGCTTCCTCTCTCTCTCTTTTGATTTTCAATAGAATGTTCTCTGGGAGATCTATTTGATGTAACTCTTTTTGCGGTGTGTTTGTTAGGATCCGATGAACTTTAAGTTTATGATCAGATCTATATCCATGAAATTATTTGAGTCTTCTTTTGATCTCTTATATGCATGATTATTTATAGCCTTGTATTTCTTCTTTGAATCTTTGGTTTAGTTAGGCCAACTAGATCGATTTTTCTTTCCATGGGAAGAGGTGCTTTGTGATGGGTTCGATCGTGCAGTGTCCTTTCCCAGTGACAGAAGGGGCAGCAAGACACGCATGTATCGTTGCTATTAAGGATAACTGAAGGAAATATGCCCTAGAGGCAATAACAAAGTTGCTATTTATATTTCCTTATATCATGATAAATATTTATTATTCATGCTAGAATTGTATTAACCGGAAACTTAGTACATGTGTGAATACATCGACAGAACAGAGTGTCCCTAGTATGCCTCTACTTGACTAGCTCGTTAATCAAAGATGGTTATGTTTCCTGACCATCGACATGTGTTGTCATTTGATGAACGGGATCACATCATTAGAGAATGATGTGATGGACAAGACCCATCCGGTAGCTTAGCATTATGATCGTTGAGTATTATTGCTATTGCTTTCTTCATGACTTATACATGTTCCTCTGACTATGAGATTATGCAACTCCCGAATACCGGAGGAACACCTTGTGTGCTATCAAATGTCACAACGTAACTTGGTGATTATAAAGATGCTCTATAGGTGTCTCCGAAGGTGTTTGTTGGGTTGGCATAGATCGAGATTAGGATTTGTCACTCTGTGTATCGGAGAGGTATCTCTGGGCCCTCTCGGTAATGCACATCACTATAAGCCTTGCAAGCAATGTGACTAATGAGTTAGTTACGAGATGACGCATTACGGAACGAGTAAATAGACTTGCCGGTAATGAGATTGAACTAGGTATTGAGATACCGACGATCGAATATCGGGCAAGTAACATACCGATGACAAAGGGAACAACGTATGTTGTTATGCGGTTTGAACAATAAAGATCTTCGTAGAATATGTAGGAGCCAATATGAGCATCCAGGTTCCACTATAGGTCATCGATCAGAGATGTGTCTCGGTCATGTCTACATAGTTCTCCAACCCGTAGGGTCCGCACGCTTAACGTTCGATGACGATCGGTATTATGAGTTTATGTGTTTTGATATACCGAAGGTAGTTCGGAGTCCCGGATGAGATCACAGACATGAAGAGCAGTCTTGAAATGGTCGAGACATAAAGATTGATATATTGGAAGGTTATATTCGGACACCGGAAGGGTTCAGAAGTGTATCGGGTATTTTTCGGAGTACCGGGAGGTTACCGGACCCCCCTCGGGAGTCTATGGGCCTTATTGGGCCCTAGTGGAGAAAGAGGGCAGCAAGCAAGGTGTGGGTCGTGCCCGCCCTAGGCGCAAACCGAATTGGTTCAGGGTTTGGGGGGCCAACCCCCTCTTTCCTTCTCCCCTCCTCCTCTTTCCTCCTTCTCCTAGTAGGAATAGGAAAGGGGGGGGGTGCAAACCTACTTGGAGTAGGATTGCGCCTCCTTGGCGCGCGCCTCCTCCTAGGCCGACCTCTTCCTCCCTCCATCCTTTATATATGTGGGGAGGGGGCACCCCAAAGAAAGACAAGTTGATTTCTTAGTCGTGTGCGGTGCCCCCCTCCAAAGATTTCCACCTCGGTCATATTGTCGTAGTACTTAGGCGAAGCCCTGCGTCGGTAACTTCATCATCATCGTCACCACACCATCGTTCTGACGAAACTCTCCCTCGGCCTCAGCGGGATCAAGAATTTGAGGGAAGTCACCGAGCTGAATGTGTGCAGATCGCGGAGGTACCGTGTGTTTGGTACTTGATCGGTTGGATCGCGAAGACGTTCGACTACATCAACCGTGTTACTTAACGCTTCCGCTTTCGGTCTACGAGGGTACGTGGACACACTCTCCCCGCTCGGTGCTATGCTTCTCCTAGATAGATCTTGCATGATCGTAGGAAATTTATGAAATACTTCGTTCCCCAACAGTGGCATCCGAGCCAGGTCTATGCGTAGATGTTATATGAACGAGTAGAACAGAAAGAGTTGTGGGCGATAATAGTCATATTGCTTACCAGCATGTCATACTTTGATTCAGCGGTATTGTTGGATGAAGCGGCTCAGACCGACATTACACGTACGCTTACGCGAGATTAGTTCTATCGACGTGCTTCGTACACAGGTGGCTAGTGGGTGTCTGTTTCTCCAACTTTAGTTGAATCGAGTGTGACTATGCCCGGTCCTTGTTGAAGGTTAAAACAGCACACTTGACGAAAACACGTTGTGGTTTTGATGCGTAGGTAAGAACGGTTCTTGCTAAGCCCGTAGCAGCCACGTAAAACTTGCAACAACAAAGTAGAGGACGTCTAACTTGTTTTTGCCGGGCATGTTGTGATGTGATATGGTCAAGACGTGATTATATAATTGGTTGTATGAGATGATCATGTTTTGTAACACTTATCGGCAACTGGCAGGAGCCATATGGTTGTCGCTTTATTGTATGAAATGCAATCGCCATGTAATTGCTTTACTTTATCACTAAGCGGTAGCGATAGTCGTAGAAGCAATAGTTGGCAAGACGACAACGATGATTCGATGGAGATCAAGGTGTCAAGCTGGTGACGATGGTGATCATGACGGTGCTTTGGAGATGGAGACCAAAGGCACAAGATGATGATGGCCATATCATATCACTTATATTAATTGCATGTGATGTTTATCCTTTATGCATCTTATTTTGCTTAGTATGGCGGTAGCATTATAAGATGATCTCTCACTAAATTTCAAGGTACAAGTGTCCTCCCTGAGAATGCACCGTTGCTATAGTTCGTCGTGCCAAGACACCACGTGATGATCGGGTGTGATAAGCTCTACGTTCACATACAACGGGTGCAAGCCAGTTTTGCACACGCAAAATACTCGGGTTAAACTTGACGAGCCTAGCATATACATATATGGCCTCGGAACACTGAGACCGAAAGGTCGAGCGTGAATCATATAGTAGATATGATCAACATAGTGATGTTCACCATTGAAAACTACTCCATCTCATGTGATGATCGGACATGGTTTAGTTGATATGGATCACGTGATCACTTAGATTATTAAAGGGATGTCTATCTAAGTGGGAGTTCTTAAGTAATATGATTAATTGAACTTTAATTTATCATGAACTTAGTCCTGGTAGTATTTGCATAACTATGTTGTAGATCAATAGCTCGCGATGTAGCTCCCCGTTTATTTTTATATGTTCCTAGAGAAAAACTATGTTGAAAGATGATAGTAGCAATGATGCCGACTAGGTCCATGATCTGAGGATTATCCTCATTGATGCACAAAAGAATTATGTCCTTAATGCACCGCTAGGTGACGAACCTATTGCAGGAGCAGATGCAGACGTTATGAACGTTTGGCAAGCTCGGTATGATAACTACTTGATAGTTTAGTGCGCCATGCTTTAAGGCTTAGAAGCGGGACTTCAAAAACGTTTTGAACGCCATGAAGCATATAAGATGTTACAAGAGCTGAAATTGTTATTTCAGACTCATGCCCGAGTCGAGAGGTATGAGACCTCTGACAAGTACTTTGCCTACAAGATGGAGGAGAATAACTCAACCAGTGAGCATGTGCTCAGATTGTCTGAGTACTACAATCGCTTGAATCAATTAGGATTTAATCTTCCAGATAAAGTAGTGATTGAAAAAGTTCTCTAGTCACTATCACCAAGTTACTGGAATTTCATGATGAATTATAATATGCAAGGGATGACGAAAACGGTTCCCGAGCTCGTCGTGATGCTGAAATCGACGAAGGTAGAAATCAAGAAAAGCATCAAATGTTGATGGTTGACAAGACCACTAGTTTCCAGTAAAAGGGCAAGGGAAAGAAAGGGAACTTCAAGAAGAATGGCAAGCAAGTTGCCACTCCCATGAAGAAGCCCAAAGCTAGACCCAAGCCAGAAACTGAGTGCTTCTACTGTGAAGGAAATGGCCATTGGAAGCGGAACTGCCCCAAATACTTGGCGGATTAGAAGGATGGAAAAGTGAACAAAAGTATATATGATATACATGTTATTGATGTGTACTTTACTAGTGTTCATAGTATCCCCTGGGTATTTGATACTAGGTTCAGCTGCTATGATTAGTAACTCTAAATAGGAGTTACAAAATGAACAAAGACTACTTGAGGTCAAGGTGACGATGTTTGTTGGAAATGATTCCAAGGTTGATAAGATCACCATCGCACACTCCCTTTACCTTCGATATTAGTGTTGAACCTAAAATAAATGTTATTTGGTGTTTGCGTTGAGCATAATATGATTGGATCATGTTTTTTGCAACACTGTTATTCATTTAAGTCAAAGAATAATTGTTATTCTGTTTACATGAATAAAACCTTATGTGGCCATACACCCAAGGAGAATGGTTTATTGAATCTCGATCGTAGTAATACAAATATTCATAATATTGATTCCAAAAGATGCAAAGTTGATAATGATAGTGCAACATATTTGTGGCACTGTCGTTTAGGTCATATTGGTGTAAAGCGCATGAAGAAACTCCATGCTGGTGGGCTTTTTGAATCACTTGATGCTTGCAAACCATGCCTCATGGGCAAGATGACTAAAACTCTGTTCTCCGGAACAATGGAGCGAGCAACTGACTTATTGGTAATAATACATACTGATGTATGCGATCCGATGAGTGTTGAGGCTCGCGGTGGGTATCTTTATTTTTCTGACCTTCACAGATGATTTGAGCATATATGGGTATATCTACTTGATGAAACATAAGTCTGAAACATCTGAAAAGTTCAAAGAATTTCAGAGTGAAGTGGAAAATCATCGTAACAAGAAATCTACAATCTGATCGCGGAGACGAATATTTGAGTTATGATTTTGGTCTTCATTTGAAACAATGTGGAATAGTTTCGCAACTCACGCCACCTAGAACACCACAGCATACTGGTATGTCCGAACATCATAACCGTACTTTATTAGATATGGTGCAATCTATGATGTGTCTTACCGATTTATCACTATCGTTTTGGGGTTATGCATTAGAGACAGCTGCATTCACGTTAAATAGGGCGCCATCTAAATCCGTTGATACGACACCATATGAACTGTGGTTTGGCAATAAACCCAAGTTGTCGTTTCTTAGAATTTAGGGTTGCGATGCTTATGTGAAAAATCTTCAACCTGATAAGCTCGAACCCAAATCGGAGAAATGTGTCTTCAAAGGATACCCAAAATAAACTACTGGGCACACCTTCTATCACAAATCCAAAGGCAAGATCTTTGTTGCTAAGACTGGATCCTTTCTAGAGAAGGAGTCTCTCTTAAAAGAAGTGAGTGGGAGGAAAGTAGAACTTGATGAGGTAGTTGTACCTTCTCCCTTATTGGAAAGTAGTTCATCACAGAAATCGGTTCCAGTGATTCCTACACCAATTAGTGAGGAAGCTAATGATGATGATCATGAAACTTCTGATCAAGTTACTACCAAACCTCGTAGATCAACCAGAGTAAGATCCACGCCAGAGTGGTATGGTAATCCTGTTCTGGAGGTCATGTTACTTGACCATGACAAACCTATGAACTATGAGGAAGCGATGATGAGCCCAGATTCCGCGAAATGGCTTGAGGCCATGAAATCTGAGATGGGATCCATGTATGAGAGCAAAGTATGGACTTTGATTGACTTGCCCGATGACCGGCTAGCCATTGAGAATAAATGGATCTTCAAGAGGAAGACGGACGCTGATAGTAGTCTTACTATCTACAAAGCTCGAATTGTCGCAAAAAGTTTTCTACAAGTTCAAGGTGTTGACTACGATAAGATTTTCTCACTCGTAGCGATGCTTAAGTCTGTCCGAATCATGTTAGCAATTGCCACATTTTATGAAATCTGGCAAATGGATGCCAAAACTACATTCCTTAATGGATTTATTAAAGAAGAGTTGTATATGATACAAACAGAAGGTTTTGTCAATTCTAAAGGTGCTAACAAAATGTGCAAGCTCCAGTGATCCATCTATGGACTGGTGCAAGCATCTCGGAGTTGGAATATACGCTTTGATAAGTTGATCAAAGCATATAGTTTTATACAGACTTGCGGTGAAGCCTGTATTTACAAGAAAGTGAGTGGGAGCACTACAACCTTTCTGATAAGTATATGTGAATGACATATTGATGATCGGAAATGATGTAGAATTTTCTAGAAAGCATAAAGGAGTGTTTGAAAGGAGTTTTTCAAAGAAAGACATCGGTGAAGCTGCTTACATATTGGGCATCAAGATCTATAGAGATAGATCAAGACACTTGATAAGATTTTCCAATGAGTACATACCTTGACAAGATTTTTTGAAGTAATTCAAAATGGAACAGTCAAAGGAGTTCTTGCCTGTATTGCAAGGTGTAAAGTTGAGTAAGACTCAAAACACGACCATGGCAGAAAATAGAAAGAGAATGAAAGTCATTCCCTATGCCTCAGCCATAGGTTCTATAAAGTATGCTATGCTGTGTACCAAACCTTTTGTGTACCTTGCCATGAGTTTGGCAAAGGGGTACGATATTGATCCAGGAGTGGATCACTTGACAGCGGTCAAAATTATCCTTAGAAGACTAAGGAGATATTTCTCGGTTATGGAGGTGATAAAGAGTTCATCGTAAAGAGTTACGCTGATGCAAGCTTTTACACCGATTCGGATGACTCCGGGTCTCAATCTGGATACATATTGAAAGTGGGAGCAATTAGCTAGAGTAGATCCATGCAGAGCATTGTAGACATAGAAAATTTGCAAAATACATACGGCTCTGAATATGACAGACCCATTGACTAAGCTTCTCTCACAAGCAAAACATGATCACGCCTTAGTACTCTTTGGGTGTTAATCACATACCGATGTGAACTAGATTATTGACTCTAGTAAAACCCTTTGGGTATTAGTCACATGACAATGTGAACTAATCACATGGTGATGTGAACTATTGGTGTTAAATCATATGGCGATGTGAACTAGATTATTGACTCTAGTGCAAGTGGGAGACTGAAGGAAATATGCCCTAGAGGCAATATTAAAGTTGTTATTTATATTTCCTTATATCATGATAAATGTTTATTATTCATTCTAGAATTATATTAACCGGAAACTTAGTACATGTGTGAATACATAGACAAAACAGAGTGTCCCTAGTATGCCTCTACTTGACTAGCTCGTTAATCAAAGATGGTTATGTTTCCTGACCATAGACATGTGTTGTCATTTGATGAACGGGATCACATCATTAGAGAATGATGTGATGGACAAGACCCATCCGTTAGCTTAGCATTATGATCGTTGAGTTTTATTGCTATTACTTTCTTCATGACTTATACGTGTTCCTCTGACTATGAGATTATGCAAATCCCGAATACCGGAGGAATACCTTGTGTGCTATCAAATGTCACAACGTAACTGGGTGATTATAAATATGATCTACAGGTGTCTGCAAAGGTTTTTGTTGGGTTGGCATAGATCGAGATTAGGATTTGTCACTCTGTGTATTGGAGAGGTATCTCTAGGCCCTCTTGGTAATGCACATCACTATAAGCCTTGCAAGCAATGTGACTAATGAGTTAGTTATGGGATAATGCATTACGGAACGAGTAAAGAGACTTGCCATTAATTACATTGAACTAGGTATTGAGATACCGACGATCGAATCTCCGGCAAGTAACATACCGATGACAAAGGGAACAGTGTATGTTGTTATGCTTTTTGACCGATAAAGATCTTCGTAGAATATGTAGGAGCCAATATGAGCATCTAGGTTCGCTATTGGTTATTGACCGGAGATGTATCTCGGTCATGTGTACGTAGTTCTCGAACCCGTAGGGTCCGCACGCTTCATGTTCGATGACGATTGGTATTATGAGTTTATGTGTTTTGATGTACCGAAGGTAGTTCGGAGTCCCGGATGAGATCACAGACATGACGAGGAGTCTCGAAATGGTTGAGAAATAAAGATAGATATATTGGAAGGTTATATTCGGACATCGGAAGGGTTCCGAAGTGTATCAGGTATTTTTTGGAGTATCAGGAGGTTACCGGAACCCCCCGGGGAGTCTATGGGCCTTATTGGGCCCTAGTGGAGAAAGAGGGTAGCAAGCAAGGTGTGGGGCGTGCCCCCTAGGTGCAAACCGAATTGGTTTAGGGTTTGGGGGGCCGACCCCCTCTTTCCTTCTCCCCTCCTCCTCTTTCCTCCTTCTCCTAGTACGAATAGGAAGGGGGGCAAACCTACTTGGAGTAGGATTGCCCCTCCTTGGCGCGCGCCTCCTCCTAGGACGGCCTCTTCCTCCCTCCCTCCTTTATATACGTGGGGAGGGGGCACCCCAAAGACAGACAAGTTGATTTCTTAGCCATGTGCGGTGCCCCCCTCCACAGGATTCCACCTTGGTCATATTGTCGTACTACTTAGGCGAAGCCCTGCGTCGGTGACTTCATCATCACCGTCACCACGCCATCATGCTGAAGAAACTCTCCCTCGGCCTCAGCTGGATCTAGAGTTCGAAGGACGTCATCGAGCTGAACGTGTGCAGATCGCGGAGGTGCCATGCGTTCGGTACTGTATCGGTTGGATCGCAAAGACGTTCGACTACATCAACCGCGTTACTTAACGCTTCCGCTTTCGGTCTACGAGGGTACGTGTACACACTCTCCCCGCTCGGTGCTATGCTTCTCCTAGATAGATCTTGCGTGATCGTAGGAAATTTTTGAAATACTTCGTTCCCCAACAATAACAAGATGAGGGCTATTCCTACGTGAGTAGATCTAGTCTACATCATGTCATCATTCTTATTGCATTACTCCGTTTCTCCATCAACTTAATACACTAGATGTATGCTGGATAGCGGTCGATGTGTGGCGTAATAGTAGTAGATGCAGGCAGGAGTCGGTCTACTAATCTTGGAGGTGATGCCTATATATTGGTCATTGCCTTGGATATCGTCATAATTATTCGATTTTCTATCAATTGCCCAACAGTAATTTGTTTACCCACCGTGTGCTATTTCTCGAGAGAAGCCACTAGTGAGAGCTATGGCCCCTGGGTCTATTCTTTATCATATTTGCTTTGAGATCTATTTTTATTCGCTTTTGTTTTTAGATCTATTATTCAAAAAACCCAAAAATACCTTGCTCCACTTTTTTATTATTTATTTTATTTCGCATTTTATCAAAATCTATTTATCCAATCTATCACAATTTTATCCCGTCAACTTGACAATTTCTGGCGTCGTTACCCGAAAAGGGATTGACAACCCCTTATACGCGTTGGGTTGCAAGTATTTGTTCTTTTTGTGCAGGTACCGTTTACATAGTGGTTCTTGGTTCTCCTACTCGATTGATACCTTGGTTTCATAACCGAGGGAAATACCTACTGTAGTTGTACTGCATCATTCCTTCCTATTTGGGGAAATAACAACGTATTCAAGCGACATCAATACGATGGAGACGTATCACGTGCCCACGCCATGCCCGCCTGCCTGCCCACTGCTGATTGCCCCCACGCTCATCGCTAGCCGGTGGTCATGGCCATTGTCGAGCCCTCTCTGTGCACGCGTGCACAGCTAGAGGGGCTGGCTTGTGCCACTACCATGTGGGCCCTCCCCCTCACTAATTAGTTTAATTAACTAATAACTAAAATCAGTTAAATTAATAGTCGCTGACACTAGGCCCCACCTCCTGATTAGCTTAATTAGATTAATTTCAAAATATGCTTAATAAGCCTGAGCCTATGATAGATGGGTCCTAATGGACCATTTCACCAGTCAACTCTGACAGTTGACTAGACCTGCTGACTGGGCAGTTGACTTGGTGAATTGGCCCCACCAATCAGCCTCACAACCCTTTGCTACTTGTGAGTTGCGTTGAGATTTTCCCCGAAAAGGAAGGGTGAAGCAATATAGTAGCGGATGGTATTTCCCTTAGTGATAACCAAGGCAATCAAACCAATAGGAGATCCACGCAAACACCTAGTGAACAGTACTACACACACAATAGCAAATACTTGCACCCAACACGGGCAAGAGGGTTGTCAATCCCCTTGTACTCGTTAATTGCAAGGATTAAATCTGATAGTAGCAGATAGATAAATTGCAAAGTAAAATAAAATAAGTAAGATTGCGGCAAGGTAATTATGTTTTTGTAATATGATTAAAGAAGACCCAGGGGACATAGTTTTCATTAGAGGCTTCTCTATAATAATAATAGCATACGGTTGTGTCGGCGTTCTGGGATCGGGGGTCCCCAGACTTGCCTGCCTGCGGCCTGCGGCGTGGCTCAAGTGGGGACCCAGCATGGCCCAGCTTCATCAGCTCAAGCTCAAGACCCTCGCGAGGGGCCAAGCCTCGCGGGGCGGACGACAGGAACCTTCCTCAGGAGAAACCTCGTCAGGCAGGCTCGCAAGGAGGCGGAGAGATCAAGGCAGGGTACCTCACGAGGGTGCCCCATGACGCAAGCCATGACGATCGAGACCAGGCGGGCGCCATCCCACGCAGTGTCCTCGTTTCCTCTTTGGTGCAAAGGAGGAAAGCACAGGCCAAGGCATCAGGCAAAGGTTACCACTTCGGTGCAACAAGACCAAGACCAGCAGAACGGCAGGATGGAGGTCATCGTGGAGTCCAGGACGGCGTCACCATCAGAGCCTTTGGCAGCCGAAGGCCAACTTTAGTCAGGATAAGTGTACTAGATGTTCCCCTTCAAAATGGCCAATTGTTGGCACCCTTCCCGCTCATTATTTGGGAAGAGGCTCAGGGCCTCCCTCTATGAATAGGACTAGCCACCACAGAGTGAGGGGGACGAATGAGAGATCGATCAATCGAGATCACACATAGAGAGAGAGAGAGAGAGAGAGAGAGAGAGAGAGGCGACTGAACTCACCCAAGCAGTTCATCGCACCAGCCCAAGAACAGCCCCTCGCGAGGATGGTCTCCCTTTGTATTGTTCATCATCAGCCCCTGAGGCAATCCAGCACACCACACACTGGAGTAGGGTATTACACCACAAAGGTGGCCCGAACCAGTATAAACCTCGTGTCTCTGTGTTGTTCATCATTCCTAGTTTAGATCCCTCGCAATCCATTCACACATGAGCTGGTAGGGGAAAGATCTCCGTGCGCACCCCAGTGTTCGAACCTCAAGGGTCTGCCGGAACCCGAAGTCCGACATTTGGCGCGCCAGGTAGGGGTGCGCCAGAATCTTTCTTCCGCTGGTCGTGTGATCTTCCGTCAGGTTCATGATCGACGCCGCTGAGCTCGCGCTGAAGCGCCGGTTGCTCGCGCCGCCGAGTCTCCCAGACGGCTCCGCCGGCGACACCCGCTGTTCCCGTCCGCCGCCGCCAACGCCACCACCGGCCCAACGAGGAACAAGCAGCAGGCCTCGTCCCAGCATTCATCGGTGAGGCGAGAAGGCCGCACCACCACTCCTTCGCTCGCCCTATAGGTTCTTCGTCGCACGCGCACCGAGCTCCCATGGAGGCTCGGGCCACACTCATCGCGGCAAACGAGCTCCTGCACTACTGCCCCGTCGACGACGTCTACGAGGAGTGGCCCGACCGCGTCGCCGAGCTCGCTCAAGGCCGC
This sequence comes from Aegilops longissima, assembly GCA_021605205.1. NCBI lineage: Eukaryota > Viridiplantae > Streptophyta > Magnoliopsida > Poales > Poaceae > Aegilops > Aegilops longissima. The sequence goes on from CM038679.1 coordinate 144,994,597, forward strand.
AGGGGCTCCCCGCGCCCCCTCTCGCTGCCTCGCCCGCACCACGCTGGAGGCAGGGAGCCGAGGTGCCCCCGCCACCTCCTTCCCAAGAAGGCGCCTGCTCCAAGGCGCGTGGCCCCGGGCCGAGACCCTCCGCGTCCGGCACCCGCGCACCAAGAAAGGAGCTGTCAGGATATCCCTCGTCCCCAAGAAGGTGCTCGCGTGCTCCCAGCACCGGAGCACCGCGACCACGCTCCAGTGCCACCGCGTCAAGACCCCGCACTGCTCCAGGCAGCGGTGCGCGGGAACCAACAAGAGCAAGCTCTGCATCAGCAGAGAGCCCCGGTGGCCACTGCAGGCTGTCGCGCCTTCACCGCCGAGCTACGCAGTGTCGCATGGCCCAGCAAGTTCAAGCCAGACCTGCCTCCTCGCTACGACGGCACCGCCGACCCCGCGGAGTTCTTTCAGCTCTACGAGATGGGCATCGAAGCCGCCAACGAGGACGAAAAGGTCATGGCGGATTGGTTCCCCATGGCGCTAAAGGAAGGAGCCCGAACCTGGCTCCTGAACCTGGCTCCCGGCACGATCTCCTCCTGGGACGAGATGCGCACCCGCTTCATCGCCAACTTCCAAGGCACTCACGACCGGCCTCCGGCCGTGAGCGACATGCGCCGCATCAAGCAGCAGCCAGGAGAGACCCTATAGAAGTACATCCAGCACTTCAACAACGCACGCCTCAAGATTCCCAAGGTGACTGAGGAGGCCATCATCTCAGCCTTCTCCGATGATGTGCGTGACGTCAAGATGAAGGAGGAGCTGGTGATGCATGAAGACCTGTGCACATCACTAGAGATGTTCAACTTGGCGACCAAATGCGCCAGGGCTGAGGAAGGGCGCCTCTCCCTCCTCGAGATTCCAGCTGCCGATCCAGAAGAGAAGAAGCCCAAGGCCAAGGACGTGAAGCGCAAGGGGGCTGTCGTGCTCGCAGCAGAACCAGACACCAAGCGAGGTAGGGATCAGCCCGAGTCTTCCAAGGGCAGCCGGTACTCCATGTACCACGATCTTCACACCCACAACACCAACGAATGCCAAGAGCTCAGGGCCGTGCGAGAAGGGCGAATCGGCCGACGCCCCGACCGCAATGACCGGGGCTATGGCCGAGGAGGAGGAATAGGTGCAGGACGTTGGGAAGACCGTGACCCTCGCCAAGGATGGCGTGACAGACCTCGCGAGGACCGCTGGCAGGACCAGCCTCGCGAGGGAGGTTGGAGAGACCAACCTCATGAGGATCGCCCTCAAGGCAACGCAGGGCTCCCACCTCTGCCGCAGCCGCCAAGGAGGTACGAAGACAATCATCAGGACGAGGGGGCTGGGGGCTTCCAGGAGCCGCGCGAGATCGCTTGCATCCTGGGTGGCGCTCAGGCCCCAGCCTCTCAGCGCATCTTCAAGTAGTTTGCTCGCGAGGTGAACGCAATCCTCCCCAAGCCAGAGGCCATTCGCCCTCTCAGATGGTCGTCGTGCGTCATCACGTTCAGTTCAGCAGATTAGCTCAAGTGCGCGGCAACGGCAGGAGTCCTCCCCATGCTTTGCTCACAGGTCATCAGCAACGTGCAAGTCACTAGGACCCTCATCGACGGCGGAGCAGGACTCAACGTCCTATCTGTCGAGACATTCAACGATCTCCAAGTGCCATACGATCAGCTTCAGCCGACCAAGCCCTTCTCTGGAGTCACCGATGGCTCCACCATCCCGATAGGGCAAGTTCGCCTTTCCGTCACCTTCGGACAGTGCAACAACTACCGCACCGAGCTCGTCGACTTCGACGTCGCCCACATTCGCCTACCATATAATGCCATCCTCGGGTACCCATCTTTGGCCAAGTTCATGGCAGTGACTCACCACGGCTACAATGTCCTCAAGATGCCAGGAAGCGGGGGAGTCATCACAGTGCCTTGTGAGGAAAGGGATGCAGTGTGCTCTCTTGAGCGTGCCTTCCAAGCCGCAGCAGTCGAAGACCCAGATCATAGGAGAGGGATACTTCCCGAGGCGATCCCCAAGAAGAAAAAGGCTTCACCTGGTCCAAGCCCTCGTGGGGTGGGTACCTCCGGAGGCATGGCAGCAGGACCTGCGCCCGTTCAAGAGGCGCCACCCTCTGGCGCATAGGAAGGTGCGCCCAGCGCCCTCCTCAGGCAGGGCTTGGGGGCTCTTTCATGGCGAGCCACGGACCTAGTCGAGGTCATGAGGGAGGCACTCGGGCACCACTTGGAGGCATGCTTCAAGGCACGTTTCCCTCAGGAAGGTATGAGGCAAGGAGGGCCAAACCCTCAGGAGTTCATCGCGAGGAGCACCCAGGAGCTACAGGAGTCAAGAGTCATGCGCGGCTGTCGCCGCTTGCCCGCCGTGGCCCCACATCCAGGCGAGGATGCTGGGCTGCGAATCTGCATCGACATACTAGGGCTCAACCGAGCCGCGTCTCAGGAGCGCCTCTGGCCCTCACGCGTGGGATGTTGCAAGGGTCCGCCTCATAGCTATGTTCGCATGCCTTTCGGCCTGCCGAACACGGTTGCCGCCCACCAGCGCCTGCTGAGGTGTGCTCTGGAGGCTCGGGAGGTCAAGCAGCGCGCGGTCCTGGCGAAGATGGAGATGGCTCTGGAGGAACCCCCCGTACCCCAGAGCCTCCCGAGGCTCCAGGTCCGGAGGGCTCGTGAGGGCCGGCGTCCTCACCGTGCGTCGTCCGCTACCTCAACATCCCTTCGCCCCCGACCATATCAGGTGACACCTTTCCAAGTTTTGTTTTCAGCTCGGAGCGCCCCTCGGGCTGCATCATTCCCAAGCTGCGTGGGTCCGTCCCTGCGGCATGTATCCGTTTTGCTTATGTTCTTTACTTACCTTGTTGGGGGTGCCCCTCGGGCTGCATTATCCCCAAGATGCTCGGGCCAGACCCAGTGGCGTATGCTTTCTCCGCACCTATCTAGATGGACTTGCTTATTTATAAATAACATGCTTGACCTAATCGCCTGCTCGATTGAAACCTACCTTCAAGAGCCGCTCGCTCAGGCACGGTACTTGCGCACGGGTCCGTCCCTGCAATGCCGATAAATCTGAGTGGCTGAGCTCTGGCCACGGCAGCCCCGCAAGGCGCCACCTCACCAAGCCCTCAGTGCCCCCGATCACTCCCTCGGAGCGACCAATGGTTGGCTGGCAGCCGTAACGATGAACCTTGTTTCCCCTCATGATTGGTATGCAGGACCTGCTCCAAGATCAACGCTGGCGGCATCATGAGCCTTCTCTCCTCCTCTCCGGCGTGATCCGCTTGCACGTTAAAAGGGGGGTACCTGAGCATCACGAGTCATGGGCTCTTACTGGCTCTCCAGCCCTCACCCCCTGGCCTTGACCCACAGCATCGCGACCTGTCATACCAGCGGCGGCTGAGCTCGCTCGAGGGCCGGGACCTGAGGACGTAGAGCATTAAGGAAAGCACGGGGGAGAGGGAAGAAGCTCGCGAGGTCCCGACCCAGCGACACTGCAGTTGCCGTCGCGCAGACACGGCACCTCATCAAACGCCGCTCCAAACTCGCAAGATAAGTCACGCAAAAACTGATCCAACTCAGCGCTAAACCCTCGCCTACTGATGCCCTGTCATAGCAAAGCTGCCTACCTTTCTTGCCCAGCGAAGGCTGCTTGAGCGCTAAAGGGGACCTCCTGAGCATCGCGACTCAGGGGCTCTTACTGGACCTCGGGCCGCTCACCTCCTGGCCTTGACCCACGTCATCGCGACCTGTCATACTAGCGACGGCTGAAGCCAACCTGGGGACTGGGACCTGTCAGCGCAGAGCACCAAGCCCTCGTGAGGAAAGAAAGGGGGAGCTGAGTTGGGACAGAACAAGCATCTCACATCGATTCATCATAAGGACATAATATTCACAAAAACATGGCCAGAGCCTTACATACCCTCACGGGGTGCTACTTCGATTCTTTGCAGGAAATAAAAGGTGCTAATCCTAAGGAACACCTACTATGCAAGCCTCCGCAGGAGACGCCATCATCAGCAGTGGGCCGCCAGGCACCGGCGCCAACCCCATCCAGATCACCGGCGTTGGAAGCCTGAAGCGCCCGCCCGGCTGCGAGCGCGGCGCAAGCTCGAGGTCTCGTAGCTGTCGCCGCCGCCTCCGAGTCGCTGAAGCTCATGGAGGAGCTGGACCTCCGTCCCTTCGCCGCTGCTCGAGGAGCTGCCGAGGGGCGATCGCGGGCCTAGTCCTAGCGACGACGATGCCCGACCGCCTTCTCGGGCAGCATTCCAGCGGGCGCCCTTCCGTCAAGACCTTGAAGAATGATCAAGGAGGCGCCATCGTATTCCTGTGGATCACGAGGGCGCCTCGTCCGGCAGACCGGGCGAACTTGCCCCGCCTCGGTCATGAAGACCTTGCCCGAGCGACAATCAGAACCTCCGCCCGGTCGCAGGGTATCAGAGCCAGCATGTTGCAACCAGAGCTCCCGAGAGCCCCTCTCATGTATCTCAAGGCGAAGGAGGGAGGAAGGCAAATCCAAGATTGAGGAGGCATGGCGGCGTGAAGCACAAACTCTTGGGAGGAGCCCTCGGCATGGACTCCAGGAGGAACGACGCGCACCGCCGTGACCTGCCGGCGCCGACGGCGGAGCCGTCCGTGGTGCTCGGCGTCAACTCCTCCAGGGCCCTCAATGCGGGCGTACAAGGGCAGCGGGAACCCTAGCGGTGGCCGCTCATACCAGGGCCTCGACACCTCCTGTCGGGCGCCCTCATCTCGGCGGCAGAGGACTAGCTGTTTCTTCGGCGGAAGCGGATCGGGACCCTCTCAGTGGGCATTTCCCTTCTCTTCTGCAGAAAACCGGCGAATCGGAGCCATTGTCGCAATTTGGAGCAAGGGCAAGGATGGAAAGGAAGGAGCAGCAAGGAGAGATGGACTAGAAGGGCTCGCGCCCTTCCGTACTTATAGCCGGAGGAGGCCAACCGTCGGCCTCCACGATCGTAGGTAATCATGACCCATTTCTGCATGCAGGGACTTGTCAAGTCGTGCGGTTGCCGAGGCATCGTGGGGAAGTGGAGACGTCGACGACCAATCAATCGCCACGCGGCGCCCAAGGCCGCAGGCTGTTGGGGCCCGCGGCGCTTTGCACTTGCCCCTTCGCTTCTCGGCTAAGCCAAGTCCGGGCGCGCCTTGGGCCCGGGGGCTACTGTCGGCGTTCTGGGAACGGGGTCCCTGACTTGCTCGCCTGCGCCCGCGGCATGGCTCAAGTGGGGCCCAACACGCCCAGCTTCATCAGCTCAAGCTCAAGACCTCGCGAGGGGCTGGCCTCATGGGCAGACGACAGGAATCTTCCTCAGGAGCAGCCTCGTCAGGCAGGCTCGCGAGGAAGCGGAGAGATCAAGGCAGGGTACCTCATGAGGGTGCCCCGTGACGCAAGCCATGACGATCGAGACCAAGCGGGCGCCAGCCCATGCAGTGTCCTCGTTTCCTCTTTGGTGCAAAGGAGGCAAGCACAGGCCAAGGCATCAGGCAAAGGTTACCGCTTTGTTGCAACAAGACCAAGACCAGCAGAACGGCAGGATGGAGGTCATCGTGGAGCTCAGGACGGCGTCACCGTCAGAGCCTTTGGCAGCCGAAGACCAACTTAGGCAGGATAAGTGTACTAGATGTTCCCCTTCAAAATGGCCAATTGTTGGCGCCCTTCCCGCTCATTATTTGGGAAGAGGCCCAAGGCCTCCCTCTGTAAATAGGACTAGCCACCACAGAGTGAGGGGGACGAATGAGAGATCGATCAATCGAGATCACGCATAGAGAGAGAGAGAGGCGACTGAACTCACCCAAGCAGTTCATCGCACCAGCCCAAGAACAGCCCCTCGCGAGGCTGTTCTCCCTTTGTATTGTTGATCATCAGCCCCTGAGGCAATCCACCACACCACACACTGGAGTAGGGTATTACACCACAACGGTGGCCCGAACCAGTATAAACCTCGTGTCTCTGTGTTGTCCATCGTTCCTAGTTTAGATCCCTCACAATCCATTCACACATGAGCTGGTAGGGGAAAGATCTTCGCGCGCACCCCAGTGTTCAAACCTCAAGGGTCTGCCGGAACCCGAAATCTGACAGGTTGGTAGACAAATTACTATTGGGCAATTGATAGAAAAGTGCATAATTATGATGTTATTCATGGCAATGATCATGTATGTAGGCGTTACTTCCGTGACAAGCAGACCAACTCCTGCCTGCATCTACTACTATTACTCACTTCGAGAGCGCTTTTATGCTTGCCTCTCTACGTAGTAAGTTAATAACAAACAAAGTAATGCATGAAGTATGATCACATGATGTAGACAGAATAAAACCAAGCAATATGATTAAACCCCGTCGTTTTCTCCTTAGTAGCAACAATACAATTAAGGCCCCGCTACCTGTTGGGGATATAACTATTAGGTATGACCCGCCCAGGAGGGGCCGGGTCATGCCGCCGGCAGCTTAAGAAGAGAAGACCCAATTGGACTATGAGGATGGTGGTCTGTAGAGCAAGCTTATTGAAAGCCCAAGACCAGGGGGTGACTTGAGTCCCATGGGTATGAACCGCCATATTGTGTAACCTGTATTATAAGGCAAGCTTAGCAGTCACCGAGCCGGACACGTTGTGTATGAGCCGGCAGGGACTCTGTAAGCCGTCGGGAATTAACCTGTGTATATAAAGGGGTGAACCGGCGGCGGGTTAGGACAAGAAACAACATGTCAAAAACTACGTCAAGCATCGCTCCCTGGTAATCGAAACTCACGCAATACAACCCCAAACTGGAGTAAGCCTTTACCTCATTGCGAGGGGCCGAACCAGTATAAACTCTCTGTGTCCTTTGTCCCGATTAACTCTTTCAAGCTAATCTAGTTGTGATGGCTCCACACCTAAGTCCTTTCGCTAGGGCATCTGCCGTGTTAAGTCCACAACAGTTGGCGCCCACCATGGGGCCAGAGCACAGTGGTTTCAAGTTCTTGAAGGGCAGCTTCCCAGGGATCAAGGGATGCGATGTGGGCCGGATGACCAAGAGTCATCACGGCAAGCTCTACATCGACGAACCTGGCTGGGGCGCTGAGGCCGGCTCAATTGAGTACGGGTACCGGGTCCCCTTTGACGGAATCCACGTCTTCATCAGCAAGATCGGTGAATCGGGCCCTGAGCCGGACACCTGTGTCGACATCATCGAGACGGCTCAGCGTGCACGGCCCGCTAAGGTTTAAACCACTGTGAAGCATGCCTTTGTTGGTTTCATCCATGGGGCGGAACTTGAGGAAGGATCTGTGTCTGGTGGTGAGACGGCCATCTACTCTGATGGTGAGTCATCAACCGGTGAGACCGACTCAATGTATCAACTGTAGGACGGCCGGCTTGGGGGTTGTTCCGATGGCGACAGTATTCCGGACCCCTATGAGCCGCCGAACAGGGTTGCGATCTTCATGCCCGGTACACAGCCGGTGCTCGACTCAACGACCATCGTGGCTATGACCTCCATCCCAACGGTTGCGGTGATTTGGCCGGTGCTAAGCGGCTTTCAATGCCGCCACCACGTGTTTCGACAGAGTTGTTGGAGGCTTTGGCGACTTTGATGGGGGCGGAGGTGACCCCGGACACTCAAGAACAACATAAGGTGGATGTTGCGAAGCTACGAGATGAGATAGCCCAGGACAAGGAAGAACTGGCGGCTGAGAACGCTAGGATGGCCACGGAGCGAGCTGCTTTGGACGCTCAGGCACAACGGATTCTGGCAGAGTCATTCTGGCTTACCTTCGATCAGAATGCTTCAAATGCCATCATGAGAAGGAGGCACCAGATTCACCTACCTCCGGTGTACGATGCGAGAAATCTTTTTAACACGCCCGGGGCAGGGACCAGTGACCCGCCCCTGGTAAACCAGGTGGTTGAGACGCCCGTGACCGAAGCGGCGGTTCAGCCGCGTACTACGGATCTGCCTCATTTGGATATGACTCTTCCTCAGCATGTTCCGACACCACCAGGTCATTATTCTAACCCCTTGGATAAATATGATTGTTGGGGCAACACGGTTGGCGGCTCTCTCGGTTGAAGGCGAGTCTCCAGATGCGATAGAAACACGGAGGGCCAGAGAACTTCTTCAGAGAACAGTAGCTCAACAGGCGGCTTATTCATATAGCCGTGAACGGATTCACTCAACCCCTCGTCCAAGCCGTAGTTATAGCAGGAATATTGATTCACCAGCAGTTTTGAGCAGTGAACAGCGTCGTAATTAGCCTCGTCGGCATGACCTGCCGTGTGCCGGCAACGATGTTCAAGCTTGGGTGGACCAGAGTGGGGCGCGGCGTGAGGCTAAGCTTGCGGCCCAGCTAGCGGCTCAACAGCAACCTCCGGCTTATCTGTCAATGTCTGTGGGGGCAGGAGTGACCTCTAGATCTTTGGGTGTGCCATGTTTAGTGCCGGCTCTATGCAACGAGTGCCTACCTAAGGATTTCAAGGGCCGCCGTAAGGTGGCTAACTACACGGCGGATTAACCCCCAGAAGCTTGGATTGAGAGCTATGAGATGGCTATGGAGATGTTGGATGTTAGTGAGGCTGCATGTGCTAAATATTTCACCATGGTGTTGGTTGGGCCGACCCTTAACTGGTTGAAAGGACTGCCCCCTAACTCCATTTGTTCATGGGCGGAATTGAAGTCCCGTTTCATTCAGAATTTCAAGGATACATGCAAGCAGCCCATGTCGATTCTTGACTTAGACACTTGTGTCCAGGGTGAGGGTGAGTCAACGACCCATTGGGTGCGCTCGATCTCAACCATTATTCATTCCTCGGACAGTACTAATGTCGGCTCGGTTGTCCTCATGTTAGAAAAGAATTGTCGTTTTCTTCCTCTCAAGCAGAAGCTGGGGCGGCTTAAGCGCCACTGTAATGATATGGGGGAGCTCATGGTGGCTCTCCTTAAATACACCAACACAGATAGCACCAAGGATCCAGAGTCTAATGAGGGGAAAACTGGAAAGGGGAAGAAGAATAACAATGGAAAGGGGCAGCAGCACCATACGGCGGGTCAGGGTAATAATGGCAGGTGCATGGCTGATAGCAGTTCAGACTTTGTGGCTAATACCAATGCTCAGAACGGTAATCAGCATCGTAAGGGGAAGGTGTTCCCACCCCGGCTTGGCGGGCCAAAGTTTAATGTTGAGGCGGTGATGAATCAGCCTTGCCCGAAGCATAGCACCCCGGATAAGCCGGCTACCCATATGTGGAAGGATTGCTTCATCATGAAGGAATACAGGAATTACAGCCTTAACTAGGACCACAATAATGGTAATGGCCCGCATGGTGGTTCAGATTCCGGCTCACATGAACCTGGCTATGGAGGTGGTGGTTCAAGTTCCGGTTTTCAAGGTCAAGGTAACCAAGGCGGTTTCAATCAGCAATCTGGTCAAGGGAACCAGCGGCAGCAGTCTAGTTATCAGAGTAATCCGAAGCAGCTCAACAGTGGTCAGTATCATGTGTTCACCATGAGTTTATGCAAACGGGACCAGAAGGTTCGTAAAAGGGCGGTGAACACAGTTGAGTCGGCGGTCCCTCGCTACTTGCGGTGGTCTGAACACCCAATTGTGTGGAGTCGCGAGGATCACCCGGCCCGGATTGACAATCCGGGTCAGTTAGCTTTGGTGGTTGTACCCCAGGTTGGAGGGTACAAGTTCACTGAAGTACTCATGGATGGAGGCAGCAGCATCAATATCCTTTACTATGATACCCCAGTTTGACTGATAAGGATCTTAAGCCGTCTAATACTATCTTTCATGGTGTGGTGCCTGGTAAGTCGGCGTATCCAGTGGGCAAGATAGCTTTGGAAGTGGCTTTCGGTGATGATCATGATTCCAGAGCTGAGACATTGACCTTTGAGGTGGTTAAGATCAGGAGCCCTTATCATGCCTTGTTTGGCGGCCGGCTTATGCCAAGTTTATGGAGAGGCCTTATTATGTTTATCTGCAGCTTAAGATGCCTGGTCATAAGGGCACCATCACTATACACGGCAACAGGAAGATGGCCTTGGAATGTGAAGAAGGCGATGTTGCTTATGCTGAGTCTGTTTGTGCAATAGAGGAGTTGAAGTTTTACAAAGATAATATTGACCCGACAGATATGACACCTTTGAAGAAACCAACCATAGAGCATGATCCTCTGTTGAAGTTGAAGTCGTCAGATGACACTAAGTTGGTTGCCTTTGTTCCGGGCGACTCATCCAAGCAGTTCAGTATCAATGCTAATATGGATCTGAAATAGGAAAGCGTGCTCATCGAAGAACCGGGACATCTTTGCATGAAAACCTTCTGACATGCCAGGTGTACCAAGGGAACTCGCTGAGCACACTCTTAATGTTGATCCAAAGTTTAAACCGGTCAAGCAATTCCTTCATCGTTTTAATGAAGAGAGACGCAAGGCCATTGGAAAAGAAGTGGCCCGGCTCTTGGCGGCTGGGTTTATCGTGGAAGCTTTTCATCCTGAGTGGCTGGCTAACCCGGTGTTGGTGCTTAAGAAGAATGGCACTTGGCGGACATGTGTTGATTATAAGGACCTCAACAAGGCCTGTCCGGATGACCCTTTTGCTCTCCCTCGTATTGATCATATTATTGATGCTACGGCGGGTTGTGAGTGTTTGAGTTTTCAGGATGCTTACTCTGGTTATCATCAGATCAAGATGGCAGTTAAGGACCAGGAGAAGACAACTTTCATTACTCCCTTTGGAGCCTTCTGTTATGTGTCTATGCCTTTTGGGCTCAAGAGTGCCCAGGCGACTTATCAGCGATGTGTTGAGAATTGTCTCCATGACCAGATTGGACGTAATGTTCATGCTTATGTGGATGACATTGTTGTAAAATCCAGGAAGAAGGAGACCTTGATAGATGATTTGAAAGAAACCTTTGACAACCTCCGGGTCTACAAGATGATGCTTAACCCGGCCAAGTGTGTCTTTGGTGTGCCAGCAGGCAAGCTCTTGGGTTTTTTGGTTTCTGAAAGGGGCATTGAAGCTAACCCAGAAAAAATCAAGGCCATCACTTCCTTGGCTAAGCCGGCGTGTATTAATGATGTCCAGCGTCTCAAGGGTCGACATGCCTTAAGCCGGTTCATAAGCCGGTTGGGCGAAAAAGCTATCGCTCTGTACCAAATGATGAAGAAAACAAATCACTTTGTCTAGAGTGATGCTGCTGATCAGGCATTTGAAGCCTTGAAAAAATAGTTAGCTGAGCCGCCGATCCTTGCTGCTCCTATTGATAAGGAGCCCTTGTTGTTATATGTGGCTGCTAATAGCCGAGCCGTTAGCATGGAAATTGTTGTGGAAAGGAAGGAATCAGGCAAAGGAGTATCCGGTTCAGCGGCCGATTTATAATGTCAGTGAGGTACTCATTGAATCCAAGCAGGGGTACCCACATTAGCAAAAAAACAGGTTTATGGGGTGTTCATGGCTAGTCGCAAGTTGAAGCTCTATTTCTTTGGTCATCCCATCACTGTGGTCAGTTCTGCTCCTTTGGGGGCTTCCTGCTTATTGAGCATAGCTATGACTACCCTCTTGATCCGGCTTGTATGCCATAATTATAAAATACTTGGGGGCTTCCTGCTCATTGAGCATAACTGTGACTACCCTATTGATTCGGCTTGAACGTCGTTGCTACATCCTACTTGGAGGCTTCATGCCCGGGTTATAGGGACCAAAGAGAGTCTGTTGTAGAGCACAACTCAAACATAGGTACCTTGCCCTGATGGTTCAATATATATCACTTGGCGGCTCCGTGCTCATTGAACATAGCTTTGATAACCCTTTTTACTGGCTTGAAACGCCAGGTGTATACACCAAAAAATTTCAGCTGATCCTGCCTTGTACGTCTGCCACTCCGCCCAGGTAATCCTGGAATGACCAGCCGAACTCTTGACAGTCAATCTTATTAAGACCCTGAACTTGTCAAGGTTAAAGCGGTGGTTGGTCATGTGAATCCCGGCTTACAAGGTTTGAATGAAGGATTAACTTAGTGGCTGTGCAAGCCCATGAAAAGCACTTGATGATTTAGGCCTAGCCGCCTATGAAAGCCTCGATTTTCTGATTTGTTTTTTAACTTTGTTTGAGTTCACTTTTTTTGTACCATATTGATATATGGTTTAAAGTTGGTTCAGGCCATGTTGCGTTGATCTTTATGATTCATATTTGAATCTATCCGAAGGTTTGTTAAACAGGCCTGGCTTTGGACGTTAAGTCACCATTGTGTTGACTAAATGCTTGGAGTGCTGCACTCAAGTTTTTTGGGATGTTACCCCTTGCTGCATATGGCATTGTAAGCCGGCTGTGTGAACAAATTGAACATGGCGTTGTGCTCTCAGTCTTTGGGCTGTTACCCTTACTACACGTTGCATGATAAGCCGGCAGTGTGAACAGTGACTGAGGATGAAAAAATAAGGTGGGGCGAACTCTGAACAACTTTTTTATGCAATACCCACATAGATAACACACATTGACAGACATTGTACACTAATATTTTTAAATGATTCTAAATAGAATAACCAAATACAAAGAAAATGTAAACATGTTTCTCTAAGAACAACCTAAAACATATCAATTAATAATGAAGCTTTAATGGCGCCTAGAAGCCTAGGAAATGGCAGTGCCCTACCCTTCTTTTGAAAGTCTTCTTTAATTTTACCAAGATCTAGACTTTTGAATATCCCAAGCTCATTGTAACACACTCTCCATATCTTCTTTGATTGCTTTGGTGACTGCCATTGCACAATGCTTAGGAAGTTTTTTTTAATGGTTCCAAAAGTCATTTTGGCATCTTTAGGACATAGTTCATCAAATGCAAGCTTCACTTACGGGTACCTTTCTTTGACGCAATGTAGCGACCAGACCTCAAACAGTCTGATCTCTGTGCTTCAGTGTCATCCTTGGATCAGTAATGCTGACACGCACAGTACTTGAAGGGTTTATAACAGAGTAGCAATCACACACTTATTATATCGAACGTCTCAAAACAGAACTTATTACAATAAATATGGCTTAAGGCCATCTAATAACGATAACAATGGAAGGCTTGGAAGATAAGCGAGTCCATCAAATCCAACGGCATCACTGAGTATAGAACCACGACCTACAACACCTTACTCGTCGTCTAAAAAGTCTGCAACATGAACGTTGCAGCCCGAAAACGGGTCAGCACATGGAATATGCTGGCAATGTAACACATAGAGAGCAAATGAAAAGAGTAATGCTATACTACATGCATATATGACTGGTGGAAAGCTCTATGGTTACAGTTTGCGTAAAGCCAATTTTTTCCTACGGCAAAGGAATAAATTTTATTTAACTATCATGGTGGTTGTTAAACATTGATAAGATAGACATCCTCTCAATCCCAATTAAGCATCATCATTAAACCCAACAATATTAATTAAAGTAACATGATGAGATTCACATGATAATCCAAGTACTAGATACTCAAAACGTCCATAACCGGGGACACGACTAACCATGATTAGTTTATGCACTCTGCAGAGGTTTGCGCACTTTTCACCACAAGACTCGATCTCCTCCGCTAGAATCTCGTGACTACATGGTGTTTGAGAAACGGATGACCGAGACATAGTCTTTCAGAAGCGTTTGCACCTTACGATCAGGTATACAGTACCAACCTACATCCCCTACATCTGCTAGTCTACCACTGTAAGAGTTCACACTACTTAGTCAACTATGCTAGAGCCCATAGTCAGGGCCAGTCCTGAGATTTTGGGGGCCCTGGGCGAAACTATAATCTGGGGCCCCATGATATAAATGTTAAAATATTAATATATGTATATATCAATTGTTACTAATAAACACATGGACAATTTCTACATAATATCTTCTATAGCCCCCCCCCCCCTCTTCATTATTATTTCCATTTCTTTGTCTATTATTAAGACATCCCAAATTTTTGGATAATAGATATTCGATAGAAGATGAATTAAGTATTTTTCTCATAATCACTTACATTGTTATCATCTTTTGATTGCCCTTGTCTTCTTGATTAACACTAGGGCCCTCATAGGATTGTCGTT